>ML682068.1:1920156-1945469 GCA_007922195.1 Podocnemis expansa
CTTCACAGAGCTAGAGCCCTGCAAACATGCAGATACCTGTGGATATCCGCATCTGCAGATACAACAGGGATATCCACAGACCATTTGTTGCAGATGCAGATTGGATACAGGTCCACATATTTTTATCTTCACAGAGCTAGCGCCCTGCAAACATGCAGATACCTGCGGATATCTGCATCTGCAGATGCAACATGGATATCCACAGACCATCTGTTGCAGATGCAGATCGGATACAGGTCCACATATTTGTATCTTCACAGAGCTAGCGCCCTGCAAACATGCTGATATCCACGGACACAACCTGGATATCCGTGGACCATTTGTTGCGGATGCAGCTCGGATACGGATCCACATATTTACGTCTGTGCAGGGCTCTAGGCTCGGGCGCCACTGTCAGCACACGTGCGGCGGGTTGCCCACCCCGGCGCTAGACGATCCAGCCAGGAGAAGTGTTGGGTAACCAACACAAGAAGCACAATGTGATGCAGAGGAGCCATCCCAGGAGGAGCAGGTGCCGGTGCTCAGCCGTGCCCCTGCTTTCGGTTGCTGCCCAGAAGCCCCCTGTGAGGGCAGAGCGCGGGCAGGCGGGATGAGGCTCAGCCCTAGGACAGGAGGCGGGTGGGCAAGGTGGGGCCAGGGCATGCCCAGGCGTGGGGGAGGGGCTGATGGGGCCTAGGCCTCCGCCCACCAGCCACATGTGGGCGTGGCTTACGATGGCCACGCCCCCACTCACGTGACCCCGCCTCCCCTGCCGCGCAGCTCGCTGAGGTAACGGCCCCAGCAGGCGGGGCCGCCGGGAGGGGGGGGGGCTGCGCTCTCACCTCTCGCTGTTATTGACGATCACGCCGCCCCCCTCCGAGTGGTTCCTGTTCACCGCCATGGCCGCCGCCGCCGCCCCCGCTGCGGCCGCACCAGCTCCTCGGCCCGGCGTCGCGGGGCCAGCTGCTGTCGCACTGCGCCTGCGCACGCAGCGCCGCCCGCCGGGGTGGGACCCTAAGGCGGCTGAGAGAACGCCTCGCGCGGCGCGCCACTGGCCGAAGAAGGCGCGTGGCATGCTGGGAACTGTAGTTCCTTCGCCGCCCTGCCGAGTTGCATGCTGGGACGTGTAGTTGGGGGTGGAGGGTTCTGCTGCTTTGGTCCCCATGCTGTGCAGGCCCCAGGGCAGGGTTGGGAGAGGGAGCAGGGGCTCTGGGCTGCAGCACACAGCCTCCCTAAGGCTGCTGATGGGGGGTTAGGAGGAGCCTCACACTCAGGGGAAGCAAGATTTTTTTTTTTACACCCCCTTCATTTAGTTTCATTCCTTTCTGTAAGTTCACCCGTCTTCGAAGCAGCTGAGGAAGTGGGATCTTCTCCCACGAAAGCTCATGCAAAAAATAAATCTGTTAGTCTTAACTTAAATAAATCTGTTAGTCTTAACTCCTTGTTGTTTTTTTACTGTAAAATGGCCTTGCACTTTTTAAGTCCCAAAGCAGTAGCCGTGCAAGTCAGTGGGATTTTCTCCCATGAAACCTCCTGCAATAAATAAATTCTAATCTTTAAAAGTGCCACAAGACTCCTTAAAACATACAAGGAGTCCGGTGGCACTGAAAGACTAACAAATGTATTTATTGCATGAGCTTTCGTGGGAGAAAATCCCACTTTTGTCAGATGCTTTGAGGATGGGGGAACTTACAGGTTTGTTGTTCTTCTGTAGTTTTTAGGGGTCCTCGCCATCCCGACAGGCTGGGAATCGAATCCCTTTCATCAGGCTGGGCCCGTGACCTCCCTGTCTCTCACCCACCCAATGATCATTGGCCACAATACCATCTCAGAGTCCACAAAAAGTCAATGTCACCCCGTTGCACTGCACTGAAAGGACCCCATGTGGAGGAATAAGGGCAGCATCTTGTGGAGCTCCATCATCATCTGCAGACTGCAGGGCAAACACCTCTCAGGCCACAAGCGTCTCTATGACATCATATGCGTCCTTTTTGATATTTGATCAGTGCCTCACCCTGGATGTACGGGACCACACAAGGTTGCACCAACACAACACAAACAGTCAAATTTGCTTTGCATTGCTAGCACTATAGCCTGAAAAGTCTCACAGGGAGCTGTGCTTCTAGACTTAAATAAATTGTTACTGCTTTTACTAAAAACAAGTGGCCCCAGCTACAAAGGAACTAGAAAGAACAAAAATAGCAAGTGAACAACAGAACTAGTATTAAACACAAGGGAGAAACTGGTTACTTGTGAGGGCTGGATTAGATCTGTTGTGTAGGTCTTAAACTCCTTTGTCTGCTGCTCTCTCAGCGAGAAAAATTCCACCACTCAGAGCAGTGGTGGGATGAAGGCAATACCTTAGAGCATAATGTATTTTTTAAATAAATATCAAGAAAATGATTTCCAAATTCTTTCAGATGCTCAGCCCCCAGTACACCTGAGAGACTGTTTTATGGAACTAAGGAGCAGAGGAATGGATAGAGCTGGGAGCATTATACACAGCAAATTCTCCACAGGGTTAATTTGGGAACAAGAGGCCAATTGTTAGCTTTTTACCCATCACTAGCCTTAATAGAGAATTGAGCTTAAAAGGCAAGTTGAGTTTCCTTTTCTTCCATAAACCCCTTCGGATCTATATTATAGATCAGGATAATCCAAGGAATTATTTTTTTTGGAGACAGTTCTTATGAGCATTTGGACACATAAGTATCTTCTACATACATTTGCTTCTGACCAGATATAAAATGTTTTAAATCATTTGGAGCCCCCTTGAATTGGAAAGACATGTTTCACTTGGACTCAGCATGCCTCCTAGCTTCCTGGTTTATGATGATTTATGGTGTTGCGTGTGCCCTGCTGAGTGGCTGTACCTCACTGGTGGGTGTAAAGCGCTTTGGCATGATCTGAGTTACAAGTTATTTTTGAACCAATGCATTGTGTTGTGGTTCACGCCATGTTTTTTTCCTAAGGAAATATCCTAGCTTGGCTCAGTAGTGCAAAAACACTCATTTTTTCTGGGCTCACATCCAGTTTACAAGACTGAGTGAGAACTGTTTGTACAGCACGTTGCAGAATCACCAGGAATACTGGGTATAGTTGGCAGGATCTACCACAGAGAAATGCAGGGCAGAGATGAAATGGAGAGAGAGCCATTTCTGATTCCTCGTGGAGGCTGGCTCAAAATCCAAATTATTGGTAGAGCAGGATGGGAAAGTTTCTGTTGTTTGCTCTATCGATAAAATGGGTCTCAGTCCCTGTCGCTGTAAGGTGATTGCTGATAGCCATCAGCTTTTTAAAACAAAGATGTTTGATACAAGATTTCTTCTTTGTGTAACTGCACATCCACAAGCCCCATACTGCATTGTCCACATGAAGACACCGGAAGCTCTGGGCATGTAAGATTGGACCTTGTATGGCTCAAAAGCCTAAAAGAAATTGAAAAGAGCATAGGCATCCTATGAATAAACAAGGAGTCCTGTGGCACTTAAAGACTAACAAATTTGTTTTTTGCATGAGCTTCGTGGAGAAAATCCCACTTCATCAGACACTTTAAAGATGGGGGACTTCCACGGAAGCTCATGCAAAAAATACATTTGTTAGTCTTTAAGTGCCACAGGACTCCTTGTTTGCCTGTTTTACTGAACCAAACTAACACGGCTACCCCTTTGAACCTATAAACAATAGTAACTTTCCCCCTGTCTTGGAAAATACTAAAGACTAGACTATAATGGGTGTGCCGGGATATCACAGTGATGAATAACTACAAAGAGATAGGAATGATTTTTAAAAGATTGGCCTCAGAAAAATCTTGAATTTTTAGAGTTGTGCTAAAGAAAATAGCAGTCAAAATATTCTCCGCATTTTAATTTTAGTGAAAATGTTTATATTTAATTGTATTTAAACCCTCCCTTGCAGCGTTTGCAAACTGAACTCATTGTACGATATGTTAGAATATTGAAACCGAAACGTGAAACTGACAAAATTGTTTCCATTGTCCAATCTGCAAACAGTGCTAAAAGCAAACCATTGCAGAGCCCTGGTTATCCAAGCATTCGTTATCCAGCTCTGCCTATTAACTGAACAACCAGTGCAGATAGGTTTGTTACAAAACACTGAAGCATAGCTCCCCTTCTTTATTTGCAGCATACACTACTCATTACTTCTAGTAAAAAGCACCCATTTAAGAATGCAGAAATGGCACTGTTTACTAGTAGTGGTTTGTGTGTACTGTAAGAAGAGGCTATGTTTTAATGCTTTGTAATGATGGTCATTTTTGCATTTATTTTTTTTTAAAAAACCTGTAGTTTGTGATTTTGCATGTAAACAAGCTAAATAGAGATAGTGCCTTGTGCAACAGACAGTTCCTATACAGTTCAGAGACAAGAGTAAAGTGTGTAAAAATGATCCATACAGTCTGTTAAAAATTCATTTTAGATTTTCGTGTTAATAAATGAACAAAACTTTTTTGCAACAGCGACCAGTTTGTATATTCTGCTACATAGATATGAAGGGGGGATGTTTTAATGCTTTTTCAGGAGGTGACTGGTAATTTGAAAGCAACTTTGCATCTTAAAACAACAGATAGAAAGCTCTTTGCCCATTCTACTGATTATCCAGGTTTTTTTTATTATCTGAGCTGGCCCTGGTTCAAATTACAGTGAATAAACATGGTTCTGTTGTATATAAATCGTGAAAAATAAGAATTTTAAAAGCTTCATTTTAGGAATCTCTAGTGTTAGTCTTTAAAAGCGCTACAGGACTCTTTTGTTTTGCTGAAATAGAGTAACATGGCTACCTCTCTAGTTCTAATGTTATTGATAATGCAGAAGCGCAAAACTGCATTTTTTAATACCTGCTTTTTAAAAGAAAAACTGAAAGGTTATTAAAATGTTACAAAATTTGGGGGCAACTTGTCCTTTAAAGTCAAGGGCAAAAGTTCCATTGAATTCAAAGGAGGCTAAAACAGGACCTTGGTGGCAAATTCTCATGATTTTATTGAGAGTCCCAAGATACGTGAAGTTTTTCTAAAGGGCTCATCTTTTGCAATCATGTGATTATGCGGAATCTCAAATTTCAGCTTTAAAAAGGTTCTTTTCATTATTGCAGAGAAAAGCTTGAAAATTTGAACCCCAAAGACTCAAAAGCAAGAAGGCAACCACTGATAAAATTTTTAAAAATTTCAAGGTTCTTAAGCCAATTTTGTAATTTTTTTTTAATGCTGGATTCTTTCATTGCTTGCCCAAATGGATAGTAAAGGTGGATATTTACACTGATTCCCTGAGACCTGTCTGGAAACAGATCTGTTTACTCACCAGTACTAAATACTGAACAATCAACAACACAACAGTCAGACAATTCAGTCATTTTGATTTGTAAGGAAAGAATCGATACAGTATGATGTTTGTATACTATTTAATGGTAGTTAACATTCTTTAATAGCATTATTTTATTCTGTTACAGTTTCCTCACACACTTTAATACAGTAATTGTATCCTAAAAAATTGTAAGTAAAAAAGAGGATCATTATTTGACGATGAAAATAGCTCAAGAAAAAGACACTCAGAATTGCACAATGCTGTTCAAACAGCAGCTTCTTGGATTTATCCTGTTGCCTGTGGAAAAGCAGAGGATAGATCCCAGCTTGGTTCAGTGTGAATTTCCTGATCATTCCAGTTTACACCCCTTGCACATTAGGAACAGAGGGTTTCAATTGTGGATCAGGTCTATGGTCCATCTAATTGAGCACCTTGTCTCCAGACACTATCAGATGCGGCAAAGGAATCTCAAATAAGGCAGTCATTGACTAAACTGCCAAGAAGGGGGACCTTCTTCCTGCCCTTCCCTGATAGAGTTTGGTCTGCGTCCTCAAGCATGAGGGTTTATCTTACTTCCAAATAAACCGAAATACTAGGCAAAGGATATTCTTAAATGCAGCAAAATGTACAGCTGTAATAAAGTGAGTAACTCCACTGGTGCTTTCATTAAAGCTATTTTCTATTACCAGCAAACATGAGAGAACATTTACAGCAGGTTCGCTGTAAAAACCCCAATTAAGATTTGATGGATATACCAATTCCTTTTGGGGCATAGTAGCTAGAGTTATTCACTGCTGGGCAGGGCACAGATTTCATGGCTGACTTTGAAACTCATCCTCTTCGGAGACTGGTGAGAATAGGCCGAGTTCAGGTATGGGAGTAAGTGAATGCAACAACCACAACAGGAGTTGCAACTGAGAGGAAAGATCCAAGTCACTAGCTTCGTGTCATGCACTACATTTCTGCGCTACCCCTGTGCCTGTTTACAGAGTGGCTATGAAATCTTTATAAGCAACATTCTTTGCCATCCATGGGGAAGGTAATGTAATAATGCTTTCCATTTATATAGCACCTTCCCAAAGCCGAGTCTTAATATTTCCGTTTTACTGATTGGGAAACAGGCACAGAACAGTTAAGCGATTCACTCAGAGCCACACAGAAAACTGGTGGAGGATCTAGGAACAGAATCGAATTCTCCTAATCTCTGCTAACTCCTAGATTTCACTGCCTCCCAAGTACTGTCACAGTCTTCACCACTGAAGCATGTGATAGGGAAAAAGTCATGCAGATGCATGAGGGAAAGACAAAGAACCCTGAATTTATTAATCTCCTAATGAGGATCAGACAGGCAGCGTGAAGCACTCCTTTGCTATGGGCAACTGGGAGAATGGGGAATGCCTGCCTTGCTTGATGAACCCTCTGCAAAAGACACAACCGTTTTAATAAGGAATTAAGTCATCTTTCTTTGATTCACAGATGGAACCACAGGCCTGCTCCTGCAGCTCACACTAAGGAAAAATGCCCTCACAGGAGCTTTGTTTGAATAAGTCAGAATTTGGTGGCCCAAGATGAGAAAGGGCTATGTTAATCCACAGGGACTTAAGCAAGCGTCCAAGATTGCTTACTCAAGATCAAGCAGAAATAGAGAGATTGTTAATACCTTATTTTTCACGCTCGCTACATTACGGACAGCTTCTCTGTCGTGAAGATTGAATTTAGCCTTTTGCTGATATGGCCATTCTCAATCCCCCGACTTCACCAGAACTAAGGCAATACAAGTGAAATGGCACAAATGTTGTCTCATGCGACAGCAGAAATTTTATGGAAAGTTAGACATAAATCAGACACAGTGTTTCAGAAATAAGAGTTCAAAACTTAGAGTGAACTCACAGCCCCATTGAAATCAATAGCAAAATTCCCAGAGACTTGAACAGGGTCAAGATTTCATCCATGGTGTTTGCCGCTCTTGAACAATTTGCTATTCTTTTTCTATTAATTGCCCATATTTTAAAAATCACCATATAAAAATTCCTAGTTCTTTTATCTACATCTCTATATATATATCTCTAGCTCTTTTCATCAGTAGATCTCAAAATACTTTACAAAAGGAGGTAAGTATCATGCCCATTTTACAGATGGGTAAGTTGCAACTGAGAGCTTGGAAATGACTCACCTAGTGCTCTTGTGCTGCTTTTGTATTTGCTGCATTTTATTAAGGTTTTTCCACTGAATATATTTCTATGTATTTACAGTCTTACTTCCATCTTAGCATTTTTATGGTGGAAGCAATGCATAAGAGGGGCCAAATTCATCACTGCTGGAAGTGGGCTATGTCAGTGGCGAATTTGACCCAATATACTTTCTCGCTGCTTATATACAGTACACTAGATTTTTTTTGTTTTGTTTTATAATGCAGGCTCTAAGAGGTAACTAATATAACTAATATAAACTAATAATGGAGAAAACAAACTTCTAGCAATGGATGTAACACAGACAGGTAGGAGATGAAGTTAGTACAGTGCTCAGATGTGACCGTAATTCATTTCAGCTATTAGAATAACTCGAGCGTATACTTGAGAAGGTGGCTTGGGAAATGAGAACAGCTATCTTGTCTCTGCGTTCTTGAAAGTCCTCTTTGCCTTTCCACCAGGGACATAGCTCCCCTGAAAAAAGGGTCAGGGCCCTGGCCCATGCCCCACCCCCTGCCGCATGGCTCTGCCCCCAGGGCCCGATCCAGTGCCTGGTGGCCCAGGCGGGCCCGACCCAGCCCCAACTGCTGCCTGCCAGCTAGCTGCAAACAGCCTGGGCTCAGATCCAGCTCCAGTTGTTTGCCACTGGCCAGCAGCTGTAGTCAGATGAGGCCCACCCAGGCTGCCTGCTGCTGGCCGAGAGCAGCAGGGGCTAAATCCAAGCCCAGGCTGTTTGCCACTAGCCAGCAGGCAGCAGCTGGAGCCAGACTGGGCCCACTGGGGTCACCAGCCGCTGGCTGGGAATGGCAGGAGCCAGATCCAAGCCAGCCAGCAGCAGGGGGCCCCAGAGGACCCAATCCGGCCCCATTTACTGCTGGGGCTGTGACAGAGATGGGGGGGGGGCAGCGCCTGCAGCCCCTCAGGCCGTACGGCAGTGATGCCCCTGCTTTCCACCTTTTCCAGAAAAGGTTCTCCACCACACTTTATATTAAGAATACACTTACACATGGTTAATCATAATTAATAGATGTTTCAATATATGCTTAAAGGTTCACGTAGAGTCCAACGGGTCAATAGGTTGTTTATAACCCTGGCTTAAATTCATCTCAAACTGCTTCCACCGGTGGGCTGATAGCCATCTTCTAGAACATGCATTATTTACATCTGTAATGCATTTAACATCTATTAATCATTTTTAACCCTTCATAAACTACCTTGGGGAACATTAACGATTAAAGAACGACTGGAATCTTTTAGGAGTTTGGAATGTTAAGGCTACTGAAGTCCCAAAGAAAGTAGGGATGAGATGACACCAGCCTACCATGATTAGTTGTAATACCATCATTAACTAAATCAAGAGTTCCCATATAAGAAACCATCTATTAAAAGTAAACTTTCATAAATACCACTATTACTGTTTCAGGACCTCCAGCCAGTGAATGGGGCTGGTCTCTCCCACAAGCCGATACTTCCTCCCATCGGCTGGAGTATTTTATAATACTGGGAAACAGACTAAGGGGCCAGCGCTGCTCCAGTGGAAGTCCACTGAAGTGTAGCTAAGTAAGCAGTTCAAGACTAGCCCCATAGGGTAGTGGGATTTTCTCAAACGAAAGCTCGTGTGATAAATAAATTTGTTAGTCAATAAGTGCCACAGGACTTCTTGCTTATTTTGCTGAACTAGACTAATACGGCTACCCCTTTGGAACTCAGGAATATTTTTGTTTCCCCACAGGTTAGCTCAGGAAGTCTGGCAAAAGACCAGCCTTCAGATTACCTTCAGAAGATGGTGTTCATGATGCACATATAGATGGTTTGCATGACCATCATCAAGGTTATTAGTTTCCTTTCACATGTGATGTCGTGAAAATAAGCTTAGTGGTTCCAGACGAGTTTTCAGTGGACATATGACAACGTCCCAAACGTTGACAGTCTCACCGAAGAAGCCAAGGACTTAATGAACCTCTTGCAGAAGCTACCCAGAGATAAATCCTACTGCACTAGTTCATCTGCAGGATTGTTCTGCACAGTATGTGTTTTAGTTCTTCATCCAAAACACTTTCCAATAATTCAACTGATGCGGCCTTCCACCACCACCACTCTTGGGAGACTATTTCACACAAGAATGGATATCATCATTAAGCTTCCCCCGATATTAAGTTTCACCCTAGTCCTGGCCTAACAATGCTTACTAAAATGCAGTAGCACCCTTGGACACAAGAGTTATCCCCATAGTCATCCTTCAGACACTTTGGGACTTCTAAAAATCTTTCCTCGACTAATCCACCCCTGCCCACTCAATCATTCTTTTCTTTTTCCTGAATTCCTGTCTCCCTCTTCTTGGCACGGAGGTGTGTTGGACTCCACTAAGCATTCTAGGTGCGATCTCATCGGTGCGGGACTGTTGTTTCCTTGTTTCGGGACATGTGCCATCTTTAGATACAGCACATGCATTGCTTTGGAGGCAGGGGGCACTCTCACCATGAGAGGGAGTCCCTCCAGAATAAGGTTGAGGCACGCTGCTGGTTTAGTGTTGAGGAAGTGTGCACTGCTATGTGAGGCACTGCATTTGTGCAGCCATGCTGTGCCTGCTGTTTTTAAAGCAGGAGCTAGGAGCGGTTCCTCTAGAAAGCACATTCTGAAGGCGTGGGGGAAGAGGGGCTAAGACACATAAAATGAGCAGCCCACATTTACAGTGTGGAATAAGGCACAGAGCAGAGTAACTGAAGAATCACATAGTATGAGCGGTTGCTAAGATTGCACTCCTGTGGCTAACAACAGAGGGATAGGCCATCACAAAAATGCCCATTTTTTGTTTTTTTTAAATAACAACTCCTAGCCCTTATTTAGTGCTCTTCCCCAGTAGATCTTAAAACACTTCATAAAGCATGTTAGTATAATTATTCCCATTTGTCAGACGGGAAAATCAAGGCACAGAGTGGTGACATGACTTACCCAAGGTCACCCAATGGCAGATCCAGAAAGAAAACCCAGGTTTCCTGAGTCCCAGCCCAGCTCACTATCCATTGAGAGGCTTCTGTTTGTTAACCCTTGTGTTACAAACAGCACAGGGCTAGAGTGGGGTGGGACAGCAGGGTTACACCAAAGGGAAGACTATAGGTGCTGGCAAACGATTGCAAGAGAGACTCATGGGTCTTCTCTGCAAATTACCTCCGCTTTAACACTGAAACACAATCTTTCTTCAATGGCCCAAGCTGCATGTGGGCATCCACGCTTTCAAGGAAAAAGGCTGGCTTGAGGTTATATTGAAACAGCGATGGGAACTGGTGGTTGATCTTATTCTGGAAGGGGTCAAAGTGGCCTTTTTTGAAGCGGGCAACCTTGAGCTGTTGGAGACACGTCATCTTGGAATCCCTGACTCCATAGAAGGTCAGTGCCTTTTCTGAATACTCCAGATACACCCCGATCGTGTGAAAGAAGGGCTGTTGGATAACCGACTCGAAGCCACCAAACCAGGCCACGTAGTTCTGTCCGTTCCATTGCAGGCAGCAGGACTTCTCATTCCTCCCCAGGCGACCTCTGTCATAGGACTCCCGCGGGTTGAAGTCCTCAGCAATGACACCAATGCTCACCCAGCCATCAATGATTTCCACCTCCCAGTAGTAGTTGCCCCGGTTCATCAGGTTCTCGCCCAGGACCTGTTCGCAGTTGATGAACCTGGCTGGGCTCTCGGGATAGGGGATGGGGTTCAGTACTCGTTTGGCTCCTTTGGTCCCAAACAGCTGGAGGAACTTGTCTGCAGTGTCACTGTCCAAATCGATGATGAAGGCAACTGTGCAGAAGGGAACAAGCAAACACACGGGAGAATTAGAATAGAATTCAACACGGAGAATCCTTAACCCCCCCCCCCAACACACGCAGCCAATTTCAGTGGCCAACATTATCACGTCTGTTTCCTTACTTGCTTTCCAATATCCAAGTTATTTAAAACAACCATGCTCTGATCAAGAGGCTGTTCCCACTCCTTGACTAATGGCAGTTAACTCACACCCAGCTAGTGACCCAAATCAGCAAAGCTAAAGAGATGCATCTTAGGGTGCAAGGTAAAGTATGATTATACCATGGTGGGCATAACCACACTAGGTTTACTCTAGATCACTGGTTCTCAACCACTGTGTCAGGACACATTACTGTGTCAACACACAGCAGTAAGTGTGTCACGGAGAGCCAGGGAGATGGCTGGATTTGGCCTGGAGGGAGTGGACTGGTGCGTTCCGTAGAGTCGCAATATGCTGTCAAGCGTGTCGTGACCCACAAAAGGTTGAGCACCACTGCTCTAGATAGTAGAGCAACCATAGCAGTGTAGATGTGGTGCCATGGGCTTCAAAACAGGCTAACAAGTAAAGCAGAAGGCCACTGGGGAAACTGCTTGCTAAACACCGTTGTCACCATCCATAGTAGCTACAGGGAAAGTAGTCTCAGCCTGCTCACCCATACCAAAAATCACACCTTCCTTTGCAGTGGAGATATACCCTTAGTACTCCCTCCTTACGGGTACTGGATGCATTTGGCTTTGACTGAGCCTCCAGGAGATTCCAGAGCAGAGAACCCTGCTCCAAAAACTTCCTGCCACCCCCACCCCTCTAGGAATTCAACCCTGTGTACAGAAAGCAGAATTATTTCCGCTGACTGCAGCTCACATACAGTGTCTGATCTGTATTAGGTTGATTAGCCACAGACTAAGGCAGGCAGATTATTGGCAGAGCCAGAGAAACACAAGAGAAACTGGCTCTTTCTGTTGAATGGAGGGGCTAAGAGGTGAATTCAGAATTCAACATGCAGCAGATTTATCCAGTACGAGTTTCTTAATGCTACAGAGAACTGCACCCACACTATACGCTGCCCTCAATGAACTGACCACGGGCCCCTGGGATTGAGAAGCTGAGCAAGTTCCCACCACGGATATTGACTTTGAAAGAAGCCATAGATTTTTATGGCTAAGGCAGAAGGGGCCTGGGGAGACAACAGGGCTCCTACCAGTGAATTCTGGGGCAGGAGAAATTGTCCCCAGAAGGATAATATCTAATCCCAACGGATTTCTGTCTGGTCAGAAGGAGGGTTATGGCCTGGGGCTCTGCTGATGGCTGTTCGCAGACAGAAATTCAGCTGGAATATGGGCCATCCTTCCCCCTCCTCTAGAATAAGGCAGAGTGTAGATCCCTGAACCCTAGGGAATCTAGCTAGCAAGTCAGATACGAAGGAGTCATGGTGGGGAACAGGGAGATCCTTGAATTTCCAGCCGAATGAGGCATTCATGGATTGAACCCACCCTGTATTGCACAGGCTCAGCTTCCAATGGGGAACGTGCCCAGCAGAGCGCTACAGCGGCTCCTCTGAGAAGCTTGTTGACAGGCACTAGAAAAACGCCCTTGGATTTCTGAGCCAACGCATGTCTACGTGAACAGGTGAGGAGCTGTAAATAACACTGAAGGAAGAAAGCAGAGATTAATGTAAGGAGAGAGATGGCTCACTAGGAGGGGTGCAAGTTCATCCCCTATCTTCTATCTGCAAGCTGAAGCGGGAGCACAGTCTGTTCCTTATTTTGACTGGATCTCTTTCCAGCCCTTTTAGCTCTAGGGTTGGTTTTCTTGTGACAGCTTGCCAAGCCCTGCCCAGTGTCTGAACTGCAATCGTGGAGTCTGACTATGACAACTTGTCGTGGTAACCCTCTTCAGTTCCCTGGGCTGTGTGTGTTCAGAATTTTGTCCTGCTTTAACAACTTTATCTCTTCAGCCACCAAATTATGCACCTGTCTGAAGCCATCAGACTGGATCAAACCAAGCATGGACACAATGTTATTTTGACTACAAGTTATTTGGCTCCAGAGGTTCTTGTGAACTAATTAAACAGAGGATCAAATTCAGCCATGACTGAATTAACTGGACAGCGCTTCACATGCAACAGTCTCTTGCCCAACAGTGTAGCCGGCGCTGGGCACAAGCCCTAAGTGTCCCAGCCCAGTGTCCTGAGTCGCCTCAAACCCCAGCAGCGCAGGTACAGAGAGCCTGCACAGTCCTGGAGCTGGCAGTAGCAGCTAGCCCTGCCCGGCCAGGACTCGGGGCTAGCGGGTGGCAGTAGGCCAGTTTGGGGCCAGCCAGGACCCCGGGTCGGCAGGTGGTGGCAGGCCAGCTGGGACCTGAGGCTGGCAAGTGGAGCAGGCCTGTGAGCCAATGTGGCTGGTCAGCCTGGGGCTTGAATTGGGCCCTGGGCTGACAGTCCGTATCAGGCCCGGATCGGTCCCAGGACCAGCACAGGGGCCTGTGCTTCAAACGCTTTTTGGGGGCAGCAACGCCCTGGTCTTGCCCAGGTCTCCCAGGACTAGTTTGGCAAAACTACACACAGGCTGAGTTTTTAAGACATCTAGTTGGAAGGCAAATGGCCTCTCTATTAGCTGTATGGTATTTATTTCAACGACAGAGCACCAGCTCTGCCAGAGAGCAGACGCAGAAATGCAGCTGTGAGTGAAGGAAGTTTACATGCTGTCAGTGTTTCGGGAAGAAGGGGAAAACACAGACACTGGCCTTAGCAACAGAAAGCAAAGCAAAGGTCAGGGTCTTACATTTTAGAAAATAGTCTCGTGTCTCCAAACAGGCTGGATTGTTTGATTTCTCTGAAGGTTGGGACTCAGCAACCTCTGCAAAGAGAGGGATAAAAGGCATTACCATTGAGCTACCTAAACAGCAGAGGCAACAAAGCTGAAAAGCCCGCATGAACAGATGCTGCATGAATCTGAGAGGTAGGCGCAATGGCTCTGGGGCTCCACAGCTCAGCGCATGTCGTGCTACTCCTGCATTTATTCATGTAGGTTTTAAAAATATAAGCCAAAGGGCAGGAAAAAGGCCACAGGATGTTATAACATTCACACAGAGACCTATGACAGATGGTCCCACTGCTGCAGGACAAGCCAGCCGATAGGGGGCACTAATGGCCCTGTCACGAAAGCAGCACTGTGTTTCTAGGCTGAGGCCAATACCTATTGACAATGCAAGGCTGTTAGATTGGGCTTCAAGGCAAGAAACAGCCACGTTTGTTCTGCAGGAGGAGACAAGCATGTTTGGGAAGGGAATGACTTGACAGGTCTCCTGGAAAATTCCAAACACTGGGAGTTTAACCACTTATTAAAAGCTAAAATGGGGCTATCTGAGTCTCTCTGAAGCTCAACCAGCAATTTCAGCTTTTTCACCTCTGCAAGAAAGAGAGCCCGCAGCCAGTGCTCATCCCTATGAATAAGCCAGCCTGTGTTCAGATGAGACAAATCTGCCTTTCACAGGAAGCCTCTTTGGAGACGTTCCCCAAACCATCCAGCCACACCTAGCTCCAACTCTGTTTGTTGCCTTGCAAGGAGCCAGTCGTTGTGGAAACTTCATAAAACCCATAAAACCTCAAGAGCGAGGCGCGAGCCCAGAAGGCAGAGGCTGAATGACAGGCTGATGATTATGCAATTGTGGAGTAACCACGCTGTACAATTTCCAAGGCTATCGGGAGGGGTCTGGCGCTCTCCGCAGCTTTCCCCTGGGTGTCCTGGCTTCTCACATTCATCTGCTAGTCATAAAGTTAAACAGATAGCCTACAGAGCTTTGTGAATGTTAGGCAGTTGTATACCCCTTCATTCATACAAAAAGAAGCTTCCACATGGCTGCTAAATACACACCTTCTTGCATCCCATGGAAGACAGGTTCTTCATACCCCTTCCCCAGCAATTGGTCCCACTGGCTCTTGCACACAGTCACCAATAGCTCCTTCATGGCAGTCACAGCCTGACTAGACTTGGTGAAGCTCAGTTCCTTCTCGAAGCTTGGACACAGAGAGCTCTTTTCCTCCACTGCTATTTTTAATGCCTGGAACTCCTGAGCCAAGGGTACAGAGATCAAAAGCCTGCAAGAAGCTTGGACTGTATCTTTTTCCAGCACCCCACCCCACCCCACCCCACCCCACTAACACAGCCCCGCATGAAGACAGATGTGCAACAAAGAGGGATCGACTTCTCCGGCCCAGTGTTCCTTACTCAGTTTCAAATCTGGTTGAAGAATATCACACAGTGGTATCTCCTCCCACAAAGGACCCAGCTCCCCTGTGGAGGTGCTCTGCAGAGACTGGCTCCAGGCAGGAGCCACATTTTGCATGCCCACAATACCTGCTCATTGTTTTCCCCCTCTTTAGCTCTCCAGTGAAAGGCAGGAGGCAAGTTTGTTCAGGTGCAACTCATGCATATCCAACCCACGGCAGTGACCTTTAATTACAGGTCTGAGCCTGGCGGGTCCTGAACCCCAATAACTCCCACTGACTTTGGAGGTGCTCAGCACTGATCAGGAGCAGGCCCAAAAAGCACAGCCCAGAAAAACAAGTTCAACTTCTCTTCATGATGGGCCTGGACATCTGCCCTGGGCCTTTCCCAGCCACCCCCAGAACCTGCCCCCTTTGCTTCCCATCAACATGCCCGTAAGGGGCCTGAGTCTGGTAGCTGCGTGCCCACACTGGCACATATTCTCACCAACTGTTGTGAATGGGCCTTTTTCTCCCCGATCGAATTGACCTGATTTGCACTTGCCCACCTCAAAAACCGTAACTCACCCTTGCATGTCTGTATATACCTAAAGATTCCACCGCATGCACCTGACAAAATGAGTTCCAGCCCACAAAATCTTATTCCCCCACCTCAAATTTTTCTTTGTCAGTCTCTGAAGTGCCACAGACAGGACTTGGACTTATTTTTTGCTGAAAACAGACTAATACAACTCTGAAACTTGTTGTCTTCAAGGCATTTTTGACCAGATATCCTGGTTGAATAATAAACAAGGAATCCTGTGGCACTTTTAAAGACTGACAAATTTATTTGTTGCATGAGCTTTCGTGAGAGAAAATCCCACTTCGTCAGACATGTGAAATGGAAACTACACTATAGAAGGGGAAATATAAATGCAGAGAAGGGTACGTCACAAGGGCAGATCAGCTTTTTTTTTTTGGTCTGAATCAAAACACGTTGTTTGGTTTGCTGAAAAAATCTGAACTCACCTTTTGACTTACTGTTTTTGCATTTATAGCTCCCCTTCCATGCTGTAGTTTCCATTTCATGCATCTGATGAAGTGGGATATTACCCACGAAAGCTCATTATGCGATGAATAAATTTCTTAGTCTTTAAAAGTGCCACAGGACTCCTTTTTGCTGAACTAGACTAACACGACCACCTCTCTGGATTAACAGATTAGTCAAGAGCTGCAGTCTGGAGGAAAAGGGGCTTGGAAGCATCGCACCCCTCAGGAAGTGGACTGTGGTGCTAACAGCTACCAATACCTCAGGTCAGCTGTGATTTTTTTTAACCCTTCCCTGCCACGTGATCCTCTCCTGCAGCCAGTCCCTGCTCACCTGTAGGAAGTAGATGGTATCTGTACTTGAGACTTTCTCCAGGTTTTCCTTGCATTGAGCCAGGTTAGCACGTTTCTCCTCCCTCTGCCGGAGATCCTCTTCAGCATCAGCCAGCATGGATCGCTCGCCATCTATGATGAAGCCAGTCACGTCTTTCTGGAAGGTCACCAGAACTCTGGAAGCTTCCTCGAAGAGCCTGCTGACCTCTTCCTTCTCCTTCTGGGCGGCACTCTACGCACAGAAAAATGGGCATCCATGTTAATAGTAATGGCCTTTTCCCTGCCTACAGCTAAGGATCTCCAAGCATTTTATGAACAGCAGTTCATTATGGTCTTGCCTGTGCTGGGGCTTTCTCCACTGACAAAGCTTCAACAGTGCAAACCACTGCATGTACCAGTGCACTCTGCTTCAACTAAGGGTCTGCATCAGTGCAGCAGTAGTGCCAAAAAACATGCTGAGCAGTGTAGACAAGACTGACGTTGTCTGAGGCTGTACGTAGGGAGAAATGGGGACACAGAGAGGCAGAGCTGTAACTAGTCATTTTTGGCACCTGGGGCAAGGACCCCAGATGCGCCCTTCCCCCCCAGGCCCCGATCCAGCCTGGGGCCCTGACTGAGGGATTTTAGAGGGCAGAGGGGATAGATCCAGCTTCCCACAGCAGCTAGGGATGGATCCAGATCTATTTCAAGCTGCCACAGGGAGCCAGATCTATCCCGAGCCCCCTAAAATTCTGCTGCCACCACTGCCGGCAATCCGGATTCACTCCCCCACCCCTGCCGGCGGTGGCAGAAGCTTCCCCGCTTGTCCAGTGGCAGGTGGGGACAGATCTGGATCCCAGCAGCCTGCTGGCAGTGGCAGAAGCTTTCCGCCACTGCCGGCAGGCTGGAGGAATCCGGATCCATTCCCAGCTGCCACCAGATGAGCTGGGAAGCTTCCGCTGCCACCCACAAGCTGCGGGGGGGGCGGATCCAGACTGCTGCCGCCAGCGGCAGAATTTCAGGGGGCTCAGAGGACGGATCTGGCTCCCCATGGCAGTTGGGAACAGATCCAGATCCAGCCCCAGATGCTGTGGGAAGCCAGATCCATCCCCTCTGCCCTCTAAAATGCCCCACCTGGGGCTTTGTCCCATTTGCCCTGGCCTACTTACAGCTCTGCAGAGAGGTGAAGTGAACTGAAGTCAGACAGAGAGGCAGAAGCAGAACCCAGCAGACCCCACTGTACCCCTTTGCATTTCCATGGTGAGCTGCTGCACTTGACTCCTTGTTTGTTTTAAAACAAACGAGTCTTGTGGCACTTAAAGACTAACAAATTGATTTATTGCATGAGCTCCACTTCATCAGACATTGATTTTCTCCCACAAAAGCTGATGCAATAAATCAATTCATTAATCTTTAAGTGCCACACAACTCCCTGTTTGTTTTACTGAACTAGACTAACACGGCTGCCCCTTAGGAACTTGTTTGTTTTGTCCAACTTGTTTCACTCTCCCCTCACCTCCTGCACTTCTCTCAGTAGGAAATGGCAGTTCAGCACCTTTTCTTAGGCTGCCTTTTGCTGCCTCATGTTAAGCTCAAATCGACAGTCTGGTGGGTGGCTAAGGCAGCAAGCAATCACTGCTCCTTCCCAAATGGGTGTAGAAAGCTAGGTAAACAGAGAGGCAGCCATACAGCCTGAATGCGTAGGTAAGTGGCTGCCACTGTGAAGGACACACAGGCTCCCGGGGCTGGCCTCTCTTGCAGGATCCCCCCTACCACGGTGGCACCCAGCCTGGCCAGTGCTGGGGGAGTGTCAAGGGCCCATGGTCCTGCCAGGAACTTCAGGGGTGGTGTGCGTGTTTGTGGCAGGGGGAGGGTTGGCAGGTCCACAGTCCAGCCAGCCACAAGGGGGCCAGGACCCTCGGGCCAGAGGCCACCGCCCATGGCGCTCTCGCCCTGGCTGATCTGTCCCGGCAGGTCCTGGACCTGGTGGAGCAGACCAGCCAGCCCGGGTCAGAGCAGCCAGGCCAACGGTGACGGGCAGCAGCATGACACTCAGACCGGCCAGAGCTGAATTTTGGTGAGGCAACAGGGTCTCCCTGTAGCTGGGTGCTGCAGCCCCTCAAATACCTACCTTACTCAGGCCCTGAGGACAGGGTTTCAGGAAGTATCACCCTAACCGAGATCTGCCAGGGAGGGACATCAGTCCCAGAAACTGTTTTCTCTCAGGCAGTATATCCTGTCCTCACATTTCAGACTGGGGAGCCATGAATCAGGTCAGCTGGCCACTGGGGAACCCAGATGCCAGGAAGGCAGGTGGCCACCATGTTTTCCCAAGCACCAGGGCACTCCTGAACTTGGAACTAGGAGAGGTCTCTAGGAAAGTCCCACTCAGCTCCAGGGCGTTTGTTAGGGGCAGTTCACAGGGGATGTGGAAGGGAGTAGGAAATGCTCCGAGCTCGGCTCAAGGCTAGGGCAAGGTGACATCAAGGTCGTCTTACTTTGATGAGCTCCACGGTCTTCCTGATCTGTGCAATGGTGACTCCCAGCTCATCCAGCTGATCCTGCACACTGCTCAGGATCTGGGGTCGCTGGGCCTTTAAAACAAAAAGGATGAAAGGGGGGTTAGGAGCCAGACCCGAGCTACATTCAGAACCCGAATCTTCCAACTGGAATCCCCTTGGATGGAGATGATGCACATCACTGCTGGGAGCCACAGCAATCACCCATAACTAACTTTACAAACCATTTTTCATTGAAACCCTTATTTTTCACATATTCCCCCTAAATCCCAAAAATAAAAACCAACTGAGCTGGTAAATGAGAGGATGCCTCTGAGGCCGAAGTAGAATTTTTCTATCCAATTCCAGGCAAATAAAAAATGGGGTTCCAGAATTACAGGCCTCCCAAAATCCAGCAGGTGGTGAGTTTGCAAATGGTTAATCCTTTCTTGTTTGCTCAGACCTCGAAGAGCAACACAGATGCAGATGTTTATGACTCTGTCCTCCCTTGGGGTTACCAGTGCCCATGGAGAGATAAGGGATATTGGGGGATTGTTTCTAGAATGATAGAATCATACTGAAAGGGCAGGGAAGGGCCAGCCCTGTTCAAATGAGCTGCTTGCTGCAAACAGGATTCAAAACAGTGCAGGAAATCCCAACAGATTCCACCAACTCTACAAGCTTCCACTGCACCACGCTGCCGAGCACCTCACGTGGGAACAGCACTTACAGCAAGCCAGTGGGGCTCGCCCGCCTGGATGGGACACTTCCTGGAGCCAAGGGACACCAGTTACCCCATTCACACCCCCTTACAAAGCGCCAATCAGTAGAGCCAGCCTGGGCGCAGTCAGCACCTTGCAGGGCGGGCGACTCAGCACACGAGCCGTTCCACTCAGCTGCTGCACTCGTTGGCATCATAGTTTGTGCCATGCAGGGCAGGGAGCAGGAGGGGCACCTCTTGGCAGGAGCTGGGACAGGGTGGGGTGGGGGCACGTCCACTGGTGTACATGAAGGGTGAGGGAGAAAAGGGTGGGCAGGGGATAAGGGGTACTGTAGTGAGACACCCCTTGTCCCAGCCAGGCTCCATTGTACAAATCCCCAACTCCCCCATTTGAACCGGTGATTCCCACTGGCACTGACAGACAGGGACAAGAGGCTATTTCCTGGTGCTGAAAAGAGGGCATTTCTAGAGGGGGAGGGGAGATGCAGAAGTGCTGCTGGCCCGGGAAAAGACCTGCAGCTCGGCGCACTGGGCCTCAGGGCTCAAGCACCCTAAGCCTGGCACCAGCGACGCCCCTGGGAAGATGGAGGAGCAGATGCGACTCCTCCAAAAGCAATCTCCCTTCTCTCCTCCTACCTGACCCACATCCTGCACATCTAGGCCTATTATCAGCCCCCCTGTAAGGGCCCCAGGGTGAGCAGGGCTATGGTGGAGTATAACAAAAAGAGGGCTCTAAGGCGGGCGGGTGAGAGCGTTAAAGGAGCAAGAGAAAACACAAAGGTTCTAGCACGCAGCCCCAGCAAACCCGCTACAACTCACCACGGAGAGGCACCATTCTTTTCCAGCTGTTCTATCCGCTCCATCTTCCTTAACCCTGCCCCTGTCCGTTACAACCTCCCACTTTCACAGCAACAACCGTGGCAATTCATTTGGAAAAACTTTGTTAAACGCAGAGCAAAGACTGCAGTTTCACAGTAGCACAATGTGCTTCTGATCCCCTTCCAGAGCAGGGATATGACGTCCCCTCATAGTCTTGCGAAAAGTTGGAGCTTGGTCCCAAAGCTCCGTGGCTAGATAACCAGGACATACAGCGTAAAGGTCCCTGTTCACCCCTTACAAGAGAATCAGACCGACCACACTGCACACATTGGACATGCATAGCTGTGCAGCGTCGGCTGCATTATCTTAACTCTGCATTGCCTGGTGTTTTAACCGTGACAGCATGTGTTGTGTCATCAGGCCACCACAATTGTAAAGGGCACTGAGGGTGGGAGGACCTTAAGGCCATACTTCCTGGGTCTCAGAGGTTTGAATTTTGGGACTAGGCTCTTCCCTTTGGGAACAGCATGCGGGTCGCTGTATGGGGCCACAGCCATAGCTTTGTTAGCGACATTTCTGGGGACTGGATAGACGTCGGCCTAGCAGAGCAATGCACGATGTGCTGTCGCTGATGAAGCGAAACAGCCAGCAGCGCACCCCCAGCTGGGCTGCCTGAGAGCACAAGGAGGCCAGAGCATGGAAGAGATCGTACCTGGGGAGCTGAACCCTTGGGAGGGAGCAGGAAGAGTCAACTAAACTGACATCCACTCCTTCCAGGCTGTTTAACGCAACTTCAGACTCCAACGCTCCTACCTGATAGCTCCACCTCCAGAGGCTGACCCCACCACGGCCACCTTCCTCCATTGCAGGTACCAACCTGGACTAACCTTCCTGATGCACGGGGAGGGGTGACGCATGATCCTTGGCACCCCCCAGGCCTCTTTGCCCATCCTCCAAACCAACCCGCTGTGAGCAGTTACGTGGACATTAAAGGGCCAGCAGACCGTACCCCCAGTGTGACCTGCCTTCAACATGCCAGAGAAGGCGGGTAGTGCATGGTGCGCCTCAGGCTGGTCGCTTCTTGGAGAGCCTGCCTTTCTCTGTGCTCTTCATCGTACAGCTCACACCGAGGGCATGCAGTAATAAAGGCCAGAGGATTTCCTTGCAGTGGGAAGGTGGCCCCTAGCAAGTGTTAATTACACTGAGGTGCTCCCCACTATAAATCAAATATGTGATCACCTCTACCCAGCCTTACCCACTCAGACTCAGATACACCAGACCCTGGCCACCAGAGCTGAGGGAGAATCCCCGTTAACCGTTTAAAATAGTAACGCAGACATTTCAGCATCTCTGCCTCTAACCAGCAGAAGGCAGTGGCCATTAGCCTGATCATGGCAACACCCTACGAAGCTGTCCCTCCTCTCTCACTTTAGGAACTTCTCCCAACTACCGCAGATGAGCCAGAATGAAACCGACAGCTTCAGGCAAGCTGGTGGGTGAGAATGCGGTGGATGAGTCAGCTCCATCTGGGACTGGGAGTGATGGAAAAAACCCTGCCGACAGAACACAAAAGACTAACGGAGCAAGGAATGGAATCTGGGAGCGGAGCCAAAAGAAATAAAGGACTTGATTTAAGATACTGTGGGAAAGAGATGCGAGCGGCCAAACTGCTCCCAGGTTTCATTCCCCTGAAGGTGATGGACTGAGGCCAGGGATGGATTTGGCCTAATACCTCCCAAAGGAACCTGCCTATGCACAGACTTTTGTTCCTGTCTCCTCCCCAAGCACACACGAACCCAGTTACGTTTCCAGATCTCCTGCATGTGTGTAATCTGGCACTCCAGACTGGAAGCCACTGTGGCACACAGGTTAAACTGTTGTTATTTTTACTTAAAACCATCTTGTCAGTGGATTTTCCAACACGGATTTCCCGCTGCCTGGCTGCAGCTCCAGGGGATTGCAGAGAACAGAGCAGCATTTCAAGTTAACAAGCACAGACTGTTCTGGGATTTTGACACTTTTTTTCCTTGCCTTTGCCCTCCACGTCCTACCAGGAGCATAAAGCAATCTGCTAGGAAACGGGCTGGATCACAGCATGCTGTGCTCTAACGGGGTTGAAGACTTTGCTCCTGCATGCACACAAGGGGCTTAACTGTGTTCCCAGCTCAAAAGCAAACAACCCCTTCCCCAACCCGGGCCTTAGCTCATGATTCAACTGATATTTCAATCCTGGTCTCCTCACCCTCAGCTCTACTCACGTTCTTAAATCCTGCCTTGCAACACACGACTGCTATTCCAGTCCTGGGATTCCCCCCAAGACTGCCATGTCCTTCACTGCTGACCTCCAGCTGCCAGAGCTACGAAAGTCCTACTTCCAACTGGGTTGGTGCAGTGATTTCGCTCAGTCCTGATCCAAAGGCCCTCTGCTACTCAACCCGCAGCCCTCCTGACGCTGGGAACAGCCCCCTGCTGCCCAGCCCTGCCAGTGCCCCTCCATTCACCCCCAGCCCCCTGATAGCCCTGCCAGTGCCCCTCCATTCACCCCCAGCCCCCTAGTCTAGCCCTGCCAGTGCTGCCAATTCACCCCCAGCCCCCTAGTCTAGCCCTGCCAGTGCCCCTCTACTCACCCCACAGCCCCCTCCTAGCCCAGCCCTGCCAATGCTGCCAATTCACCCCCAGCCCAGCCCTGCCAGTGCCCCTCTACTCACCCCACAGCCCCCTAGTCTAGCCCTGCCAGTGCCCCTCCATTCACCCCCAGCCCCCTCCTAGCCCAGCCCTGCCAATGCCGCCAATTCACCCCCAGCCCAGCCCTGTCAATGCCCCTCCATTCACCCCCCAGCTGAGCCCTGCCAGTGCCCCCAATTCACCCCCCAGCCCGGCCCTGCCTGTGCCCCCCATTGACCCCCCGGCCCCCTGTTGCCCAGCCCTGCCCGTGCCCCCCATTCACCCCCCATTCACCCCCCAGCCGAGCCCTGCCAGTGCCCCCCAGCCCCCTCCTAACCCAGCCCTGCCAGTGCCCCCCATTCACCCCCCAGCCGAGCCCTGCCAGTGCCCCCCATTCACCTCACAGCCCCCTCCTAGCCCAGCCCTGCCCGTGCCCCCCATTCACCCCCAGCCCAGGCCTGCCAGTGCCCCTCCATTGACCCCCCAGCCCGGCCCTGCCAGTGCCCCTCCATTCACCCCCCAGCCCGGCCCTGCCCGTGCCCCCCATTGACCCCCCGGCCCCCTGTTGCCCGGCCCTGCCCGTGCCCCCCGGCCGGCACCTCCTTGTGCTCGCGCTCCTGCTCGAGGGAGACGAGGGGGTGGCCGCGGTGGCGGGGCCGGCACAGCGGGCAGAGGCAGGCCTGCTCGGCGCGGCAGAAGGCCTCGAGCGGGCGGAGGTGCAGCGGGCAGAGACTGTCCTGCAGGCGGCGCTGGGGCGGCAGCAGGCGGTGGGCGCGGAAGGCGGCGGCGCGCAGGTGGGGCTGCAGGTGGGGCGGGCAGAAGGAGGCCAGGCAGACCAGGCAGGAGCGGGCGGCCGGGGCGCGCTCGCCCTCGGGGCAGACGTCGCACAGGACGGGCTCGTCCCCCGCCGGCTGTTCCGGCCCCGGCCGCGGGGCGGCGCTGCTGGGCTCGGGCGCGGGCGCGGGCTCGGGCTCGGGCTCGGGGGGCGCCATGGGCGGCGCGCGCAGCTGCAGCAGCTCGCAGAGCGCGTGGTTCTTGCGCAGGCGCAGGGCGGGCGGGAAGGGCTCCTGGCACAGCGGGCAGCGCGCGCCCGCCCCGCCGCCCGCGCCCCGCCGGTGCGCGCCCAGGCAGCCCTGGCAGAAGTTGTGGCCGCAGGGCAGCGTCACCGGCTCCCGCAGCGGCTCCAGGCAGATCGGGCAGCCGAAGGGGCCGTCCTGCCCCCCGCCGCCGCCGCCGCTCTCCATCCTCCCCGCTCCGGCTCCCGCTCCCGCTCCCGCTCCGCCCAGCCGCAGCGGGGTCAGCCCCCGGGGCGTGGGAGGGAGGAGAAGGGGCGGCCTCCGGCACAGCCTCTGGAGAGAGAGACGGGGGCCCCAGCGGGGATCCCCAAAAGAAGGAGACAGGGGGACCCCCCAGCGGGGATCCCCAAAAGAAAGAGACATGGGGACCCCGCTAGTAGGGATCCCCAAAAGAAAGAGACAGGGGACCCCCCCAGCAGGGGTCCCCAAAAGAAAGACAGGGGACCCCCCCAGTAGGGATCCCCAAAAGAAGGAGACAGGGGGACCCCCCCAGCAGGGATCCCCAAAAGAAAGAGACATGGGGACCCCGCTAGTAGGGATCCCCAAAAGAAAGAGACAGGGGACCCCCCCAGTAGGGATCCCCAAAAGAAAGAGACAGGGGACCCCCCCAGTAGGGATCCCCAAAAGAAAGAGACAGGGGGACCCCCAGCAGGGATCCCCAAAAGAAAGAGACAGGGGGACCCCCCCAG
>ML682068.1:1949620-2094410 GCA_007922195.1 Podocnemis expansa
TATGCAGGCCACAAAACCTCACCCACCCACTCCTGTAAAAAGCCTCTAACCTAGGACTGTGTTATTAAAGTCCCCCAAACATGGTTTAAAGACCTCAAGGTATAGAGAGTCCATCAGCAAGAACAGCCTGGCATCTCTTCTCAGAACCAACCCTGAACATTGGGGGATTGGGGAGGGAGGAACTTTCCTTCATTTAGAGTTGCAACATCAGAGCAATTGCTTCCTCAGACCTTCTCTACAACACACTGGCAAAGGGTCTTGCCCACAGATGTCTCCTCCAATGACCTATGAGAACATCTTAGAGCGGAACAACTCTGATAGCAACTGCTCCGCAGGACAAAAATAACCGGTGGTTGCCGAAGGCTCTGGGAGACAGCGCAAAGGGAGGATGAGGTGCCAAGTTGTGCTATCTGTGTTCCTTTCTGCCTGCATCCCATCACTTGTGCTACCAGTGTCCTTATCATCCTCCTGTTAATGTCACATGGGCAATAATGTTCCACACCCAGCAAGACTGATGCCAGCTGCTTTCTGAATCCCACCAGCTTCACTTCCCTGGGGGGGGGGGGACTTTAGTGATAGATAAGGAAGCAGATCTCCTGGCCCCCTAACCTAGAGCCGAACTGTTTGTACAGACAACACAGGAACTTTGCATTCCAGCCACGTTTCTTCAGTTTTCAGGATCCCTGCCTTATCTACCCTTGTTCGATTCATTGCAACCAGGGTTTGCTGAACCAACCACTTTGTGACGTCTCCAGGCGGGGCTGTGGGCTGCCTGCCAGTCTCCAATCAGCCGAACAAAACAAGACAGCCGGCTGCAAGATGGGAAACACCCTGCTGGCTATGGCTTGGCCTCTGCATCCAAGTTGCAGGAGCGGTTCTGTTGGCAAAGGGTGACCGCTTTGCCTTCGCACAGCCAGAAGACTGGGTAGAGAGGCTCAGTGAAGACACAGTGGAAAGAGTACAGGAGCTTCATTTTGTCCCCAACACCATAGAATGACAGGGTTCCCCTGTCATAGTCCAGGCTGACTCCGAGGCATTTGTACAAGGGCTCTGTGATCTTATGCGACTGGCCCTCGTGCCACGCTAAGTAGCAGTCTTCCCGGACCTGCAGCCCCCAAGACGATCCATCCTGCCCAATGCTGAAATTGGAACCAGCTTGCTTCTTCCTCTGGATTTTCTTGTACGTTACTCCGAGGATGACAGAGTGGCTGGAGATCTTGACTTCCCAGTAGTGATGGCCTTGGCTGTAGCTTTGGCTGCACAGAACCTGCCACAGCTCAAACCTGTCTGCATGATCCTGACAATGCACATTGGCAGTGCGGGTGTGCTTGGCTCGTTGGTTCTGATTGGTCAGCTTCAGGTATTTATTGGCTGTGTCTGCGTCAAAGGTCAAATTCTGATGCTCTGTGGGCAAGACGGTCGTTAAGAGGACAGACCATGGGGCTAGAACAGGTTAATTTTCCTTTAACCTCCCTGACTATGGCTGGAGTCCAGCTCAGGCATCACTCAGCTACATAAAAGACTCTGAACATGGAAAATGAAAAGCACGGTTGGTCTGGAGAGCAAGGCTTGGGATGGGGAGTCATGAGCTCTAGGTTCAGTTCCTTGATCTTGCACAGGCACACTGTGTGACTTTGAGCTCGTCACGTCCCTGTCCCATGCCTCAGTTTCTCCAGTGGTAAGATGGGCACAGAGAGATTCATGGGTCTATCAGAAGCTTAGGTAAATGAATTCTTGCAAGGTGCTTTGGGATGCTCTGATAAGAGGAGGAGGGTGCTTCCAGTGGCCTTTTGCTGGCCCCATCTTTGTTCTGGTTCTAAGAACTATTTCAGCTACTGTAAGCCCCATCCACAGCATTTCCCACTAGATGCACTGCCCCCTGCTGGGGTGCCTGCAGCATCCCGGCCGTTAGCGGCCCTGGAGATAACCTTGCTCAGTTAGTTGCTATGGACCTGCATTTATTAATAAGAAATAACATTATTACTATTGACAATGTTCAGGAGGTTATATGGGGCGGCTTATTAATGCATCTCTGCAGCATTAACTACCTAATCCATGTAATACCCCTGTGCTGTATTAACGACTGCTCTTCCAGGTGCAGTGGTGATGGATAACGTTAGAAACGGGTGTAGTGCGTACTAATATTGCTTGTTTACAGAGGGGGAAGCCAGGATGGAGAGGGTTAAAAGGCATTCTGGGAACCGGCCTCAAAGCTGAGAATAGAGGCTAGAAGATCCAGGATCTCGGGCCCTTGCGCAGGCCATTCAGCTATGCCACTTTCATACAGGGCCAGGTTTTCATTGTGTACCTAGGCTCAAATAGCCCACGCTTCCTGTTATTTGAAAGAAGGAGCTAAACAAGCCAAACTGGAGCCAGTCTGATAGGCCTAGTGGGGTGACTGCTGCTTGGCGAAATGGGAAAATATTGTAAATCAATAACATCCAGGGAGATGTTCTTAAAACAAGGGAGCAGAGTCCAGGAGACTGCCTGGATCAGTTAAGATTTGGGGTGAGGTGGGGCGGGTCAAAAGTACTGTGAGGACGTGACCCATTTCCCCTCTCTGGAGCAGCTCTCTGTGGACTGTGTGCCCTGTCACTTCAATTCTATGCTGTGCCCTGGGCTGTGCAGTTCAGCCAAGACAAATCGCCCCCCTAACAGGAGCCTAGCAGCTGCTTGCACTGATTCATTCTCTCAGCATTCCCCCGATGGAGCTCTGTGCCTAAACATGGCTGGGCAGGAGCAGGCACCTGACTATTGTGTGGGAGAGAGATTGTGGGTGTGAGAGAGAGGGACTCTCACCCACAGGCTGTGTTCAGGAATTATGCTGCCTCCACAATTTACCCTAGCCCTGTTCTCCCACCACAGGGTACTAGGAATTCCTGCTTACTGCAGTGGATGGACTAGATCCCTTGGAACTGAAACAGTGTACTAAAGGCTTGTAAGCGCTTTACTGAAGACTATTCTAACCCAACGAGAGCTTCTCCTGTCAGCCTAGCTAACCTACCTCCCAAAGAATGGTTTATGCTGGCAGGAGAAGCTCTCCCATCAATGTAGCACTATCTACAAGGAGGGTTTTGTCGGTATAACTAGATCGCCCGGGGTGTGGATTTTGCACACCTGTGTGATGTAGTTATACCAATGCAGGCCTGTATGCAGACCTGGCCTAAGCAATAGAATGGAAGGATTTGTGCTTTGTAAACTGCGATGCTGATGATTTCTATCCAAAGATCTCCTCTGCACACACAGATGAATAGGTCCCACAAGCCTTTGTGAAGCAACAGAGTGTTCTTAACCCCTTTTGTGAGGGCAGATGAAACACAGATGTGGGCAAACTCACCAAAGGAACCAGAGTCAGAGGCAGGAGCAGAATCCAGCACTCTTTAGCCACACGAGGCCATCCTGCCCCAGGACTGCAGATTTTCTCTACAATGGTAACTTTCAGTCTAAGTTCTCTGGCAATTCTTTCAGATCCTCCCTCTGCCCCCAGGAGCATCCTTGGCTCGCTAAACCGTTGTGATGTTACGGGTCCAAGAAGGAAACACCAGTCCCCTTCACAGGTTATAGACACGCTTTCATGCTCTTCCCACCCACCAGTGCTTGTTTTTCTGAGCTCTCCCACAGAACTGCCTCACCTTTCAAAAGAGCCGCTCTTATTTGACACACTGGAAGGGCTGCTGGTCCCACCTTCACCCCACCATGCACCTTCAGCTCCACTGACTCTGCAGAGCAAAGGAGAAAGTGAGAGCTACAGAAATACAGAGGGCAGTGTGCACTGCAGACAGAGACATCTGGGAGGGATTTCAGGCCATGCCTCCCACAGCCTGGCTTTGACGCTCTGTTGCAACTACCTGTCTGTGTGTCTCTGAAAGAAGGAAATGGGGGTTAAACAAAAGTTCCAACTCTGTCATTTTGGTGTTCTTACCGCCCAGTGAATGGGTCCAGCAAGACCTGTTGGCACCCCCATCTATTTACAAGAGGCCCAGTGCATACAAGAAAGCACACTGTGATCAGAGCTAGACAGTGGGGAGCCATAATCGCTCTACTCAGCATCTAAGAACTGGCACATCTCATTACATCTACAGGCTATCCCATCTCCTTCACCCTACCTCACCTGGCCTGTTTGCCCAAGAGGAAGGATGGCCCAGAGGTCAGCTGCCAGCTTTGGACATGGAAGATCTGCATCAATTCCCTGCACTGCTACACGAGCCCTGTGTAGCCTTCGGCAAGTCACTTAATCCATTCTGAGCCTCTGTTCCTCCTCTGGATCTTGGCGGTAACATCCCGTGCGAGGTACCCTGATGTCACAGACATAGGGGCCAAGCACCAGATGTCAAACCATCTGTCTGTTAGGTCTTTTCGACTGTACGCTCTTTGGGTGGGGACTGCCATTTGCTGTTTGTCTGCCCAGTACTGCGGGGGCTCAAACTGATTTTGACTGGTAAAGAAAGTCTGGTGATGCCAACAAGGCAGGGCCCTTTAATGCCACACAGGGGCAGGGGGATTTCTGTGAAGCTTCTCTCCCACAACCCCTTGCCCGTTGGCCCCGCACACTGACAGCTGTTTCACTGCACAGAGGTGATTCATGCAGGCAGGTTGGGACTGGGACCTGCTGTCCAGTGAGGCAGTGGAGCAAAGTTCTCAAGGACGCTGTTTACCTTTGGCTTCTGTGTCAGCTGCCCTCGGATTCAGGGAGCTGGGTAAATCCTCCAGCAAAAGCGTAGAGGCCCCAGTGAGGATCCTCACTGTGGAATCCACCGTGCTGGCTATGTTGAACTCAACAGCTGGCAAAACTCCCAGGCTTGCTGGAGAAGGGAGCAGCATGAATTCCTGCATGGGACAGGAAAAGGGGCACAAACAGGCTTTCAGATATGAGACTCAATGGCACAGCAGCTCAGAAAGCCCATTCCTTTGGGAAGGGGAAAGGCACAGTCATCACAACCCCTGACATCTGCATTTACTTCCCCAACAGATATGTGCTGGGACACACAGTAACCTTGTGACTCTGTGGTGCTGAACAGCTTGTCCTGAGCCACACCTCTAGCTCAGTGGCATTCACAGAACCCATCGCTCCTCTCTACCGTCAGCAATGGGTGATGTTCCTCCGCAGAGGGGCCCTCCTGGAGTAGGACCTTGGTAGAACTGTCTAATTTATTTCTTTCCCTTACAGGCCTCTAACTCTTTCCCTTGCTCTCCTCTAAGTCTCCTGTGTTGTTCTGGGGAGGGAGGGTTCAAAACAGAACACGGCACCCAAGCAACAAGGATGCGCTGTCACTGTCAGCTGGTAATGTGGCATTGGATATAGTTAGAGAAATTAACTCACAGGCCTCAATCTATGCAATCCTCTAGGGGGACTTGTGCATCCATTTTCCAAAAACAGCTGCTGCAGCAAAACTGAATCTGAGGAGGCCACAGCAGCGCTTAATTTGTAGTGCCAGGGCTGAGACCCAGCACCTCTGGGCTTGGTGGTTCACAGCCCCTGGCACCTCTGGGCTTGTTGCACCAGTTATGAAAGTTAAAAAAAAAAAAAAAACCCGCCCCCCCCCCCCCCACACTTATTATTAGAAACTGGATCCTAATGAAAACATTGCCTGGGTGCTCTGAAAGTGGATTTGATTCTTGCCCACTGGGAAAATGGGGCTTATCCATAAAACGCTGGATCCCTGCCCTGGACCAGATTTCAGATAGGTCAATATTTCAGGGGCAGGAATTTGATCAGGCCCATCACTAGTCCATATATTGTACAGCAGGGTCTCGAACATGTGGCCCATGGGCCACATGCAGCCCCTGAAGCTATTTCCTGCGGCCGGCAACGACGCTATACTGATATTTGCAATATTGTTGTATGAAAAGATTTCAGTGGTGTGACCTTCGGGCTAACGTACTAGTCCTCGTGCGGCCCCTACTAGTCCTCATGGTGATTTGAGTTTGAGACCCCTGCTCTACAATATTAAAATTGCCAGCTGACCACTTTACAGACTTAGCCTTCGCTGTGTGTGTGTACAGGGAGGGGAAAGATGGTAGGGGGGTTGGGGCTGTCTCTAACATGGCTCTGTCTGGACCCAGTGCAAAGTCTATGAACATAAGAACAGCCATGCTGGGTCAGACCATTGGGCCATCTAGTGCAGTATCGTGTCTTCCAGGTGCTGCAAAGGGAATGAACAAAACAGTCAATAGTTCCATGATCCATCCTGTCATTTAGCTCCTGGAAATGCAAGGCTAGGGACACCCCGAGCATGGGGTGGCATCTCTGACCACCTTTGCTAATAGCTGTTGATGGACCCGTCCTCCCGTACCTGAGGCTCTCTTCCTGAGAAGATATTGTTCACCCCTCAGGGGGCTTTGAGACTGGTTCAGCTGCCTGTATGGACAGGGCACTATACACAGGGTGAAATTGCCTTTGGAGTACACATCAGTTGGCCGTTGACCACAGAGGAGCCACAGCTCTCCCCACTCTTGGCTGGGCAGGTTTCAATACCTCTAGGAATTTTAGGTCATCCACACAGGTCAGCAGCTCCTGGGCCTTTTGGCTGTACTGGGTAAGGTTGGCCAGATGATCCTGCAGCAGGCTCCAATTCTCCTCCACTTGCCCTAAGGCAGTGGCTTGCTCGTGCTCTATCTTGTCCAAGGCCCTCCTCTGGCACTCCTCCAGAGCTTTTATCAGCTGGGCAAACTTCTGCAAAATCCCAGATTTTAGCCTCTCTGAAGAGTCCTGGATGGGCAGGCGGAGAAGGGGGAAAACAAGAAATCAATGGAAACAATAAGCCAAAGAAGAACTGGGGTGACAACAATTTGGTGGCTTCGTCCCATCAGAGGGAGAAACACGCAGCGCCACCCACCTGCATCTCGAGCTGTGGGGAGGGGAGATGGGGTTTGATTTACTACCTTTATGGTGTCAGTTTGCTCCTCCAGTTTAAGGCTCTCCTCCTTGGTCTTTATCATTTCCTTTTGGGTTTTCGCCACAGACTTTTCCAAAAGGGCCTACAAAAGGGGCCAAAGAGTCATGTAATAACTACTCAATGTCACAGGTGCTGGCCACACTGCTCCTCTGACCCCTGGGTGTCTCTCCCAGTCTGGGGAGAATCATCCAAGGCTCTCCCACTCATAGGCCCTGGACTTCAGTTTCCTGTGAACAACTGGGCTCAGAGCCTGCAGCTTGGTTTCTCTGAGAGCAAGGACAGTGGGGAATGCAGTGACCAAAGAAACTCCTTAAAGAATAGGAAAATAAAAGCTTGTAAGAGAAAACAGACATTAACCACCACAAAACAACCTATACCCATCTGCTTTGCTTGGTTCCAGAAGGTCTAACATCTTAGTCTCCCTCCATCACTTCCTCGGATGCTCAGCCAATCTCCCTGGATGGCTTCTGACATGTATCCTGCATCCTCCCCTCCAAAGAAGGCCTTTTGCAGGAGACATGAAGCTAACGGCCTGTCCTGGCAGGGCCGTAACTAGGCTGGGTGAGTGGGGCAAAGCCCAAGGCGCCAAATTTCAGAGAACATAGGGGAAGGATCCAGCTCCCCGCCGCCCCCACGGAGCTGGATCCATCCCAGGGTGCCTTGGGGAGCTGGATCCATCCCCTGCAGCATCTAAAATTTGGTGGCAGGAGCTTCTGGTGCCACTGCAGCTTCCAGCTCCTCCTGGGGCTTGTTGCCACCTTCTGGCAGTGGCTGCGGACAGATCTGGTTCCCCACTGCTTGGCGAGCCAGATCCATCCCCAGCCACAGTCGGAAGACAGCTGGGGGTGGACCTGGCTCCCTGTCACCTACTAGTGGTGGCTGGGGCCAGATCTGGCTCCCTGCCACCTTTTGGTGGCAGGTGGTGACAGATTGGACCCTGGGCTGGATTGCCAGGGTTGGGGTAGGGTGCTTTTGGGATTGTTTGCCCCAGACACCGGAATAGGTATTTATGGCCCTGTGTCCTGGTGTCTTCCAAATGTGTGCTTGGGGTTTTTACAGGCTCTGTTGTGTGGGTTCCCATGTGCCCTTCCCACAGCCCCCTGTGATGTCGTTGTACATGGATGCACTCCACCAGGGCTTTAATAATCCACCACAGTAGCCCAGTAAATTTACCTCGCTGGCCAGTACCCACCCCATGACTACACAGCTGGAGGTACAGAGTAACACACACTGTTTCCACTGTGGGCACACTTAGACAACATTCATCCCCACTGCAAATATCCACATACCCTGCACAGCAGCCCCCAGATAATCAAACAGCGCTCCCAAAGTGCTCGCAGCCTTTCACACACAGCCCTTCATTCCATCCTCCATACGGACATCATCTCCGCCATCCTCCCAAGCAAGCAGAACATTTAAGTTTCATGCAGCACATTGAGTGTGCAGCTCTTGACACACCTCCCAAAGGAAGGAACGTATCACCAGTCTCATTTTACAGCAAGAGAAACAGGCACAGACAGGGAAGGGCACTGTCCTGTGTCACAGGGGAGCAGAGTGCAGAGCTCTGGAAAATGCTGCAGCTTTTATTTTCCTTCTGCAAATACTTCTAGCTCCTCCTTTTACACCGCTCAGCTAGAACACTGTGTGCAGGCTATTGTGTTGGACCGCTAAAAGGCAGTACCAGGCAACAGAAATTTGTAGTCTTTCCACCTCTCTTTTGCCCTGGAACTGTGGGTCCCCCCTCCCTGACCTTCTGGGCAGCAGGTGTATCCCAACCAGCAGATGGCTCTGATGCCTAAATCAAAAGCATTCTCTTAGCCATTGATTTAATACCCCAGAGCAGTGGGATCTTTCCCGCTAATCCTACAGAGCTCATCAGAGGAAAGACATTTGTTCCCAGTCACTGCAATGGAGGAGCTGGTGATGTGACTGTGTAAAGTCAGCTGGGCTCCCCATACAGCTCTGGAAAGGCTGCGCACGCGCACACGGAAGGCCAGCAGCATGTCTCTGTTAACAATTTAGTGTCTGAAGATGCTGCAGTGTCTGCCGGTTCTGCTGAGCCATGGGCTAGTTAACTGTGTGAATACCTTGCGCTCGTCTCCTTTCATCCAAGGGTCTCCAGAGAAGGGCAGGTATTCACTGCCTCTTTCAGAGACAGGGACAGTGAGGCACAAAAAGGGGAACTGAGCACACAAGAAGCCAGGGTCAGGAACAGTAGCCAGGTCCCCAGCTTTCTGCTCCAACAGTGAGCGTGTGCTCACCCACCACCCATTTTGAGGGCTCCTGACTACAGCACTGAGCTAACGCTGGGCAGGGGAACAGATGTCTCTCCCCATCGCCTTGCAGAAATGGGAGCAGGAGACAGGGGAGCGCCAGCACCACCTCACCTCCTTCCTCTTGCGCTCCTCCTCCAACAGGACCTTGTGGTGGCCCTGGCACTCCCTCACCGTGCACACACAGCAGATACACAGCTTGTCCTCTTGGCAGTAGAGCGCCAGGGGTTGCCGGTGTCTCAGGCACCGCCTCCCATTGGTGGAGGGTTTCTGCTCGGTGCCAGGAGCCAGCGCTTCGCCAGAGCAGACCAGATCCACCAAGCTGCAAAGGGCAACGTTCTTCTTGAGCTCTGGCCGGTTCTTGAAACGCGTCCTGCAGTCGGGACAGCTATAAACCTTCTCACCCAGAGGAGCCTCATTCTCTTCCTTGTCCCAGTGGTTGCTGATACATCTCATGCAGAAGTTGTGCCCGCAGGACACGGTCACGGCCGTCGAAAACACCTCCAGGCAGATGGAGCAGATCAGCTTCTCCTCTAGCTTCCAGGAGCCTTCTGACGCCATGCTGCCTCGGACAGGCGCGCTGGGGCAGAGACAGAAAGCACAACAGCAGTGTGAAAGCAGGCTCAGGCACAGCAATGTTTTCTGAGAGGAGGGACTGGCCCAGAGATGGCATGGTGCCAATCAACCTTTTAAAGAGACACACAGGCTGGCCGCGGCATGGTTTACCAACACCTATTGGCTCTCTCTTGGGGGCTTTGCAGTCTTGCAGCCCCCAGCACCACAACACCTCAGTCTGCTGGCTGCCTCCACCAAGCAGCACAGTGCTGGCTCATTAGTTGGTGTCTGCTGTTTTCTCTTTAGCCACGGATGGGATCCTCAGCATTCAACCCTTGCAAACTAGGCAAAACCCTGCAGCCCCAACCTGCTGTTCTGTTACAGGGACTGCAAACCTAGCCACCAAGCAAGGCACGAGCTACCCCTGCCAGAGCCCTTGCCAAACCAGATGCTTGCTAGGGCTTTGATGAAGCCCTCCTGCCCCCTGCTGGTATGAGGAAGAGGACGCTGGCCAAAGCCAGTTTCCAGCACAGAGCCACAGGATGGGCGCTGGTCATTCGTAACCTGAGTACTAGAGGGGTGCCTTGACTATTGCTAGCAATGTGGAAATGTGACATGTTGCAATGCACCTTCAGAACACAACCCTGCATGGCCTCACCATGTTCTCTCAATACTGGAAGGCAGAGCTCACACAAAAGGCTGGGTCATGCACTTGGGAGGTCACTGCAAGGATTAATCCCATGGGTCACCCACCATAAAAAGCAGCTACGTGGCAGTGCAAGTCACTAACCTGGAGGCCACTGCCCAGACAGAGCACAACCCCAATTTCAATATAGCAGGAGGAATTAACCATCACTGCAGAACAGGGAAGGATATAGGTAAAGCCTCCAATATTTTAGGTCCCAGCAACACAGGCTGAGGCCAATGTGCTGGGAGTTAAAAGCTCTTCTGTGGAATCAAGTCACCACAGTGCGATTCAGTCTATTTCATGCCTTTTTGTGATCTGACCACTTGTGGTCCGGCAGGGCCCCACCCACCCCTGCTGGGACCCCATGATCAGTGGGTTACTCCAGAGCCCTGTGCGCAAGGGGCCTTTGGAAGGTATGCTCGTCCAGAGAGGATGACGAGGGGGCCTGAGATCTGCTGCGCTAGGTGGAGTCCAGGTCAGGCTCATCATCGGAGATATCTGAGGAGTCCAGGGTCTGGGATGGAGACGGTACTGATCGGTCCTGAGAAGTCAAGTTATCATCAACCATTGGGTTGAGCCATTCTTGCGACCAGTCATTGAAAGAATCCCTGGTTGCAGTACGGCATGAGGGGGAGCGGCCCCTGTTCGCCTGGGAAGCCTTTGCAGCACAGGTGGAACTAGGCTGCGACGCCCATACTGGGGTTGTTGGGGTCATACCCCTTCTTGGCTCAGGTGTCGGGGAACGTTTTCAGCAATGCTTGCCCACTCGTTCCCTCATGCTGGAGATAACTTTCGGAAAACCAGGGGAGCGGACGGAGCCAGCAGACGACTGTGAGGACAAGCTGGACCTCCGTCTTCTAGGGCCCTGGGAACACGGTACTGAGGGCTTGTGGGACAAGTGCCTAGAGGAACGGTCATTGGAGTGATTGTCGGTACCATTTCTCAGAAAAGGGAACTGGGAGGGTCAGGGTCACGGTCACCTACATAGCCACAGTCGCAGCACCGAGGGGGTGTTGACCGTGTGCCCTGACCTGACAGGCTAAGACTAAAGACTTTCCAAGCTACCGTGCACTGCAGCACATAGACACCTGTAACTGAATGATGTGAGCAGTGCTCGAAGAAGAAGTTGCTGTTGTTACCAGTCTCCAGGATGTGTAGAGGTCGGTCCCAAGGAGAATAGTGCAGAGGTTTGCTGATGGGTGGAGCAGGCACACATTTCTCTCCTTCCACAACCCTCCTGCCATGAGATCAATGCCTAACACAGTACCTGGAATTTTTTGTTTCACTCCTAACCCAACCTCAAGAAATCAAAGAACAGGATAATTTTAGGAAAAGGTTATACTGGATGGTTATTTTTTGGTTTTTTGCCTGTCTTTTGATTGTTGGACTCCCCCTGCCTATGGTATGCACATGCATGCACCCGTGTGTCAATTAGTGTTGTCCACCCCCCGGGACAGGTGATTTTGGCCCTTGAGCAGAAGTTCCTTCTGCCCTTCTACCGCACCCCCTGCCCAGCCCTTAATTCAGCCCCCATCGTTCTTCCCATCCCCGTGTCTCCAGCTTCACCTGCTCCTCCTGAGGTTCTTCTCTCAGGCTTGGCTGCGGGAGCCCCTTCCGGACTGGGAAGGGGGTATATCCAGAGTCTCTTCACTTCTCTCTGCCTCAGGTTGGCTGTCAGCAGCCATGTGCCATGCGATCTCATTAGGGGAAGCCAGCAGGTCGTGTCCCCATTGCTCAAAGGACAGGAGAGGGGACCCAACCTACCAGCCTCCCTCAATGAGTTTGGGTTCATTGCCACACTGGTGGAGGAGGAAAGTATTCTGTCTGCAGTCGCTCTTATTGGCTGCTCAGCTCTAGGTGGTTGCACAATTGGGACAGGCAGCCAATCCAAAGTCTCAAATTCACAGCTGGGCTGGAGCTTCTCACAAAATAGGGAGACTGGCTCACCCCAGCCAGAGTAATCCTGCCAGGGGCTGCTTCTCTACACCCTCCCTGACTGCCCATCTCTCTGGTCCCTGCTCCTCACTTACTCATCCCCTCCAGGCCCTCACTCCCCCCCAAAGACCTCCCACTATGGTTCTCATTTCTGCAAGATTCGTGGCTCCACAGGCTCCACACATATCTAAATGGTGGGTTACTTACCAGTAAGCATCCTTCTTCAAGATGGGCTGCTTGGATTCATTCAGTAATAGGTGTCTCCGTGCCGGAGCGCCTGATTGGTTGGAACATTTTGCCCTAGCCTGTCAGAAGAGGGCAGGCGGCCACCGCCCCCCACACCACCTGGTGTTTATTTAGGTGACTGCTGCCCAACCCCTCCCCAGTTTCATTTCCACTGGGGAGGGGAATACAGTCTTTACCCAGTTCCAAAGTGACAGCCGTGTTAGTCTGGTAAAGCAAAAAAAGCAAGGAGTTTTGTGGCACTTAAAGACTAACATTTATTTATTGCATGAGCTTTCATGGGAGAAAATCCCACTTTGTCAGAAGCTTTGAAGAGGGGGAACATATAGAATGGGATGAAAATAAATGCAGGGGAGTGTAAGACATGGGATCAGGTCATACCGCAACAGCAAATCAGAGCATTTGTAAGGATTCAAACTGGAGGAAACAGCACACAGAGGGAGGGTGAAGTCAAATAGTGAGTTACTTACCAGTAAGTAACTGTCCTTCTTCTTCTAGCACTGCTCAGATGCATTCATTATCAGGTGACTACTAGCTGTATTGTGGAAGGTGGGCAGAGTTAGAACCTCATCCGCTGTCAGCACTGCTACCCACAAACGGCACAGCACCCAAAACTGGGCAAAGAAGCAGTGGGCCACCAGGCAAACGCCTATGGACACGCCACCAAGTGCAAGATCTTTGAGAGAAGACATGCCTAAGAGTCCCAAGGGGACTAGGAGGCTGGGTACACCATCCCGCAGTAATTTCCCCCAAGATCCATTGCACGCCAACATGAGTAGGAAATGCTCCTGGGATCAGCGAAGCAGGAGTATACCCATCCCAGTGTGCCCGACTGGGGAAGGGTTGGACAAGATGGGGGGGAGGAGCCTCTGGGTACGAGGATGGGGAGTGGGCATCCTCCCCTACGTGTCCCAGAGAGCTGTAGTTTGGGGTAAGGGCCACCAAGCAGGTATTGTGGTGGTGATGGTGGTGGTGGGGCATCATGTGCCCCTTTCTCACACCTCTATCACCCTCGGATTTCCACCAAGGCTCCAAGGGCACATACAACTAGAACTGATTACATGTGACGAGAGTTCTCCAGTTGCCAGGCCCTTACTTGACCTGAAGGGTACAGTAAGGGAAGAGGGCGTTTAACATAAGCAATTTAGGGTGCCGCCTGACATTCAAGGGTTGGGTTTGATGGAGGGAGAGGCGACCGTATGGGAGTTGATCACCTTCAACGGGAGGAAAGGGGGCCATCAACTCACGATCCAAGGGCTCTTAAAAGGAAGCCCTTTCGCTTGTGGGGGAGGGAGAGACTCCCATGAGGGCCCCTCACCCCAAGCGTTCATGGGGTCACGGTGCCTGGGAGAATGTTGAAGCACCTGGGCAGTAAGCCTACCCACGGCTCTGGGGCCTGACCTAGGGTCACAGCTGCTGCAGATCAGGGCGTCAGTGGCTGGAGCGAGGCAAGACTGTCCCTCAAAAGGGAAGGTCTAATATGGACTGCTGTAAGTCCTGGGAGAGGCCGCTCATTACATAAACACGGCTGTAGCAATGCCACAGCTGGCCGTGTCCGAGGCATCCCACGCCACTGTAAGGGCCGTGTGTGAGGCCAAGTCACCCTCCTTGACGAGGGCATCCTAATCCTCCAAGTGTTCTTGTGGGAGGAAGCTGCTAAAAATCTTTCATAGCATTACACAGATCTAGGGAATATCTGTTTAAACAAGGCCTGATGGTTAGCAATTCTCAGCTGAAAGGCTGACGTTGAAAAGGCCTTTGACCCAGGAGGTCAAACCTCCTGGACCCCTGGGAGTCTGGGGGTAAATCAGGGCAGCTTGGGCCAGCGTGTCCCAGTGACGTCAAGGACACAACCATGAAGAGGGATCGTAATGGCGGAATGCAGAGGATGCAAACCCCAGGTCGAATAAGGGGTCTTGGTTCCCCTCAAGGGATGTGACCCTGACCCCCAGGTAGGGAGTGACCCAGTGAAGGGGTTGAAGTGTGATAGGGTCTTCTCTGTAAGACCCTGGCCCTGGGTTCATGACTCTAGCCAGTAGAAGGGACAACCCCGGTACCGTGGTGACCTCTCCCGGGGCCGTGGTACCAAGTTGGAACTACCCTTCCAAGGCCTCAGAGGGAGGTAACCAGCATCGACTGCGGTACCAGGAAGAACCCGGTCCTGGGTTCCCTTCAGTAGGACGCCGGGCCCGAGGCATGCACTCTTGGACCTCCTTGCAGTGCTGAGGCAAGGCGCTGGCACCGTAGGGGTTGGAGCCCGCAGTTCCGCAGTGACATGGGGCCAAGGAGTGAGCGGCTCCGCCCAGTGCTGGGTAAGGTGAAAGGAAGGCAGACTTACCATTTGCTTCAGTGGCCTGGTGGCGATTTCAGGGTCCGAAGAGTCTCCGTCGCTTCAAAGGCCTCCAGTGGATGGCACCATGATAGGCTCTGCGCCCTTCCCCCCCCAGGGGGAGAGCCAGAATGGCACCGGCACGTCAGTGCTGAACTTGATGCTAAGCGTGCTTACCTATGCTCTGCTGGGGAGTGGCGCTGAGAAGGTCTTGGTGCCGACTGGCATGAGGTGCTGCTGCTAACGCATGGCGCTCAGATGCTCCAGCCCTTTTCTTTGGAGACGAGGTGCCAGGGATAAGGTTACACAGCACCGAGATGGTGCCGAGCCAAATGCCGATCTCAGCAGTTTATTCACAGCCGGAGAGCGGCACCAAGAGGGCTCTGGTGCCAACCCAGCAAGCAGTGCCAAGTTAGAGGCTGATTGTGGTTTTTTACACATAGCCAGAAAGCAGCGTTGAGAGGGTTCTGGTGCCAGCCTAGCACCGTTGCCAAGTTAGAGGCCGATCGCGGCTTTTATTCATAGCTGGAGATTGGCGACAAGAGGGCTCTGGTGCTGATCGAGCATGCGGTGCTGAGTTAGACGCTGATCGTGGCTTTTATTCATAGCCCAAGAGTGGTACCAATTGGGCTCCAGTGCCAGCCCAGCACACCGTGCCAGTGAATCCTCAGGTGCGACGGACATACCTGGCATTGACTGCATGGCCCATTCTTAGGCAACATTATGCAGCCTTCATTCCCTGTCTTCCTGAGTCCTTCGCTTAAAAGATCTGCAAATGGAGCATAATCCACCTGGTGAAGCTCACCCAGGCATTTAAGATACCTCCCGTGGGGGTTGTCCCTCGGGTTCGGGTTTTGGTTGGAAGGACTCGGTAGGAGCGCTGGCAATGTTTGCAAACAGATGATCCAGTGAAAAACGCTTGTAAAACAGAGCAGACAGACAGGCACTTGCAAAAAGCAAGGAACAGGCTGTTCCATAACTGTCGCTGAAGGCAGAAAAAAAGGAAGTGGGGAGGAGCAGGGCTGCGGCCATATATATATAGCCACAGGGTGACCAGGCGGCAGTGGCCACCAGCCCTGTCCTGACAGGCTAAGGCTAAAAAGTTTCCGGCCAATCATGCACTGCGGCATGAACACCTGATACTGAATGTATCTGAGCAGCGCTCGAAGAACTACCTGTTATAATGTGAAAAGAATCCATAGTCACGATTAAGTCCTGCTTTCACACAATCTCATTTGCATAGTAGTTGAACTTCGGCTGTTTCTCTCTGAAGTCTTGATGGCCACTATGGATGCAGAAGCTCTTTACACTAACATCCCACATGAGGATAGATTACAAGCTATTAGAAGAACCATCCCAGATGATGCCACAGCACACCTTGTGACTGAACTTTGTGCCTTTGTGCTCACACACAACTACTTCAGATTTGAGGATAATTTATACCTCCAAGTCAGTGGCACTGCTATGGGTACCCGCATGGCCCCACAATATGCCAACGTTTTTATGGGCGACTTAGAACAATGTTTCCTCAAGTTTCATCCCAAAGCACCTCTCCTCTATTTACGCTACATTGATGACATCTTCATCATCTGGACCCATGGCGGGGAGGCGCTGGAAGATTTCCACAGAGATTTCAACAATTTCCACTCCACAGTCAAATTGAGCCTGGAACAGTCCACACAGGTAGGGTTACCAGACGTCTGGTAAAAGGACGACGTGTCCTCCTTTTTGCCTTCATGTTCTCTGTCCTCCAGGCATTTTAAAAAATAGGTGCTTTTGTCCAGCTTTTTACTGATCAGGAATAGAATGTTAAAAACCCCTCTAACAGCTGAGTTACGGAGCGGGGGATCTTCCCCCAGCAGCTGGACAATCGTGACTATGGATTCTTTTCACATTATAACAGGAAATTTGACTTCACCCTCCCTCTGTGTGCTGTTTCTTTGAGTCTGAATCCTTACAAATGCTCTGATTTGTTGTTGCAGTATGACCTGATCCCATGTCTTACACTCCCCTGCATTTATTTTCATCCCATTCTGTAGGTTCCCCCTCTTCAAAGCGTCTGACAAAGTGGGATTTTCTCCCACAAAAGCTCATAGGGAGAGACAGGGCCAACCTAGCTCCACTCTCAAAAATAAAAAGTCAAAGAAACTTGACTTTTTTGGTAGAAAGGTTTACTCCACCCTCAGCTCTACAGCTCTGCATAACAAATCACCATGCCCTCAGGGGGAGGTATGCTTTCAACCTCTGAGGGGTGCTAGAAAGATTTCATGATGTGATTCCCAGGGAACACCTCAGGGATTTCGAGACATTGGTTGAGGAAGGGATATTGGTTGCTCGTGACATGTTAATGGTGTCATGGAACGCATCTGACACTGCTTCCTGCAACATAGCCTCAGCAGTGTCCATGGGCTGATTGACCTGGTTACAGGGCTCTGGTTTGGCACAACAAATGCAGCAAATCATTCAGGACCTTCCTTTCAAAGGCCCTAACCTGTTTGCAGAATCTACTGATTCTAAACTGCATGGGATGAAGGACTCTAGGGCCACCCTAAAATCCCTGGGCATGTATGTCCAACAGAAGATTAGATGTTCCTTCAGACCCCAACAGCTTCAGCAACAGTCCCAAAAGCTGCAACAACTAAATCAAGCGCAGGGGTCACAGCAGGTCTTACCAGCAGCCACAGCATTCCTACGGGGGCCTGAAGAGGGAAAGGAACTGGGCGGGTAAGGGCTTAAAACCCCAATCCTTGACCCAGACAACCAGCCAAAGGAACAGCAGCTCCTGATCGGCCAGTCACAAACAGCGTTTTTTGACAAACAGCTAGAGGGCCCCTGTTCCCCTGCTCAGCCCCTTTATTCAGCAACCGTCTGGCCCAATTAAAACCTCATTGGGCCAGAATCACAACTGACTGTTGGATATTGGATACAATATCCAAAGGATACACAATCCAGTTCAAATCCATACCCCAAGACAGGAACCCGCCCCCTTGTCTGCATCTCAGGGATCCAGAGCTAGATCTTCTACTACAAAGGGAATGTGAAAAGCTACTCTCCTTAGGGGCCATAAGAAAAGGCCCCAAAGGGTCAACAGGGCAAAGGGTTCTACTCCCATTATTTTCTAGTTCCCAAACCAAATGGTGACCTGAGACCCATCCTGGACCTCAGGGCACTCAACAAACACGTAAGAAAAATAAAATTCCACACGGTTTCCCTTTCATAAATCGGCCAGGTTTAGATCAAGGGGATTGGTTCGCAGCCGTCGACTTAAAGGACGCTTACTTCCAAATAGCAATAAAACCAAAGCACAGACGGTTCCTCAGATTTATGGTGGGAGGGAATCACTACCAATTCACTTCCCTCCTGTTTGGGCTCTCCTTAGCTCCCAGGGTTTTCACAAAATATATGGTGGCAGTGGTGGCACACCTGTGAAGAAAGGGCATAAAGATTTACCTGTACCTCAACAACTATTTAATAATGGGAAGGTCCAAGCATCAGGTTTGCCACAGTGACTACATGGTAAGGCGGCCGTGTGATTGCCTGAGGACTTGCATAAACAAGGAGAAATCAAAACCTGTTCCATCCCACAAAATAGAATTCGTCGGAGCCTTGCTGGATTCCAAGAAGGGAAAGGCTTCACTTCCTCTATCGAGATTTCAGTCCACGTGTTCCATCATCTCAGAACTCTGCGGGACCCCAGTTACCACAGCCAGAAGGTGCCTGCAGTTATTGGGTCACATGGCAGCCTCAACCTTGGTGATAAGAAGAGCCCGTCTGAGAACGAGACCGTTCTAGCTCTGGGTAGCCTCGGCCCTCCATCCCCAGAGACATCCCCTGAACAAGGTACTGTCAGTTCCCTGCGGGCTCTTAGAAACTCTCAAAATATGGAAGGATCCACTCTTTGCCAGAGGTGGGATTCCCCTCGAGTCCCACGGTGACTCTGATCACAGATGCACCGGACAGGGGTTGGGCGGCACACACCTCAGGGGGATTTTCAACTCAAGGGACGTGGGCCCTCATAAACAAACACCTTCATATAAATGTGAAGGAACTAAGAGCCATTTGTCTAGCTTGCCAGGCTTTTCTGGACCTGATAAAGGGGAAGACAGTCCAAGTTCTAACAGACAATATAACGGCCATGCTTTACACAAACCAGCAGGGAGGAATGTGCTCTCCGGCCCTCTGCAAGGAAGCCACCAGCCTTTGGGAACTCCTGTGAAATACGACTTCACCCCAATAGGAGCCCACTTGCTGGGGGTGGAGAACAGTGCAGGAGACTTGCTGAGCAGAACCTTTCTGTCACACCACGAGTTGGTTGCTCCACGTGGACGTGATGTCTCACATCGTCTACCGGTGGGGCGCTACGCAAATGGGTCTATTCGCGACGTGTCAGAATCGGAAATGTCGACAATTCTGTTCCCTCAAGGGATGGGAGGACTACTGATGTACGTTTTTCCTTCCGATCCCCTTAATTTACAGTGTACTCTTAAAGAGGGATGGAGCAGACACGATATTGATAGCTCCAGAGCGGCCCAGACAACATGGGTTCCCAATCCTGCGAGACTTGTCAGTAGATACTCTGCTTCACCTTCCTCTCAGGGGGTACCTATTAACGCAGAACTCGAACACGCTATGACACCCAAACCCAAGATTGCTTCACCTGATGACATGGAGGTTACATGGCTAAATGACTCAGAGACTTTGCTTTGACAGAGTTAAGGAAGTACTGGTGGGCAGTAGGAGATCCTCCACTGGGGCCACCTACGCAGCTAAATGGAGACGTTTCTCCCTGCAATCCAGGTTAAGAGGGGTGCCACCAGAGTCAGCCCCATCCACTCGAAGCTGGACTACCTCTTAACCCTCAAGGACAGAGGCCTATCGACTTCCTCTCTCCAAGTTCACTTGGCAGCAATTTCAGCCCTCCACACGAAAGTGGAAGGGGCCCCAATCTTCTCCCACCCAACCGCCACTTGCTTCCTGAAGGGTACTGACAGACTATCCCCACAGCCTAGAGCCCCTGCTCCTCAGTGGGTCTTAAACATGGTGCTACAGCTGCTGACAGAGCCCCCATATGAACCCTTGGACTCGTACTCTCCTAGTCCTCTCGTGGAAGGTAGCCTTTCTGGTGGCCATAACATCTGCAAGACAGGTCTCAGAACTCAAAGCCCTCTCCTCGGAACCCCCATATACAAAATTCTTTGCAGACAAGGTGGTGTTACGCCTGCACCCATCATTTCTCCTGAAGGTGGTCTCACCATTCCACCTGAACCAGGATATTTGCCTCCCAGTATTTCTTCCGGACCCTCAGGTCACAGAGAACCAAAGAAAGCGGCACACCCTGGATGTCAGACGAGCACTCTTGACATACCTTGAGCATACATGCCCATTCCGCAAGTCCTCCCAGCTCTTCGTCACCATCGTGGAGAGGAAAAGAGGACAACCAGTGACTACACAGTGCATTTCCAGATGGATAGTGAATGATATTAAAGACCACTACAGACGGTCAGGTACACCCCTCCCAGGGAGAGTCTGGGCACACTCCACTAGAGCCCAGGCTTCTATGGCCTTCCTGGCGCAGGTCCTGATCCAGGAGATCCGCAAGGCAGCCATGTGGTCGTTGGTGCATACTTTCGCAATGCACAATGTTATCGTCCAACAGGCAAGAGAAGATGCCACATTGGGCAGAGCCATACTCAATGTGGGTAAGCTGTAACTCTGCCCACCATCTTGGGTATGGCTAGCAGTCACCTGTAATTGAACGATGTGAGGAGCGCTTGAAGAACGATGGGTTACCGACATAACCGTCCTTCTTTGAGATGGGCTGCTCACATACATTCAGATCCTTCCCACTGTCCCTACTTGGAATTGGCGAAAAGAAGAGACTGGGAGGGCCAGGGTCACATATATAGCTGCAGTCACAGCACAGAGGGGGCATTGGCCACTGACCCTGACCTGACAGGCTAGGGCTAAAAGACTTTCTGGATTATCGTGTGCTGCAGCACGTAGACACCTGTAACTGAATGTATGTGAGCAGCCCATCTCAAAGAAGGACGGTTACATTGGTAACCCACTGATGTTGTCCACAGCCTACTGGGAAGGAAATGAGCTTGGACAATATCAGGGTGGGTGGGTGTGTTCTCTTAGTTGTGTGATAGGACCCAATCCCTTCACACCCCTCCTCAAACTCAAAGTAGGGTGGTCATCTAATTGATCTCTATTTCAACCCCCTTGTTGTGCCTGTGTTTCCTCCCTTCTTGCAGTGACCAGTGGCGTTAGGGAGTGAGACTCCAGATCAGCAGGCGGCTGGACTTTCTCACATAGCATTGATTCCATCAGCCTTGAAATGCACAAAGGCTGGCAGGAATCCGATAAATATTGAACCACAACATTAGCTGCTGGCACGATCCCTGGGCATCACCCACAGCTCCCACTGAGTCACACCACCAGCTTCACTTGGAAAGTGTTTATTCTTATTTTTCAAATATCTGTACAAAATATGAAGATGCCGTCCAGAATCCCAGCACTGGGAAGCTTGTGACAGGGGAAGGAGACACACTAGCTGGACAACCCCACCTCTGCCACGCTGCATAGATCATTGGGTTGGATTTGGAGGAGGGCATTCTCCTGTCATGGCACAGATACATGATTTAAACTGGCTAACCAAGCAGAGTCAGTCTTGGCCTGCCTGCAGCTATCTATGCTTGCAGTGAGGTGAGGCACAGTGCCTGTGGAGGACACTGGCCCATTCAGCTACCACTAACACCTGGCTTAAAGACAGTAAGGACTCTGGAGTGGAGATGGATATCCTCTCATGGCCATAAATACCCTTTATGAGCAAAGCTTTTGACCAGGTTACTGCCAACAGCAACAATACCTGCAAACCTGAACTACACCCTTTCCAGCATACATGAATCAGAGCTTAGACCACATCAAACTGTGATTCTGAAAGTCCACTTCTCCCTTCCCCCAGAAACAAGGTGCATCCCAGGCAGCATGGCTACTTGACGCATCTGTGGAGAAGGGAGACATTCCTCTTGCCCCAATGGCCTGGGGCTCCTGGAGAGGCAGGAAACTCCTCAGTAAATACCATATGTGGGCTCATCGCTGTCCCTATATATATCCAGGTACCTCAGAGGCTTCAAGTGTGGAAACTTCTTCTGAGGGGGGTGATATACAGGGGGCCGCACAAAATCAAACACTGGCTCCTTCATGTCTGCAAAGGGACAATGTTGAACATTAGCTAAGGGACAACTCACAACCTAACCCTGCCCCACAGCCAACCAGGCCCCACACCACCCACCATCCTAGGGCAGAACAAGAGTTCAATGGCAGTCCAAAACCATGTGTAGAGATTCATGACCATGGAACCTCTCTCCCCCACATGCTCTCCCATTGTTATTTTAAAGTGCCCAGTCAAAATGGGATTCAAAGCCGTGCCCTAAGATGGCTGTGGACACAATGCAACCTTTAAAAGAGAGGACGACGGTCTCCAGTTCTACAACACACATGTTCCCACTGACAGATTTATGTGTTCGGGTTCTGTGGCTATCTTGGAGCCAGTTAGAGCAACATTCCCAAAGGGAAAACAAACAAGGAGTCCTGTGGCAGTTTTAAAGACTAACGAAGTCTCAAATGGGGCTCTTCAGACCTGGCCTTTGCATTCACTTCACACTCAGACACACCCAAGCCTCTAGAAACTCATTACCAGTTCCATCACAGAGAGCTCCCACAGCCATGGCCAGTTTCAGTCGGGCATGTCTTTGATGTCTGAACAAACAATGTCATCCTCTTGTCCTTCCTCCCCAACCCCATACCTACTGAATGTCTTGCATCATCTCCAGGATGGCTGGGAGGGAGGAGAAAGGGACCCCCACTCTATGCACCAACCACTTCCCCTTCCCATATCCGTAAAAAGTCAGTGTCTTACTGAGATGCTTGTGAAAGATGTCTGTAACCGAATCATCCCACTGGCACTGGTAAAATGCCAGGCCAGCTGGCGTCATGTCATTCTGGTGCTTCTTGTAGAAGTCAAATGTCTTGAAGGTCCTCATCTTAAGACTATGGCTGAAAACAAGACAGGAATAAAAGGACAGAGCTCTTGTTTCCATTGCTAACTATCATGAAGCTACAGTCTTGTGTCATCACCGATTTGGCAGACAAAGAGAAGAAAGAGACACCAGGAGAGAAATCTACATGGCAATTTAAAGCCAAACTCCCCAAGTAGCTGGCGGTGGCAGCATGCCAGTCGTACATATATTGCTCATCACTTCAACATGCAAGTCATTGCCTTAACATCCTGCTTTAATCTGAGCATTCGTGGGGCTCCATGGATACTGGTCCTGTTGTAGGATTGGGGGGGCCTTCTTTTAAGAGAAATAACAGCTGGGTGAGTCAAATGGGGCAGGCTGTGAAGACCGCAGTGCACATACACCCTGCAGGGAATTTGTTTTGTGACTGGAAACAAACAAGCAAGGGAAATGTGAAACTGGCTACACACCCAGTGCTGCCTAGTGCACAAAGAAAACAAGCTTATAGACAGAAAAATCACCTTTCAATTACAGTCAGTCATTGTTCCAAGTAATCTGAGTGTGGACAAAATATTGTCAGAGGGCAGAGGGATTTTTTTCAGTTGATGGTGTCCTTTTCAGAGCTCTGCTTTGGCTACTATAATCAGACACGGCACAAGAATCTGGCAAGAACATGAGATTCAAAATTACCATGGATTTGGCCGAACCTCCTCTGTGAAATCAATTGGTCGGTCCTGCTTGAAGAGGAGGAAGACAAAGCGGTGGTAGCCAGTTCCCTTGGCGGGGAATGGGGGGAAGTAATGGCAAATCTCTTCCCCTGAGTCTGTGTTGTTGCCTGGAATGTTTGTCCTGTCAAATGCAAAATATTTTTCAGTGATTATCCAAGAAGCTGCAGGTTTTGTTGTTGTTGTTGGTTTGTTTTTTAACGTCCAAAGGGATAGCCGTGTTAGTCTAGTCCAGCAAAAAAAAACAAAACAAGGAGTCATATGGCACTTAAAGACTAAGACTTGTTTTTCGCATGAGCTTTCGTGGGAGAAAATCCCACTTCATCAGATGCTTTGAAGATGGGTGAACCCATCTTCAAAGCATCTGACGAAGTGGGATTTTCTCCCATGAAAGCTCATGCGAAAAATAAACCTGTTAGTCTTTAAGTGCCACACGACTCCTTGCTGTTTTTTAACATCTCTGAATGAAATCATAGCACCGAAGTCTGTGTGGGGGAGATCTGTGACACCCCGCCATGTGTACCTAAGGACTTCTCCTCGCTGGCATAGCAACAATGTAGCTACCAGAGACTGACCTAATCACAAGAAGCAACAAATCACTTTTATAGATCCAAAGAGATCCTGGAACTTTTCTATCTTTAGTGATAAAAGTGCTCCAGGACAGATGTCTGACCAGCACTATGCAAGCCAAGAGAGCAGGGAAAAGCCAAATGGTAATTTGCCAGATTTTGCCTTTGTGGCAACCATATTTCAAAGCTCCACTGGAAGTTCTTTCCCCATTTCATTGACCATTTTTCCTCTCTCTGGGGCCTGGGAGTGGGTGGCTGCAGTCCCTGAAGCACATGAATTGCAAAGATGTATGGGTTTGCAATACTCACACCAGCCAGTGGACGTACTCAGAATCGGTCTCTCGCAGATGTCCGTCTGCACACAGACACAGACAAATAGGCATCTTAATGACAAGTATTACGTATTTGCCTTCTGCCATTTTGATATGATCTATTCCAAAGCCAGAATTCCCTAGGTCCAGCAGTAAAAAGGGGTGATGCCTCCAGACCCCTCGGCTGCTCTCTACCAACTCCTTATTGTGTCAGAGAAAGAATGGGAACAAGTTCTCAGAGGACGGGTGTTGACACTGACTCAATACATGACCCTGGGCAAGTCACTTAGTTTTGTGGAATCTCAGTTCCCTAATCTATAAAATGGAGGGAGAGAAACTGACCTACTCCACAAGGACATTGTGGGAATCAGTTACTGTTTGTAAGAGCTCTTTGGAAATGTAATTCTGGAGGTACAGTATCAGAGGTGCGGAGAACAGTCTTGTGGTTGCACACAAGACTGGGAGTCAGGAAATGACCTTTCCTTTCCTGGCTTCCCCTACAGTATGTCAGACTCTGGGCAAATCATTTCACCACTCTGTTTCTAGGCCTGCAAAATTATAAGGCTGAACTCTTCAGTTTGAGTAAATACTGTGATGTTTAGCATTCATGCTGCATTTTGCAAAATGACTAATCCCTTTGATTAAAGGTGGGTCAGGAGAGCAGAGTTTTATGATTCCTTCCTGCAGCTACACCATCGGTTGCCAAGCACGTTTCCAATCTGTCCCTCCTGTGCAGTTTTAAGAGTGGTTCTGCTGGTGTGGAAGAGACATAGCTCAAGGACTAATCCCTATGGAATGACTACCATGCTTCATCTCCCAAGTTAGAGCCCAAGGGAAGAACATTTTCATACCAAAAGACAGTAAAAGCTCCCAGTTTTACACAGTTCTTGAAAGTCTTTATACACACCTAGATTAGTGAGCAGCAGAGTCCATAGGGAACCTTCATCTGCCTCATACATCACTTTTGGGGGACTTGAAGCCTAAATGTGCAATGTAAACAGACAGCAAACAGAAGAATCTCACATATAAGCTCTCAATGATGGTTTGCAGTAAAATTATGTATCTTAAAAAGAAAAACCAGAAACTGAATTAGTCCCTGGGTCATAACCTGGCAGTAAAATAGAAGCAAATCTAGGTTTGCCACAGAGTAAACCAATTTCCATCAGGAGAGGCAGGGAAGTTTTATTAAAAGCAAGTTTGCTGTGTCATTTAAAAATTAATCCATTGGAAGACTGCTTTCTTACCTAAACTAGAAGTGCCTCCAATGATATGATTTTGCATATGATTTCTTTTAAGAGAATACTGCTCTTACAGTAAGTGACTGTGCTCTCCAGCCAGATGAAACCTGTGTGGCTTCTGATTAATGTGGGCACACTTAATATTCTTCCTAGTGATCAATTGTAAGATACCTCAGTGGGCGTCACGAAGTTCCCATGATAAACTGGCATGACGTGCTCATCATCTAGGCTGTATTCTACTTGCAGAACAACTCTGGGGACGAATGTGGCTCCGTTAAACATGTGGCAGTATATCCCATAGTGCTCTGCGATGCGCTGCTTGTGGTACATGCCGTTGGTTTTCTCCCACTCTGCCCTGACTTCGTCAAGCGGGATCTTCACTGCAATCGCAAATAAGGAACAGTGAGACATCCAAGGGACTTCTAAGCCACCGCAGATACAGAAGAGGAGCAAATCGAGACTGCAGGGTACGTACGTGTCCTGAGACGGGATGCTCTTTCCATTTCCACATTCTGGCGGTTCTGTTTCAATATCTCTTTTCTCTCTTTCAGCTGTTGTGCCTGCAGGGGTCTGTAGCAAGTCAGACCGATGTCTATCTTTGCTTCTTCATCTAGGGTCAACATCACATAAGTGAGAAACCTAAAATAAGCTCTGTTCTGTTGTTCTTGCCCAGCACCCAAGCATAACAATAAGAGACAAACCAAAAGTGCCTGCAGGACACAAAACAATCTGCTGAATTACAGCCATAGGCTATGACCCTGCAATGAGCTCTGCAGACAGACAGCTGTGCCTCCATGGAACTCGTAACAAAATTGGGACAGTATTTTTTCCTGGCAAGTGAGAGATCCTCATTTAGTATTGTCACTGCTATGACTGCAACACAATCCTCATCTATACAGCCATTACAACCCCACTATCTTACAATGTAAAAGATTTGGACACATCTAAATATAAAAAGGGCTTCATATTGTTTATGAAATTCATTTGAGACTTAGTTTTACTTGGACAAATATCAAGCTTCTTAAGCAGGTGCACAAACACCCCCCATAAGGACGGCCATTCTGTGTTAGACCAATGGTCAATCTAGCCCAGTATCGTGTCTTCTGACAGTAACCAATGCCAGGTGCTTCAGAGGAAATGAACAAAACAGGTAACCAGCAAGGGATCCATCCGCTGTCACCCATTCCAGCTTCTGGTAAATAAAGGCTAGGGACACTTCAGAGCACTTCCTGCCTATTCTAATAGCCATCGATGGACCTGTCCTTCATGAACTTATCTAGTTCTTTTATGAACCCTCTTACAGTCTTGGTTTTCACCACATCCCTAGGCAAAGAACTCCCTCGGCTGACTGTGTGTAGTGTGAAGAAATACTTCCTTTTGGTCTTTTTAAAACTGCTGCCTATTCATTTCAATTGGTGACATCTTGTTCTTGTGTTATAAGGAGTAAACACCACTTCCTTTTCTTACTTTCCCCACACCAGTCATGATTTTATAGACCTCTGTCGCTTCTCCTCTTAGCTCTCTCTTTTCCCAGGTTAAATGTCCCAGTCTTATATTAATCTCTCCTGAAGCTGTTCCATACCCTAACCACTTTTTGTTGCCCTCTTCCATACCATTTCCAATTCCAATTTATCTTTTTTGAGATGGGATGACCAGATTTGCATATCACACTCCAGGTGTGGATGTACCATGGATTTATAATAGAATATTTTCTGTCTTTTTGGCTATCCCTTTTCTAATAATTCCATACATTTTGCTTGCTTTTTTTTTTTTGGACAGTCACTGCATGCTGAATGAATGTTTTCACAGAACTATCCACAATGACTCCAAAACCTCATTCTTGAGTGGTAACAGCTAATTTAGATTCCATTATTTTATATGCGTAGCTGGGACCATGTTTTCCAGTACACATTTACTTTGTATTGGTCAATGTTGAATTTTATTTGCCATTTTGTTTCCTGGTCATCCAGTTTCTTTAAACTTTCTAAGTAACTATTCACAGTCTGCTTTGCACATAACTGTCTTGAGTAGTTTTATATTAGCTGCAAATTTTGCCACTTTTTTCAAGATCGTTTATGAATATGTTGAACAGTATCAGTACCACTACAGACCCCACCAGACACCACTATTTACCTCTCATTATTTCCACTCTTTGCTTTACAGTCACCTAAACTAAATTGTACTATGGGTCTAACACAGGCTAGATTATGCAACATGCACAATTACTTGCCTGCAAATAGCTCTCCCTTCCCTCCAGCAACAGAATACAAAAGTAACATCTCCATCGTCTTGCACTTGTACCTTGCTCTAGTGTGATATGCTTCTTGTATGTTTTCCACCAGGGAGTCTTCTTGCTCTCTTTTTCAGCCACTTTGAAGTAGCGAGTAAAGCTGCGGTATTTCTCCAATGCCTCCAAGTTGCTGACATCTATGTCTTCATTAGGCATTGGACCTAGAGGGGCTGCCCACTTGCAGACAGCAGCTGAAAAGGCAGATTTTCAGTTTACAAGACTTTAGCAAGTAGATCACATAGTAGATCGGGGTCAGCTACCCAAAAGATAAAAGGAGTCATTTTTAAAAATTCCTTCACTAACCAAGTGTTTTGAGAGCCAAAATTGATGTAGCCTCCTGGTGGGTGACAGGGAGAGCTGAGACAGGGCATCTGGAGCAGGGTGCTTTGGTTGAGTAGTGGGGAGACCAGAACCAGGAGCGGGTCCCCTACAGGAGCTCCCCCCCCCCAGTGGTAGGGGGGAATCCAGAACCTGGCACAGGCTGTCCTCAAGATCCCTCTGGGGGTGGGGGACCACAGACTTAGAGAACGGAGCCGCAAGCGGGCAGCCAAAGAGCTGCATGTAGCTCTGGAGCCACAGGTTGCAGACCCCTGTACTAGATGGAAAAGTTCAGAGAGAGCTGAACTTGGGTGAAAAGTATACAGATGGTCTTGTGACTAGAGCTGAGGCCTTGAATTTAGGAGAGTGGTTCTTTCCCCACTGTATCTCTAGTCGACTGTAGCCTCAGGCCAGGAGCTTAACTTCTGTTCTCACAGCTTCCCCATTCGTAAAATAATATTAGCATTAATCCTGTACAAGACTTTACCACCCTTTAAGGAACAGTACTAAAAGAAAGCAATGATGCTGAGGACACGTTTCTTCCATTTCCCACACCCCCTATCTGGGTTTTTATACTCTGCTCATCACCATCATACCTGAGCACTTTATTTATTTATTTTTTTGTATGTCATGTTGTTCTCCTTGGTGTGTTGGTTTTCAAATTACCCTAGCCCCCCCATACGCTTTTTAAAAATGTGTTTCAAGGCACTGAAATTCATGAACACCTTAAGGGTTTCCAGAGCAAGTTCCACCGTCCTGGACCAGCATCGGAGAAAGCACCCTTTCCTTGAGCTTACAAGTGAAACCTTCCATTACGTAATCACAAAGCCACCAGGGACAATAAAGGCGACAGAAACGCACAATTCCTGTGGTAACCTGCGTCCATTCTGTGGAAGGCTTTGCATTTCCATTAGGACCAAAATACAGTGCTGTGCGATCGAGGCTGTCGGATCGGCCCAGGAAGTTTGGCATTACCCCCCATTCAGAGAAAGCGGGAACCCGACTTGTAACACGCTTTACAAGTGGGTATGAAAGGAGGTGAGCTCCCAACCCAACGGCCAGCGCAGCAAGAGGGTGACCATGGCTCTTGAAGCTGCCTCAAGGCCCCGTCCCACTGCACGCCTGACACCTCACACCAAGGCCCCGCCACGCTCGGGTGGCGCCATGGAGGCCCTGCACGCAAGGCAGCCCCAAGCTCCCACCAAAGGGGACAGCCCCGGGGCGGGCAGCCGCCCACACGGCACGTGGGAGCTGGGGAGGGAACCCAGGCGTCCGAGAGCCCCCCCGCCCCCCAGGGAATGGGAACCCAGGCGTCCCAGAGCCCCCTCAGGGAATGGGAAGGAACCCCGGCGTCCGAGACCCCCGACCCGGAAGTAGAACCAGGCGCGCGCCGGGGGCGGGGGCTCACCCGCGGTGCCGAACGCCCGCCGGGCCCGCGCTCCGTACAGCGCCGCGCTCAGCATGGGCGCCGCCATCTTGCCGCAGATGCGACGCCGGCGGCTGAAAGCCCCCGCCGCAGGGCGAGTGACGAAGCAGGAAAGGCTGCCCCTTCCGGTGCCTGACTAGAAATGTCAGCAACTAGGCCGAAGAAAAAAGGCAAAGCCTCATCGCGAAGCGAAGGACGAGAGCCTCCAAGCGGAGGCGGAGCGCTGCCCTGTGTTTATTTGACCAAGGCAAGTAGGATAGGCAGCTACAAAATGGGGTCCTGAGGAAACAGCTGGGCTGTGTGGCTCAGAGGCACAGGCTGGGGGTGGCTGAGGCACTCCCACTGCTGTATTGTAAAGGGAGCTGTTCAGCAGCCTGGCTGCAGCCTTGCTAATAGGATGGTTGGTGCCCTGGGTGTTTGTATGGCCAATCCCCCAATTCTTGGTAAAGCTCCACTTGCTGGACTCAGGTGAATTTTAAAAGGGATAGCCGTGTTAGTCTAGTCCAGTGAAAAAACAACAAGCAGTTGTGTGGCACTTTAAGACTAACAGATCTATTTTTTGCATGAGCTTTCGTGGGAGAAGATCCCACTTCCTCAGACGCTTCGAAGATTTATGCCTTAGGTCTGGTCCTTGGGGAGTCTGTTCCACAGGCTTAATCTCCCACTCAGCAAGCTGTACCCTGCTGCAGAGCCACAACGTGGCATTTTGCCACCCAGGGCACATTGCAATCACAATGCGCCCCTTGCCATTAGCTCAGAGCCAGCGCCGCAAAGCCACCCCTTTAAAATCGTAGCTCTATTGAGCCGCTTCTGGCCGCGCCCCGTTGGCCTCGCTGTAGTTATGGCCCTGCCCGGCTGTTCCACTGAGAGCAGTGGACAACCATGGTCCTGGAGCTTTTGGATCTGTTGATTGGATGAGCTTCTGTGGGAGAAAATCCCACTTCATCAGATGCTTTGAAGCATTCTCAAAGCATCTGATAAAGTGGGATTTGCTCCCACAAAATCTCATGCAATAAATAAATTTGTTAGTCTTTAAGTGCCACAGAACTCCTTGTTTGTTTTGCAGAACTAGACTATCACGGCTGCCTGTTTGGAACTTGGATCTGTTGCAGAGCCGTAACATCGGTTTTTGCTGCCTGGCGCGTGTTCCAATTGGAATGCACCCCTTCCCATTCGCGGCGCTTAGAGCTGGCACCGCAAAGCCGCCCCTTCAATAGCGCAGCTCCATTAAGCTGCTCCGTGCTGCCTAGGCCTTTGCCCTGTTGGCCCACTGTAGTTACAGCTCCGATCTGTTGGGTAGCCTGAGCCTGGACCACTAGGGATCTAAAGAAAAAATAACTGTAATTACTTGCAAACAAGTTTAACTGCTATGTGATTTTATTTATAGTTCTACCACACACTAAGACTCCTGACATGGGATCCAGACAGGCAGACCCTTGGTCCTGCAGAGATCCCCTTTGATTGCAGCAGTGCGCTGTGCAGGAAGCCACACACTTGGACTGGGCCTCGCATTATTAAAACGGCATAAAATGCTGGTGTGCTTCCACTCATGAAAACAGCAACATGTGCAAGGTGCTGAGGGGAATTGTCAGAGCCCAGCTCCTGAAATGGGAAGAAGCTTTTGGGTGTCACAGCAGGGGTGAATCAGGAAGAGTTGAGGCATACTTTGAAAAAAAGTTCCAAAGGGGTAACTGTATTAGTCTAATTCAAGTAAAACAAACAAGGAGTCCTGTGGCACTTTAAAGACTAACAAATTGATATACAGCATGAGCTTTTGTGGGAGAAAATCCTACTTCAGACGCTTTGAAGTGGGGGAAACTTATAGAAAGGGAGGAAATAAATGCAGGGAAGTGTATGTCATGGGTTCAGGTCTTGGATCCCATGACTTACAATTCCCTGCATTTATTTCCTCCAATGCTGTAAGTTCCTCCATCTTCAAAGTTCCAAAAGGGCAGCCATGTTAGTCTAGTTCAGCAAAAGAAGCAGAGTCCTTTGGCACTTAAAGACTAACAGATTAATTTATCAGATGAGCTTTCATAGGAGAAAAATCCCACTTCATCAGACACTTTGAAGATGGGGGAAGTGTAAGACATGAGATCAAGTCATACAGTAACAGCAAATCAAAGCAGTTGTTAAGATTCAAACACTGGGAAACAGCACGTAGAGGAGGGTGAAGTCAAATCTGTTGTAGTGGGAAAAGAAGCCATAGTCACGATATAGTTCTGCTTTCACACACGACTTCAAAGAGAAACAGCTGAATTAGAATGGATATGCAGATTAGACTGTGTGAAAGCAGGATTAAATCTGTTAGTCTTTAAGTACCACAGGACTCCTTGCTTCTTTTTTTCCCCATCTGCAAAGTGGCTGATGAAGTGGGATCTTCTCCCCAAAAACTCATGCAATTGATCAATTTGTTAGTCTTTAAGTGCCACAGGACTCCTTGTTTGAAAAAAAGGGACATGGGCTAGTTGTCTTTTCTGTTCTTTCCATGCCACCAGAGGTCAGTGTAACAGCAGGAATGGAACCAGAACTTTGGTAGCTGAGAAACTTCAGAAATGATACTATTAGCATACTTTTCATGTAGCATTTTTCATCAGTAAGTCTCCATGTGCTTTACAAAGGGGCTCAGTCTTAGCTTAGTAGTGAGAAGCGGTATGGATTCCATATACACCGTTCCAAAGGATTGTGTGATAGTCCACCAGGGGGCATGGCCTTTATATTCAGAGACTAATGCAATTCGTGTTTTTCACTCCATCTTAATTCTTTCTCCAAGAGACTGGGTAAAACCTAATAAAAGCCAGTACAGTTGCTTCATGGGATGGGGGAACTGGTTGAAACCAGCCCCCTTACCCTTTAATTTCATTTTATGAAGGTGGATTGTTTGTAATGTCATGGGTAAATCTAGGTGGCCCATCAGCAAATGGTTCCTAGCAGCAAGGAAGGTGGATTAGTTTCCCATGGGAAGAATGGGATCCTCAGCACTTTTGTACTTTTGACATGAATTGCACACTGAAGGTGGGGGGGGGGAGGTGCAGTGGCTGGGAAAAGAGAAAGTTAGGACAAGTCAAACAGCAAGGTTGGAAAGATGGGCCCAGCATGCTTTTCACTGGTCAACACAGACCATCCTAAAGTTTGTGAGTGTCAAGACACAGTCCAGTTCTTCATACAGAGCTACACATGGGAACACCCCATTCTTTACAGCCATTTCTTTCTTGTTTTACCATTCACATCCTCTCCAGCATACAATGGCTATCTGATCTGATGCAGTGAAATGTAATCACAGGATTTATCTTTCCCTCCCATCCTGTGAGTTTTTTCCACTTTCTGGCATCTGACAAAGTGGGACTTCACCCATGAAAGCTCATGCAATAAATACATTTGTTTGTCTTTGAAAGTGCTACAGGACTCCTTGTTTGTTTTGCTGAACTAGACTGACACGTCTACCTCTCTGGGACAATGGCTATTGTAACTCCTGGCAGGAGCAGGAAGAGGGAATTCAGCCCAGCCTGCTGTCAACTTTGAGGCCATGCCATTGCTTCTCAGTGGAATAGCTGCTAGGATGTTAGAAGCCAGGGCATCAGTTCCACTCTTTGGGATCAGAGATTTTCCATTGCTCTCCATCCCAGCTGGACTGTCTCTGTGTAAAGATCAGAAACATGAAAAGAGGGGAAGAAAACCTATCTTAGGTCAGGTAAGATGGAGTGGTTAAGGCCACACGGGCAAGCCTGAAGGGTTTGGGTTTGAGTCTCACGTCACCTCTCAGTGAGGGGCCAATTCCATTTTGCCTAGTTGCAAAATGGACACTTAATTCATTGTTAGGACATTGAGAGCAGTTGGGCATGATGCTGGCCACATCAATTCCTGGCACAATGGTAGGTAGGAAACCAATGTCTAGGAAACCCCATCAGCCCAATGAGCCATAGGGTCAGGGGGCTTTGACCTGAGAGGGACATTCTGGAACATAAGGGGAGCCAAGTCACACTGGGAATCAGGAGCAGAGCTGGGAATGGAGCATCTGTTTTCATTTTTAATGTGTTGGTGAACCTCGGTTCAGATGAATCCTTTGGGTTCTTTTCTCTGCTCCGCCAGGCTCCATGTTGCCCTGGCTTCCATGGTATTGCAGAAACATCACTGAAGGCAGAAACCCAGCCTCTCATTCGAGCAGCCTCTCTGTCTCATCCCCAGAACACAGGTGACAAATAGCTCAATTAGAGGAGATGGCAAAGAAATAATTTAGACCCTGAATTGAACCAGCTTTGTCTCCAGAAAGGTCATTTGCAGCCTCCACACCATGTTCCCATCTTTGTCTCCAACAGAACCGGACCACACAGCCAAAGCTCTCGAAGATCGATACCACCTAGGCACAGCAGCTTTAAAAAACCTTTCCAGGCTCCATTAATCCCTTGCTGCACCTTAATTCACACAGGGCTAGATTCAGATCCAACACCTGTGTGTAAACATGGGGTTACCCTGCTGAAGTCACTGTGAGTGACTCCAGATTTATAGTGGCTTAATGTGAGAAGAATCCACTCTTTGGTATGTGACGCCAATCCCCATTACCTTCAGCTTCTTTCTCTTCCAATCTCTCACCACATAAATGGCTGTCCAAATAAAAGCAGCATTTCTCTCTCTGATGGGTTGGCAAATGGATGATAATGGAGAATGACATGGGTGATTAAATGCACAGCCCTCTGTCAATTACCCTATAGGTCAGGAAAAAAAAATCCTACTGTTATTGTTCTAGGGCCTTGTTACTGGCTAGAGCTTTTGCTCTTCTTACAAGCAATTTGGATTTTGCAATATTATTTAAAATAGAAAAGCTGGGCGTGGCAGGGAGCCAATGTAGAGAGACCAGTTCTGGGTATGTTTTGCATTTGAGACTAATGGAAATTGAAGGTTGTCAGAAAACTAGCAAACAACAGTTAGCACTGTTAAGTAGCCCTTTCTCTCATTCCCTCTGTTAACAGCTAAAAGGATCTTGCGTTCTGTATTCAAGGTTGCTGTGTTCCAACAGCAGCGTGGGAGATAATACTCCAGTATTATCATGAGAGCAGCACCTGTGATCAAGGTGAATGGGCAAATCAAAGCCTGCAAAAGCATCCACGACCTTGTTCACATGCTAGGCCCAATTTTAGCCAGTGATCTAGCATTGACAGGCTGTGGGTGAGAGGGGATGGCTCACTTGATGGTTACCTGTTCTGTTCATTTCCTCTGAAGCACCTGGCATTGGCTACTGTCAAAGACCAGATACTGGGCTAGATTGACCATTGGTCTAACACAGAATGGCCGCCCATTTGGGGGGTGTTTGTGGACTTACTTAACAGGCTTGATACCACAGGGAATTGAAGCATTTGAACCAATCCCTCCCCTGAACCTCTGCCAGCTCCACTGCTACCACATCCTTGGGGGTCAGCTTGGTGGGGGCTTCCTGCTCCTGAGACCCGAGTCAGGGATCTGTCTCCAGCCTCCTGCCCAAGAGGGTAGCACAGCAATGACTGCACGTGCCGTGCTGTCACAGGCTGCACATCTGTGCACCCTGGGTTATGATCTATATGACCTTCCTGTTAATTTATACACTGTGATTGTATGTGTTTATGCCAATTACACCACACAAGGTTTCTTTATGGATGCTCGTAGCCTATTCTACATGATTACTGTGATGATAGGTTTCCTGCAGCTTCATGCATGTGTGCAGATGTGTAGCATGGCTCAAGGGGTGGGAGACAGATAAGCGTTCTCCCAGTAATGCGTAAATGACCACAGCTGTGAGCAGACAAGTAACTGGAGAAGGCAACAAAGATATGCTAATTGAGGTGGCTCAGACTGGACAAGGGGTCATTCTCTGCGCAGAAGGAGAGGGGTGATAGGGAATGGGAAAAACCAGACATTTGGAAGGATTTGGGGCTTTTGGCCTGAGAATCTCCATCTTGAAACAACTTCAAGGAAGAGCTGGGCCCTGCCTGGTCTCTGGCAGAGACTGGCTGTACAAACATCTGACAACCAAAGACCTTGAGAGTAAACTTGAACTATGAGGTCATTTTAGGTAGCAATGTCAGGTTAGTATGCGTGGTTTACCTTTTATTTCCTTGTGGTCAGTCCTGACTCATTTATATTGTGATTCTGCCATGATTGGCCCTATTCTCACTTAGAATTAAAATCTGATCAATATACTTGTAGTTGTTTTATCTAAAGCCATGTGATCTTTAGAGGGTGTGAGTGAAGAAGGCTAGGCACAATCCATTTCTTTGTTAAATGGACAGACTTGAGTGTATGGTGATTGGAAGTGGCTCCCAATCTTGGTAGACAGTGGCTCCCATGGTGGCATCTCGGGCTGGAAGTGCTTGCTTGGGAACCGTCCCTCGAGTAGCCAGAGGGCACATACCCACTATTTGGGACCAATTGCACATGACAGGCTGGAGTGGACTCTCAGGAGTGGGTGGTCATTCAGCAAAGCAGGGCAAATCAGGGTTCAGGAGTGGGAATCGGGGGTCACAGCAGCAGACTGGACCACATCTTGAGAGAAACCTGTCACACATGCATGGGGGAGCTAGGTGTGCTGTGGTGCACCGAAACAGGCTGTGGCACAGCCTGACGGGATGGCTGTCCCCCCCACTGACCCCATGGGCAGGAGAAGGGGATCCAACCTGACCCAAGCCCAAGAGCATCAGGTTGTGAATGAAAAATCCAACCCAACCCCTACTGTGACCAAGGGACAGCCTGTTGCCAAGTGGCAGGGCATGTCAGACTTTACAGGGATCTCTTGGGCCATGTGTATGCATAATAGTTTGCCAAAGAGTGACACCTAAGTTCTCTAGTAATGGTCAGTAGCCCATTGGACGTCATAGTCATTAGAAAATGTATGTACAGATGAGATTGAAGAGGGATCTGTATTGAAAACTATGTTCTTAAGAGATGTGAGCTAAGAATGGTCACCTGAACGTGATAAGCAAGTTTCATGCCAGATGATGAGGTGAGTAAACACTTGTCTCTCTGGCTGGTTGTTGCATATTGTGCATGTTACCCTGTAAGTCTATTGGCATGACTGAGCCAGCTGCTACTGAAGACTATAAAGTCAACAAGAAAGGGGCAGTAGGAAAAGCAATGAGCAGGGAGGATCCTGTACCTAAACACAAGGCACAGATGGTTGGGGGCATAACTTAAGGTGCAGAAAAACACCCTTGATCCTGCAGAGAGGAGACAAGTTGAAAGCTAGGAGTGGGGGGGCTGTTTAATGAAAAAGTAAAACAAGCAGCTGGCTGAGAAACTGCGGGAATAATCCTGCAAGACATGATGTAACTAGTTATGGTTCCAGAATGCCGTTAGGATTTTATTTTTCATGTAACCCTTTGTTTCCAAAATTTCTACTGGCTGCTCCCTGGCTCTCTAGCCTTTGCTAAATAAACCTGTGTGTTTTCACTATGACCATGTGGAAGGTCTGTGTTAAATGGAGCAGTGATCTGAAAGGATGGGGTAAGGACCTTTCTTTGGTCGCAGCACATCTGTGAATCCTATGAATGCCCTTTGGAAAAAAAAAGCTGAGTTTTCTTGGGGAAGGCATGGAGAGCCTGACAGCTGGAAGGTGCCTAGCTCTAGGCTGTAGAGAGTGGGGCCTGTCTAGGCCTGGAAGGGATGTCGTGTGTTACCCACAGCCAGGGAAGGCAAGGGGGAGCTGACCTCTGGCAGGCACAGAGCAAGTTTTTTCATGCTCAGGGGATAGCAAGTGAGGGACCTTCCACGCTGGGTGTCCTCGCGCTGTGTCATGTAGAGTCAGCTGTTGGGGTCGGGTCAGGATGCCAGGCTCTGACCTAGCCCATGCATGCTAGACAGACCAGAGCAGGGACTGGCAACCCAAAAGATAAAAAGAGCCATTTAAAAAAATTCCTTCAATAACCCCAATGTTTTGAGAGCTGGAATGGGTGTAGCTTCCCAGTGGGGGAGATGGGAGCTAGGCCAGGTTACCTGCTGCAGGGTCCCCTGGCAGGGAGGAAGGAGCCCAGGACCAGGTTCCCTGCAAGGTTCCCTGGTGGTAGGAAGAGCTTGGAGCCTGGCACAGGCCACCCACAGCACCCCTTGGTGGCAGGAAGGGGCCTGAAGCTGCAAGGGAGCAGCTAAAGCGCTACATGCAGGAATACTGAGAGTTCACCTCTTCCAGAAGTTTGCAGAACTGTCAATGGTTCAGTCCTTTTGCCATTATTTTGTTGACAATTTGCACAACCAGGGTCATCACTTCCATGATCTCAGGTGGAAATGTTTGCGCAAAGGGCCTCTTGATGAATTATACAGTGAGACAATATCACCTTTTGATCCAATATTTTCTGCAGCAGAGTCACAAACCCCTTATCTGCCCCTCTCATACTTGGCACCCCATCAGTCACAACAGAGACCATGTGGCTTGTTTTGATTTCTTTGGCCTTCAGACAATCTACAATTGCTGTAAAAATATCCTCTCCCCAGCAGAGCACCAAAGCAGGGAGATGCCCTGGCTGCGAACCCTTCCTAAGCCATGAGAACTTGTTCCTGCCCCTCTCCTTCACTTTTCCCTTATCACACAATGTCCGGCTTTGTGGAGCCACCCAATGGCTGGTTCACGAGCCCTGAGAAATGAGGATGACGAGTCACATCTGAAATAATGGAAGACCTTGCGCTGTAGGGATGTCAGTCTGACATGGTAAAAATTCACAAAAGAAGGATTTGTTTGTTTTTACCTAATCGCTGCTTCGCTGAGACGCAGCTGACAATCTTGCCGTTTTTTCCCCCCATCCCTTTCTTTTCTGCATTCTTAAAAAAAAATTATAAATGACAAAAATCCATCTTTTTTGTAGAAAAAGCCAGCTCAGCCAGCACCACAAGTGATGCCAAACCGCTCACGCTGTCTGGGAAGACAGATTGTAGGATGCTTTCTTCAGAGTCTCTAGAAAGAACTGCTCATCTTCCAAGAAATCACGGTCCTGTGGAAAGAGACGGTAAGGACTATCACTGGTTGTACCTGGATTTCCCTGAAGGTGGAATACAGATGTCCACATGCCTGGTAGCTAATGACTGTGGGGAACGGACATGGAAGGCAAGTATCCACAAAGCACTTAAAGCTTAGATTTTGAGAGGTGAGACCATCAGCAAGAACAATTACCTAGTAACTAGTTCTCCAAGATGTCTTGTCCGTGTGAGTCCCACTTAAGGCATGCATCAGAAACGTGTCCCTTGATTGGTATTCACATTAACAACTTAAATAACCTTTCTTCCCTAGACAGGAACATCAAGATCCTAAGGGATCAAAGCAGAACCCTAATTATGCAGGGATGTTGGGGGAAGAGTGAATGAGTGAGTGGGGCGGATGGAAACCTCAGAAGATTTGAAGAGGATGGGAACCTCAAAGAACCAGAGGAATGCGGATTAACCACCTCCACCTGAGGCTCTCAGAAGACTCATTTGGAGCAGCACATATGCCCCATTCCATGGTGAATAAGGCTGATGAGTTATCACCTCAGACTAGAAGCCCATGTGGGGTATGCCACCAAGCAGCTTTGACAATCTGCTTATCCAGTAATTTAGGACTATCACTGTTTCTGTTGTTCATTCATGTTGGCTTTATGTGGATCAGAGAAGCAGCAGGCTGCCTGTTCTTTAATAATGACTCTTTTGTGACACGGCACAGAACAAATGGCTTTACTGCCCAACAACCACCTTCAGAGAAAATCCATCCATCCATCCATCAGCACGTGGCATGGGTCCCTGCTTTCTCTCTTCCCGGGAAAATCCAAATGGTTTCAATGCCAAACCTTTTCAGCACAGCTTGGTATGATGTTGGGTCCCTTTTACATCTGAGCAAATACCATAGAACCTCATCTTACCCGCTCAGCTGCGTGCTTCAACAGCACTAGCTTGGCATACAATTCGGCAGACCCCACTCCTGCTGGGCCCTCTGGACTGCTAGAGTTTTGCCAATGTAAATCACTTAGGGGTGGGGAGAAATCTGCAAAGAAAGCACAATAATGCAGAATACACACCTGATTAGAGCAACGTGGGACAAAAGACTATTCTACACAGAGAGAATCAGAGGGAGGTAGGGAGGTTGAACCCACTAGCTTTATCGCTGTCCCCAAGTTTTCACATCCTGCTCTTCCTAGCCCGGGACAGAGGATATTGTGGGGATTAATTATAATGATTATGTGGCACTTCCATAGCGTCTTCCGCACAAGGATCCCAGAGCACTTCACAACTTCACTCAGTGAGGTAAGTAATTCATCCATCCCATTTTACAGAAGGTGACATTAAGAGACAGAGAGCTGTCCAATGCAGCAAGTCAGTGGTGGAGGCAAAAATGGAAGTCAGAAATCCTAACTCCAATCCCTTTCCCCAACCACAAGCATGGCTCTCTTCTGAAAAGGTGACTTCAAAAGTCATGAGTCATCTGTGAGGTCTTTATCTAAGAGCTGAAGCTGCAGAGATGCCCCTCCCCACTACAAGACAAAGGTGCACAGGATGTTGCCCCATCAGCTCTGTCCACACTTATAAACTAGATCAGATTACACTCGTGATGTCACTCAGAGCTGCAAAAAATGTCACATCTTATATGGAATAGTTAGTTCAACCTAACTCTGGTGTAAACACTGTGAGATCAACAGAAGAAATTTTTTATTGACTTAGGTACCAACACTTGGAGAGAAAGATTAAATGCACTGAAGAAAAACCTGTTCCGTCAACACAGGCAGCGTCCACACTACCATGGCAGAGCTGTAGTGCTGTAGCTGGCCCATTGGAGCATCTGAGGTGTAGATATGCCCTTAGTCTCATTTCCTTACTCTCAGGAATATAGGCCTAGACCTCCAGGATCACTGAGTCCAGTCCCCTGCTATCACAGGTGACCTGGGACATAGTCCTGTTCACAAATTTGCCAAGCTCCATCTTACAACCAGTTTGATTTCTCGCCCCCACTCCTCCTGTCAGAGGCTGCTTCCAAACTCTCTCCTCTGATGGTTAAAAACCTTCTAAATTTCCAGTCTAAGTTTCTCCCTGGCTAGTTTATTTGGGGCTAACATTGTCCTTCCTGGGCTTTACCCTGCTGATGTATTGCAGTGGTTCCCAACCTTTTCTCTGCTGTGGCACACCTTGATACCTTCAAATTTTTCAAGGCACACGACCATTAAAAACTCATGAATATTCAAATTAGCTCAAAATAATATGAATATTTATGAACCATGGCACAGTGCTTCGGAAATGCTGCTATGTGGGGTAGTAGGGGTAGCAGCGTAGGGACGGCAAGACGAGGGAGGTCAGGAGTTATTTGCAGTGGCAGGAGTGAGTGTAGGGAGCAGAGCAGGACAGGGGCAAGGCCAGCGCAACCCAGTAAGCCTGGTAAGCACTGCAGGGGGGCGCTGGCACCTGCTCTGCTTGCAGGGGGGCGCCAGAAATGGTAGCACTATTCCTGGGCAGGGGTGGCCAAATAGGACAAGGGCAGCGATGTGGTGCCAAGAGAGGAGAGGGGAAGGGAGAACAGGAGTGGCTTTGCTGGGGGGGGGGGGGGCAAGCGGAACCTGGGGAGTAGGAAGGTAGGGCAGGGGAGCATGGCACAGCACCCACTTCCCCCCTTCCTCCACAGTGGCTCCCTGCCACCCAGGGCAAATCCTCACCTCACTACTGCTCGCTCCCACCCCAGTGGGTCCTGTTCCCCACTTCCCCAGCCCCCTGGTGCCTGTGATGGACCTTCTCGCCACTGCAGGGGCCAGAACTATCCTTCCAGCCCCCAGCTCACCCTCCCCAGCTACACACACCCCCAACCAAACAGCCACCCCACAACCTCAGCTACACACCCTCTGCTACACATCCACTCCCACCCACCTCTGCTACACACATACCCCCTGCCCCCCACAAGCCCCAGCAGCCCCCCTCAAAACCCTTACCTTGGCTGTTTGCAGGCTGGCTGACAGGCTGGGAGCTGCTTCCCTGCCACAAACTACTTTGTGAGGCCCCCTAAAGGGCTTACTATCGGCCCCCCCTGCTACCTTCCCTGTGGCCCCAGTCCCCCCCTGCAGCCCTAACCACCCCACACAACCCCCCAGGACTCCTTTTTGTTTTGTTGAACTGAACTAACATGACTATCCCTCTGGAACTCGTAAATTATTCTTGGGTATGGTATTTTTAAAGATCTTCCCATCATGAAGCTTGTAAGTTGATCATATTTCACTTAACATAAATGAGCTAATGCTGAACTACAAAGTTAAAATGAACATTTTAAATTTTTTTTAAAGGTATGAACATTAATTAATAAAAGTGGTAACATTAATGATGGCTCAAAATAACTAAAATACCACATTTAAAATTTTGGCAGTCAAATCTTACAAAATGTTTCATATAGGCTTGGGTTTATGTGCACTAGACATTTAATAAAAATTATAATAAATAAAAATAAGTAAAAAAAAAAAAAAGGTTCCTAGTGTGTAGCTATAAATGAAAAACACCAAATTTCAGTGAAATTCTCTGAAGTACGCAAGTTTATAAGACTCTTGCCCCCTCACAAATATTAAATAGTAAGTACAGAAGAAGCTAAAAAATTACTTATAAAAAAAGATACAGCACAGACATCACACACAGCTGTAATGATTGTCTAAGAGGGCAGCGCTGTATTTATACGTAGCAGCCTATGTGGACCTACCTGGTAAACTGATCTAACCAAAGCCAAACTAAAAATTGTCACAAAGTCAAAGGAAAAGGCAAAAGAACAGGTAAAAAAAGAAAAGGATAAGGCAATATTTCACAAAATTAAAAAATGGCAGAATAAATGGCCACACTGAGGAATTAAAAGCCCAGCCCAAGGGAAAAGTTCCTGCTGTTGTGCTGTCTGTTGCTTCCTCCTGCTTTTTTAGCATGTCAATGTGAAGGTGATGGGCAGATAATGGTGAAATCTGCAATTCAGACGAAGCACAGATCTTAACGATAGTTTGCTCTGATGAGCTAAAAGTGAAAAGTGCTTAGGCTTCCAACCCTATTAGCTCTGCTAGATGGGAACAATTTCTATATTTTCATTTCTGTCCACCAAATTGAAGACGGGACCCCTTATTGCTTCGGGCCCTAGGCGGCTGCCTGCTTCGCCTACCCCAAAAGCCACTGCTGCTTTTTGCCAGCCCTGCACAGCCCACATGGCTGGGCTGAGCAGGGAGGGAGCTCTAACTCTAGCTCTCCCAGATTCTCGCGGCACACTGCTTGGGAACCATTGATGTATTTACAGAGAGTAATTGTCGAGAGCAACTGCTCTAGGGCTGTTCTGCCAGCAGGCATGAAGGAGAAGCTTACAGTGTGTGGTAGAGAGGCTCTTGGCTGGAACACCTGGGGTTGATGCCTGGGGCTTGCTTAGGAACTGCACTGAGCTCTTTGGAAGCTCCTCTCGCAGCTGTTCCAGGTGTCTTCTCTGATGAACCAGGTTCTGGCGCTCCTACCCACGTGAGGGAAGGAAGAGAGAAATGCTGGGTTAACAGAGTCTGGCAGATTGCAGCACAAAGAGCAAAATGAGAGTGGATATGCCAGGATCTGCTTGCCTGGTGCAGGTGTTGCTCCTGCTGCCTCAGCCGTTCCAGCTGCTGCTGCATGGTCCGTAGCCTCGTCTGATGTTCTGCCTCCACCTTCTTTGCCTCCAGCAGGGCTCTCTCCCCCTCCTCGTACTTCTGCGAGGACAGCTGGGGAGCACAGCATCAGGGTGAGTGACTGGAAGGAAACCAGGGCATGATGGTGCCCAGCAGGGAGGAGAGGGCCACATAGGCACCTCTGGAACTGATGTCCCATTCTCAAGCCCTTACACTGACCTGTGTGTCCTGGGTGCCCTTTGCTGGATTCTAATGGGAAAGAAATGTGGAGGCACTGACTGGATGGGGTTGAGAGGAGGAGTGGGAGTCCTTCATACCTTGCTCATGCTTTCAATCTCCTCTGCCCTCTGTTTGATGTGCAAAGCAGCAGCGTTAACCCTTTCCTTTTCGAGTCTCAGCTCCTGCCTCTCCCGCTCCAGAGACTCCCTTTCTCTAGCCAGCTGTTCCTCCTTGGCTCTCAGCTCACTGGCCTTGATTTTCAGATCTGCTTGTTCCTAGGAAGACAACATCCCTGGTGGCTATAAATCACCTCTTTTCCTAGGCTCTCCCCCCAAGTCCTTAAAGAGATCTGTGACAGAAGAGACCCATCCCACCCTCCCACAACTCCTGGCCCATTGGACGACTGTTCCCTGCTGTACACTTACCAGAGCACTGGCTTTGTTTTGTAGTGGAGGATCCCCAGGCATTCTCCTGCAAGCTGTTTCCTTCACTCTGCCCAGACAGCAGATGGCTCAGGTATCTGAGCCAGTCAGAGTAAAGGTTGGAAGGCTAATTTACATCGCTGCCTTTTGAAACCCTGGAGTTTTTGGTGAGGGAACCTGTCAGCAAAGCTACTCTGTCTGCCTGCCTTCCCAGCTACCCTGGCACATCAGCCTACAATACTGAATTCAAGCACCAAAGGAATGGAACATGAATGTGCTTCCCCGTGCTACCTTTGCCAGGGTCATAATGGCACCTTCCCTCTGAGAGTCTATCTGCAGGGCACGGTCGACATCACGCTCTGTCCGCTCTTTGCTCAGCTTTTGCTGAGTGTGGAACTCTGACCATTCCATGGCAAGCTTCCGGCGCTCCTCGGCACACTTCTGCATGACGGACTTCTGCTCCTCCAACAAGGCACTCTGTGGGAACAAAGTGTGGTCAAGAAAGATGCAACTAGGTCCTCCAAACCACAGAGGGGTAGTTAAGGTTGGCTTGAAATTCCAGAGAGTATCCCTTCCACCAGGAAGAGTGAAAGAAAGGCCCTTTATAATGCTCTTCAGACTAAAGAGGACTCCTGCTACTAAGAGTCCCACCACTGCTGTTGAGCTCCTGGAACCTGGGTATCATCGCCACAGGTACCAGCCAGCAGAAACTCCTTTCTGTATGATGGGGGTCAGAGTTACATACTGCTCCTATGACATGGCATCCTTTGGTCAAGTCCCTGTCAACTACATACAGACTTTAAAACCTGGTGCTTTTTAGGGTCAGCTTGTTAGGGTTGGCACTAACTAGGTTTTAACAGAACTAGGGTGTAAAATGACTGAATGACTATTACCCCCCATGTTACATTTTTTTTCGCCTGCTTTCAGCCACAATCTGTGGCTTTTCTCTCTCTCTTGTGACCACCTGTTTGTCACTGTTACTCTGCACAACAACCACCAACATATGCCAAACCTGGACAAGCCTATAATCTTCCTGCTGACCAGCACTGCCTGAGGTGCTACAATGTCAAGCACTGCGCTGAATCTCTGGGAAGAGCATTTAGATGCTACCCTGGTAAACACAAAAAGCTTCCAGCTCCAGGAGTCTTGTCCAAGAACAACAAGCACAGTCTGACAGGTTCACATGCTGGCTTATGGTTCCAGTCGACATGACACCACAAGGGCAAGATAGTGCAAAGTGGAGCTGATCCTACTGAGATGTCTCCCAAAAGTTCCAGCTTATTAATCTCAGAGTGGAACTTCTTCCCATCGAGCTTTCCATTCCTGTTAGTTTCATAGCACTAAGCTATGCTGAAATATAGGTGGATTTACTTCCGTCTCACCCCTTGTCCTGTGCTCCTTTGCAAGCAAAAGGATTTTTCACCTAGTCTTGATGCCGTCAGAATTAATAACACATAAGTGGAGCATCTCCTCCTTCAGACCATCACTTTTCATTAAACTTCATGACAACACCTGACCTTTGCCCTCTCCAACTCTTCCCTCTCCATGGTCAGCTGCTGGGTCATGACCCTTCGTTGTTCCTCCAGTGAGCGCTGTAGCGATTCCACTTTGGATTGTTCTGCTGTCACCCTCCAGCGTTCCTGAAGCAGGGAGACAACAGCAGACATCGCAAAAGCAAAGCATGAGTCTGTCTGCTTATGGTACAATCATATCTTAAACTCGAGAAGAGGATCCACCACCTCCTCCATTTTTTTCGGCTTCTGAACCTCCAAGAGCTAGGCACTGCCCTGATTTCCTCCCTCTGGAAAGGAAAACAGTTTTCCACCTGTGAAAAAAAACTGGCCCCTCCCAACGGCTGCTGCAAGTTGGAAAATGGGATTTTCCACCAGTGGCTCAGCAATCTGTCCAGCTGCAGCAGGGATGTGAACTTATTGGCTCTTCACACCATGCTTTTCATGTACAAGAGAAACTTGTGCTCCAAATAATCATCCATTAAGAGCATTTAAGATGCAGGAAATTAGGACTCAGTTAGGCAAACCACTCTGGTTTCTCACCCATTGATAGAAATATGTCCTAGTTGCAAAGTCTGCTTGCCAAGCTCAGACTCATCTGGTGTCAGGAAAAGAAGTGGAATGGCAAGAGAAGCTTGACTCAGACAGCAGGCCGAGTATGTTCCCATCCTGGTGGGAGCCCTGTGTAACTTCCAGGGGAGGCCCCATATCAGACTAAGAGGCTAAGAGTGTGCAGGCCCCTCCTACAGAGCCATTCTCAAAACACAGGCTGAAGACCCAGGTGGTCAACCTGGCCTCACCTGCTCCAGGAGACGAGTCTGCTCGCTCAGCCTGGCCTCCATTTTAGCAATGACCTCCTGCAGTCGGCTCCGCTCTTCCTCCATGTCCCTCTGCTGCCGTGTCAGTCTGTCCTGCAGCACTGAGGGGAGAGAAGCCACTGTGCAGCAAACTGCAGCCATTCACAGGCCAATACCACAGACTGGTACAAGCCACCAATGGCTCTGTCTTAAAGGGCCAGATCCTCACGTGGTTTAAATCAGCATCACACTAATGGAGGTAGGCTGGTACCCAGTCAAAAGGGAATTGACCCTCGGTCTCACCTAGCTGGGATGGAAGCTCAACTGGGAGTATAGTCTGGCTACAGGACACCCCCAGGGAAACTGCTGTCAGCAGAGGATCTTTTTGGCTTTGGCACTGTTGTCTTGCTCAGTTACCACACTCAGCAAGCCCTCAGAAAGAGCAGTGCATAGTACAGATGCAGCAGGGAATATCTGCTAAAGAGCATGGACGATCTTGCTATTAAGACACCGGACTGGGATCTGGGTCCAATGCTGCGCCACAAACTTTTGGGCAAGTCACCTTAATCTCACTCTCTGTGCCTCAGCTCCCTGTCTGTAAAATGGGGGAGGGAATCATCTTTGTACAGGCCTGGTCCACTATTAGGACTCCTTGGTGCTTCCATACTACACATAACACCTCTCTTATCACCCCGTCTTTTGGACTGTAAGTTCTTCAGGGCAGTGACTGGGAGTGACACTCTGTGTCTGAGAACACCACACCCAGAACTCCACATGGACCTGTGTCATGTTCTGGACAAGGTACGTCCTGTCTGGTGTCAACACGTACTTGTACCATCTCAGGGTGAGACATTTCTAGATTCAAATCCTGAAAAAATTTAGATGGTGTTCTTATTTTTGCATCTGATGAAGTGGGTTGGAGCCCACGAAAACTTATGCCCAAAGAAATACATTAGTCTATAAGGTGCCATAGGACTCTCATTGTTTTTGCTGTATGCAGACTAACATGGCTACATCTCTGGAAAGTTCTTATTTTTATTTTTCCTTTGAGAACTACTCCTAGTCTCTTAAATTTTTGCAACTTATAATTACCTATAATCTTTTTTTCTGTAGTTAATAAACCTGTTTAATGGTTTGTCTTGACCAGTGTGTTTCTGAGAAAAGCATTTAGGCATCTCAGTTCAGTAACAGAAGCTGGTGCACGTTCCTTCCACTCAGAGAAGGGTGGATCGGACAATAAACTTCACTGCTTAGGCTCTTGATCAAGGCAAGATGGTAAAGTCCTCGGGTCCTGAGCTGGGGAGTCAGTTGGAGTTTCTCTTTTGTTGGTTTGTGAGCGGTCAGAGGAAATGTTCATTGAGCTAAGTTGAGAGTGTAGCACTGCCTGCTATCAGGCTGGGTGACAGCAGGGTCTGGACAGGCTGTCCGGGTGTCACAGCCACAGTATGGTGGAGAGCTCACCTGAAGCTAAACACCTGATAAAAGTACCCAGCTGTTCCACAGCTGCCAGGCTGCACCCCACAGGTTCTGCAGACCATCACTGTGTGCGCGTACAATGGGCCTCTAATAGAGGTTGGCAGTGTAATAAGTATTCATGGCCATGATTGCTAGAAAAACAAAAAATGTACCCCTGAGCTGTTCATCCCGCTGACGGGCTCCCATCTCAAGCTCCTGAGATGTGTTGTGGTGGTTAGCCTCCACTTTGTAGGAGAGGTCATTCAGGTTACTGGAAAACTTCTCCATCTGCTCAATGACGCCGTTCAGAGACCTGCAAGAAGGAGGAGTAGGGCTTCAGTGCTGTGGCAGCTGCCTTGAGGTTCATGTTTTCACCATTACGTTCATACCATGAGTAGCTAGTAAAATTTATTTTAAAACTGAAGCTTGGATTCCGAGTCCAATCTCGGGGCAAGGGGTGGCCTCTGCAGCAGGTTCCCAGGGCAATAATAAATATGCATGGCCCTGCCTAAGAGCTTCAGCAAGTACAAAAGCTCTGTGCTGAGCCTCTCCTGGTCACTTTGCCCCTCCCCTCAATGGCAGCAGAGGACAGTCATTGCTTTCTCCTGGGGGTAACGCTGAGGCCTCTGAATGAAGCTCATGTTTGACTGACACAGCTTGAGAGGCAACCAAGGCCCATCACTCAGCTCTGTGCAGACACATCACCAACATCAGATGTTCTCACTCTGGTTGGATCCACCCAACACCCTGCATTCCTTTGCAGACAGCCTGTCCTCAATTTGTGGACTGTGCCCATAGAGTCATAGCTTCCAAGGCCAGAAGAGACCAGTCTGGGTGTGTGTAATTTTTCCCCAGCCATCCCATGAAGGGAGATCAGGTTTTTGCCATTTGCTGGGACAGGACAGCACAGTAGCAGCTGTTTCTCAGCCTCTCCAAGCTGAAGGGAAGCAGTAGCCTACTCACGGGCTTGTTTTTCTCCCTCAGAACTGAAAGAGGCACCCAATGTCTATTGCAGTCTACAGGGGAAACAACTCAAAGAGCTGAAGAACCAAGGCAAGGAGGCTGTGCTGGGTAGCGGTCGGTACCTGGTATATGAGGTAGCACTGGTTACTGCTTCAATCTCCTGATCTTTCAATCGCTTCAGCCTCTGCAGCTGCTCTTCATGGTCTTTGCGCATCTCTAGAATGGATGCCCTGCAGGACCCAGAGGGGAGGAGCCCATTAACAACATCTAGTGGCTTCCACTCCTCATAGTTGGTGCTACAGTTGGTGCTCAGAGACATGCTCCTTGCTGCCACAGCAAAAGCCCAGAGAAACTCACAGCGCGAGCTGAATGGGAGCAGCCAGCTGATCCTGCCCCCTTGCTGTAAGCGAGATCCATTGTGGATGGTCAGTGGAAGAGCCCATGGAGACAACTTGTTCCTAGAGGAAATCTGCTGACTCCAGCCCAGGCATGAGTGGAAGGATGGCGAGGGGGAGAAAAACTACCCCAAAGGGCCCTGCTGCAGGTGGAAGCCCCCATGCCACATAGTGACAGCCCCATGAGCATCTGCCTTGGGTGATGTTGGCCAGGTGGAGCCCATGTGTAGGGCCTGCTGGCTGCGCTAAGTGTACCCCAGTCTCCACACAAGTGGATGCAAATGCCCATGGCTAGTTGTATAGCTGAGGAGACTGGGACAGTGTTTAATCACTTACCTCCAGATCTGTTTTGACTCTTCGAACAGTTGAACTAGCCTGAGTTTTTCTGACACCACAATCCCAGCTGAGCCCATTTTCCTGTCTGCTCAGACACTGATCATTCAGCATCTTTCCCGGAGCATCAGCCACTGAAGATGTCGCCCCCAAGTTTCCAGCCTGGCTGGCTGTCCCCTCACTCAGGCCTCCTTACCGCTGCAGTTCCCGTAGCCTCTCTACTTCCCGGACCTTCTGCTGCTCCATCTCCTCCAGTCGGCGCTGGTGCTGGGCCAGCAGCTCCGACCTAGCCTGCTCAGCGCTTTGGCAGTAGGACAGGTACTGTGCCGCCAGGTCCTCATTTTCCTTCCGCAGCCTCTCCTCACGCTGCTGGGACGACTCCTCCATCATCTTCACACGGCTCCTGTTCATAACAAAATGCATGGCAGCTGGAAGAGCTGTATGCATGGTGCCTGCAGGACTGGGGCACTACTGGATGATTCTGACCTGAAACGTAATGCTTACGGGCCAATTTTCAAATGTGGGGACCCTAATTTAAGTGCCATGTGAGCTGCCTGCTGCTGATTTAATAGTAAATAAGAACACCACCAAGATCTTTGTATGTCTAATAAATAGCACTTCCCAGAAACGGCTCCCAGCACTTCACAAAGGGGATCAGATCCCCTTTACAGATTTGGAAACTGAGGCACTGAGCTGCGAGGTGTCCTGCTGTATGCTGTATGCCAGGCCGGACCCAGTGTGTGGGGCTGAAAGTCTGCGTATCCCATGATACCTGTGTGCCTTTTCAATGAGCTCCAAGTCTTCCAGCTGCCGCTGCTGCAGGTTCTCCAGGAGCAACTTCTGTTGATTCCTCTCCAGCTCCAGCTTCCGCACCTGATGGGGGCAGTCACTGAGATGGGCTAAGAAAACCCTTCTCGGCTGGCCTGCAAATAGCAACCTCCACCCCTCGCAAGAACACATAGACGTTGTCAGCCTTCATCCCTAGCGCAGGGATCACTCCTGGAGGAGGCAGCCAGCAACTCCGCATGGAAAGCAGGAGCCTAGAGGCTGCACTCTGAGGGCCACTGGCCCTCCCTGCAATGCTCAGTGAACTGTACCATCTGTTACCCGCCCAGGTTCTCTCTCTGGGCAGGGATGCACCACGTCTCAGACACCCCTGATCCTGCTGCTCTTTGGAGCCTGGCTATTTCCAGCCTAACTACTGCTCTCACAGCCCAGTACGATGACGCATAACTGGGCCCCAGTGGGAAGATCAGTGCAACTACAGAGAGACCAACCCTGCCACTGCCCCACAAGCTGAGGTCCTTACCTGGCTCTCCAGCTCAGTGAGCCGAGTCTGGGTGCTCAGCAGCTCCACTGCATGCCCTGCTGCATTATCTCTCAGCTGTGCCTGCAAAGCCACCAGCCTCTTTTCGTATTCACTGGCATTCAGCACGCTCAGTGCTAGGGGCTCGGTCTGAAGTAGCTGCAGGGGGAGAGCATCAAGCCTTTTTAGACTGAAAAGTGGCAGAAGCAACCTGGTAGCCTGCGTCCAGAGGAGCCTCACCCTCTCCTCACCTGCTGCTGCAATAGAACCTGCTGGAGAGGAGCCCCAGACATGCCAAACTGCAACGATACAAGGAAAAGCTCATTTGCCTTCTCCTATTAAAGGCCTTCTTAACTCTGTTTAGCCTGGGAGCCTTGCCTGGATAGCTGCCATTAATTCTGGTCCTTCCTTGCTTCCCTCTTTTGGGCTTACCAACACTTCTTTGATTTTACCTCACTGCAAATCTGGATCCTCCCTCCCAGGAGAGCGCCTCTCTGTGAAACCTCCAGAGGGTCCCGTCCCAGAGGGCCACGTGCACAGGACAAGAGAATTCTAACCTACCAGGCAGGGGCACAGGCTAGGTGTTCAAAGTCTAGCTTCAGCATCTTAGTGTGGCTTTAAAAGCTAAGTAAGGATAGCTGGACATGCTTGATTTTAAAAGTTTTGATAATTTTCCCCCTTAAATTGCTAAAAAGATTTTAAACACGCATGCGCACATGCGCACGCACCCCACCTTTCACCTCAAAACTATACAATCAGACTATCATCATGAAAATATATCAGTGTAAAACCCAGTAATTAGCTAGAATCCATGGCCCATTGCTAATTAATACACTCGCACGTGTATTACTGAACCCTTGGAGTCAAGGCTCTCAAACCATTTTGTAAACACTAATTAAAACCTCACAGGACCCTGCAAAGGACGTAAGGGTGTGTTATTTCACCCCTTCTACTGCTTAAGAAACTGAGACATGGAGAACGTAAGTGACCTGCCTAAGGTCAGAACACACAGCCAATCAGTTGGAGAGCAGGGAACTGAACCCAGACTCCTGATTCCCATTTTTTCTGTTGAATGATGATGGTACAGCTAGCTATATTATCCCTAATACACCTTGATCTGTGCTGCAGCCTCTTACACCTACCTGAGTCCCTGTGGAAGGCCCCAGGCTCTCTGGTTGTCCTTGGAGAGAAGCTGCAGGTGGTGAAAATTCAACACATTTAAACTCCAATGAGGCAGTGGCTTTAGGCATTTTCAGCCTAAAGAGCAGTGAGAACAGCAGCAGTGGGAGCCTGACCAAATAAATAGGGCCCTTCCACATTGCAACAATCTGCTTCAGCATGAGGAGGGAATGCTAGTGTCACAAGAGCACCATGAACTGAAATAGAGGGGACCAGGTACTCCACATCACATGGTCCGAAGGAGCCATGAGGGCTGGAAGGTCCTATACAGCAAGGGCCTGATTTTCATCTGCAGTCTGCACCAAAGTCACGTGGAGCTGCACCTCCAGGAAATCAGGCCATGCCTCCAGGGATCCAGACGTGCAGTGCTGGTCCTGGTAGGGTCAGCAAGCTGCACAACCCGAGGACCACTGTTTCTGTCTGAGATGGATGAGACAGGGAGGGGCTGCCATGACACAGGTCTAAGATTGGGATCGGCAACCTTTGTTGGCCCCTGTCCCAGCTATGTCCCCACCCCCCAACCCTCAGCAGGTGCTGACAGTGGGGTCAGCAGGTGCCAGGGGCAGGGCCAGCAGGGGACAGGAGCCCTTGCAATTCCAGACTCCACTGGGGTGGGGCCAGCAGGGGGGAGCAGCCATGGCACCAGAGGACCAGGAGCCCTTCAGGCCACTGTAAATAGATGTGTGTGCCAGGGGTTGCCAACCCCTAGTCTAAGAGGAAGAGAAAGGGAGCCAGTGGAACAAAAGGGAGCTGAGACAGAACAAGAATGTGGGATCAAGCACACTTCCATCAACCATTCAGTTGTGGGGCAAGCCCCATGGGTCCCTATAGATGACACGGCAAATGCATTTGGGATTTAGTCACGAAACTGTTTTGATACACAAACCCTGGAGTCTTGCTAGGCCCATCTTTCCCTCATTTCCATCTCATTGGCAGGGGAAATAGCACAGGGATCATTTCACTTTAAAACACACAACTCTGTTCCCTGTCCAGGAGGGAAAGGGTAGAATTTGGAAATCCCATAGGTTACGTGTGTCTCTGTGACTGCTGATCCTGAGCTAGGGGTGTAAGCAGTGTGTGTTGCCTCCCCAGTAACTAGGTGGATCTCGGATGCGAAACATACTGGCCTTACTGGTGTCTCCAGAAGCTGCCATTTTCTTGGACTCAGATGTAAGAGATGAGGCTTGTTTCTGGGTGGTTAGCCATGGAACAGGATGCCTATGGGATGCACAGAGTAGATGAGTAACTAGGAATGGCATTATAGCCCCAGAGCAGGGCGTGTGGGGAAAGAGAGATTAAAAGGGTATTTTTCCGGTTAACATGCATAACTTTTGTAAGATGTGAGTTTCACAAAACATAGCAGCACAGTTTTGTACAGCACCAGGCCAGGAGATTCATACATAAGGAGTCACAAAGAGATAGTGTCCATAGGCCAAAAATTGGAGTTGTCAATGCAAGTAATTTTCCTTTAAACCATACTACATCCCCATCTCACTGTTTACATAGACAACACATTTATAACAATCAGAAGCCACCACAAAGTTCTCCCTGCTCTCCCACCGAGTTCTCTTCCTGCCTAATCTCATTGAGGATAGATTAATTTAATCAAAGTGATTTAGATAAGTAACCAGAAAACCAAAATAATCTAAATTGTCCATTTATATCAGCAAGCAGGAAACTCTGGGTTAAGTAATCAATTTTAATCATGTTTTACATTTGTACTTGCTCATTTTTTTCCTAAAAAAAAATTTGATTAGTTGGTATCCATTAAAACATATTGAATTGCAATTAAATATACCTTTGACACTAAATTTGATGCTTTTTTTTCTTTTTTTGTCTAACCAGGAGGATGCAACTATATCTGTACACATTTACTTAAGCAATCATGGCTTAAACTTACCAGTACATTTATTCAGAGTCTTCATTTTTATATTATTGTGTTAGAAAATGAATGAATGATGCATTTATTTATTAGATGCTGATTAATTTTTTACTTGTGATTTGTATCAAACTCTATTTGGATGGAAATTTAAATTTTATTAAAAATGCACAAGAACAGATTTTAAAAAAAATTTGATAAAATGACCTTAAATGTTCTGGATACAGAGAAAAAAACAAGTTCCCAAGTGGTAGCCATGTTAGTCTAGTTCAGCAAACAAACAAGGAGTCCTGTGGCACTTTTAAAGACCAACAAATTTATTTATCACATGAGCTTTTGTGGGAGAAAATCCCTCTTTGTCAGAAGCTTGAAGATGGGGAATTCTGTAAATTCCCATTCTTTAAATTCCATTCTGTAAATTCCCCATCTTCAAGCATCTGATGAAGTGGGATTTTCTCCCACAAAAGTATATGCAATAAATAAGTTTGCAAGTTTTTAAAAGTGACACATGATTCCTTGTTTGTTTTTCAGGTACTATGTATATCAGCAGATGATTGTTATCAGTTCCATGGTCTGACTCTCTTAACAATTTGACAACACGTGCTGCTTAATTTTTTTGTATTGTATTTAAATGATTTTAATAAATTATAAGCAGCTTAGGCCTTAAAATAAATCACCAGTTTCAGATTGAATCTGAAATAGCTTTATTTAAAAAAACCACTATATTTCAATAAAAACCTTGATTTAAATTTTAAAATTCTATTTAAATTTAAAAAATCAATTTTTAAATTTAATTATTTAATTCTTTTGTTTATTTCTTTTTTGAATCATTGTTTTTTATCTACCCTGTCACCCCACCACCCCTCAACACTGCCACATGTGACACCATCTTAATTCATTCAGCAGTTCCTGTTGAAAAGGCAGATTAGCGACACATCAGTAGTGAAGGAGACATACCCGGATTCTTCCATCCTGGTGGACTTCTCTTCTGGGACAGCAGCTGGCTGACGCTCTCTCAGAGAAGGGGCTGGCTGACTGAAAATAATTTACTTATATGAAACAGCAAAAAATCTTTATAATCTAAACTGACAGCAACATGATCCACCAGTGTCAGCTGCGACCATATCTTGCATCCCCAAAGACAGTGAAGATCTCTTCCTCCTAACATAGCTATGATAGTATTCATCACTCACTCTGTATGCACAGTTTAGGCCTGGTCTACACAAGCTGCCTTCCATCAACCTAACTGAGTCTAGCATTACAATGTTCCTCCCACTGGCTATGTCTACATCTAAAAGCTTAGTTTTGGGACTTGCGTAGTCTGAGCCAACCATGGCTTTTTAGTTCAAATTTTTTTATTTCAAACTAAAAATGCACAGCTTGTTCAAACTAAAAGTTACTTTGAACTAAAAAACGTGGTTAGTTTGAACTAACTGCTTAGTTTGAACTAAATAAGCATGATTACATTGTGCTAGTGTCAAACTAAGTGTTTAAGTTTCAACTAATCAATTCAAACTCCCTCGTTCGAACTAAGCTTTGCTTAGTTTGAACTAAAAATTTTTTTAGTTTGAACTAGGCAAAGCCTGGTGTAGACAAGAGAGCAAATTAGTCCAGATTAAGCATCCTTAATCCAGACTAATTTGCTAGTGTAGACATAGCCACTGATATAAATCAACCATTATAGTGACCTAGTAATTCCACCGCCAAGAGAGGCATAGCAGTTAGTTCGATAGTTTGGTCAGTGCAGACGCTGTGTTGCTTCCATCTGCCTGTAATGCCCCACATCCAGTGCAAATGCTCCCAGGGAGGATGCACACTGCTGACAGAAGGAGCTAGTTTGGACATACAAACTGATTTAATGATGGCAGTGACTATATGTCCATGTAATCAAAGTCAACTTAATTTTGTAGTGTAGACTTGCCTTTAATTGCATAGACTGAGACAAAAAGCACACAGGAGCACACTGTGATTGCACTCTACCCAGATACCTCACCTTTGTCCTAAAGGCTCTTCCTAACTATAGCCATCAACCCTGCATTGTGCTATGCTAGCCATAGCCAATTACTCCTCAGCCTAACTCTACGTTCACAAAGGTTTTGTCTTGGAATTTCCTTAGTTGTTGAATGGCTTTTTTTTTTTTTGGGGGGGGGGCAGGTAGTAAAAAAAATTATTTCATGCTTACTGTTAACATTATAATGTATATTACCATAGTGACAAGGCTCATATGACCTAAAAATGGTAGATGGATTGTGCTGGTGACTTACAACATAAGGGCAAGAGTTATTGAGTCAGAAAAAGACAGTGAAGAAAACAGAATTGGTTTGCATTCTTGGTGGTTAAATCACAGTAACCTTTATAAAGCTACAGTGGCTGCCTGCGTGATGTTCATTGCAGCTGAAATAAAAGGAGGCAAGTTCTGGACTAGGCATTGGGCCGGAAACTGGGAAGTCCCACACTCTTATCCCAGCTCTATTTCTGTTGTCTGGGGCAAGTTGGTGAAAATAGTCACAATTGGGTGCCTCAGGATAGGCCCTTAAAAATGGTCTAATGTTCAGAGGTGCTGAGTGCTAGTGACCCCCCAGTGAAGCCAAGGGGAGCTGCAGAAGCACTACACCTCTAAAAATCAGCCCACCGACTTGTCTTTACCTGGTAACAGGAACGGGGTCCACCTCGTTGTCCTGTTTCAGGGAGCCTGAGGGCCCAGTCTTTTTCTCCTTGACTTTCCCCTGCACCTGGGATTTCTTTCGAGACAAGGCATTACTCAGCCAGCTATCCTCCTCCTCCTCCTTCTCTTCCAGTGGTCTGGGTTTACCTGCTGCTTCCTCTGCAGCTGACTTTGTTCCCAAAAGGAGCTGGCTGGCTGGACTGGGCCCCTTGGTGGCTGAGGGGCTTGATGGCCTGTCCAAAGGAGCCACTGAAGGGCTACCTTTGGGGGTGTCCTTGACAGGAGATGGAGCGTCCAAATCGAGAAAGTCCTCATCTTTCAAGCCAAGCCAATCACCACCAGTCTTACTGCCTCGCAGGGGGCTCATGGCAACTGGAGTGGTCGGTTTGGATTTTTGGTCCGTCTTCAGTTCATGGATGTTTTCTGCAGAAAACCTGCAAGGGGAGAAACACACACACACACGCGCGCGCGCGCGCGCCTGAGTGTGCTAGTACGCTGGCGACCCTGTTCTGGGAGGCAGCACCCTCACCAGTTAGCACAGCAAATGCACGTGGAGATCATATCTAAATACACACCTGACAGACTGTCGTCTTGACTGCCGGCCCTCGGGTGTAGATGCTAAAGTGGGCTGGTAGGCTCCGAAGGTGAAATCTTCATTGCCCCAAATATTTTCCTTATCTGTTTAGACAAGGGGAGACAAAAGTTAGTCCCTGGTGGGCAAACAGGCTGCATCCACTACACACACATGCACTTTGTCTGTTTTATAAGTTTCACAGTAATTCACCTAGACCCTGCCTGCACTAGAAAAGTTGGCTGGTCTAGCTCTGTTGGTACCACTATGCTAGCAAACCCTCTGTGACAGAATGTGCTCTGTGTCCAGACCCTGCAAACTATTGTAGGGATCTCTGTACAGGGTATGCCTTATATGGTATCCTTTGAAAACTCATAATTTGCTGGTCAAATTGTCCTCAGAATACTTGCTGCTGTGGCATCATTGTATGTTAAGTTACAAGATTTCCCTGTAAAAATGTTAGACTCATAGACTTTAAGGTCAGAAAGTACCATTATGATCACCTAGTCTGACCTCCGGTACAACACAGGCCTCAGAATCTCACCCACCCTCTCCTGTAATAGACCTGAGCCTATGACTGAGCAAGTCCTCAGAGCAGGGTTTAAAGACTTCAAGCTACAGAAAAACCACAAGGAAATGATCCGGGTTCCATGTTCCAGAGGAAAGCAGAAAACCTTTGGGGTCTTTGTCAAACTGTTCTTGGGAAATTCCTTCTCCACCCCAAATATGGCAATCAGCTAAACCCTGAGCATGTTACTAATACATGTTACAAACTAAATGAACAAACAGGACTGTCTGGAAAAAAAAGAATCTGTGCTTTGCTTCATTGGCATTTAAGCTGTAAACTGAGTCATCAAGCAAGAGAGACAGACACACACACACACACAATGGGAGTTCCAACAGGTGACTATCCTTACCTACAGGCAATCTGTCTCCTGAGCCTCGGATGGAAATGGTTTCCAAGAGGTGGAATGATGCAATAAAAAGGAGGGATACATGTTCTAAAGGTAAATCCCTCCCCACCCCATATCCCTCTCTGCATCCATTTACCACATAAGAAGGAACAAAAGCAGCAGCCATTACAGAGAAGATGTGTCCTGGCCTAAGAAGTCTGGTCAGAAAGACTGTTGAGATCATGTGGTGAGAAAACTTTTACTTTGAAGTTAATATAGTTTGTTACACAAACAAGGAGTCCTGTGGCACTTTTAAGGACTAACAAATTTATTTAGTTATAGTTTGTTACATTAGACACTGGCTGCATTTTATCTTTATTTTCAAGTAACCTTTTCTGAGTTTTATGCCTCACAACCTGTATTCAGTTCAAATCTCTCTTTCCAGTTAACATGTGTCTGAAGAACTATCTGAAATAATAAGCTGGCATAGCATCATCTTAGAGATAAAGGATGTAGCACAGCTGTATGGTCCAGGTGTAGGCTGGACTGTACAGATCATATTTCTGGAGGAAAATGTAAGACAGAGAGGGAACTGAGTTCACCCTGTACTATAGTCAAGGCTGGGAAGAGTGCAGCTCAGACAGCCATAGCTGGAAATGACGTACGCACAGGAGGCTGTTTGGGAATAGTCTAGAGGAAGCAGTGTAAAAGGCACCCAGGTTACAGGGAAGGAGTGACACTGAACTGTATGCTGAGGAGGTCACACCCTCCCAGTAAAGCATATAGCCAGTTCTGAAAATGCTTTTGCTGGCATAGCTTATCCTGGCTCCCTGAGCAAAATATACTATGGCTGCAAAAGCCCTTTTATGCTGGTATAACTATGTCTCCACTGTGCCTTTTACCAGTCCAGCAGTGTCACAAAAAGTACCACCCTACACGACATTGCTAAACCAGCAAGAATGTGTAGCGCACACCTGGCCAGACTCACCAGGCTGCTTCTGGTATTTTTTATCCAGTCTGAACTCCTTGCGTTCTCCTGTGGTTGGTCGCTCCAGGAGTTTGGCTGCTGTCCCACTTCCCAACAACTCATCCAGCTTGGAGCGGGCGGGGCGGGGCTCTCCCCTGTCAGGGGGCAAAAAAATGGTACATTTCTGGCACAGAGTAGAAACGATTGAAGCACCGTCTGTCTCTCCTGCTTCTGATTTTATATCGATAATATACATGTAATATCTAGCTGTAAGGAAATATTTCCAACACGGATCCATTGCAAGACTGCCTGGACGACTCTGCAGCCAACTAGCCTGAAACAATGGCTCCTAGGGATGAGAATTGCTCCCATTCATCTGAACAGTCTTACTTCGACTGTAAATTCTTAGGGCCAGGGACCATCCTTTTGTGCTGTTTATAGAGTGCCTAGCATAACGGGGTCCTGGGCTGTAGGCTCCTAGGCACTACTGCAATTCATATACTTATCAATCACAACGGTTTAAATGGCCCCAAAGTTAACTATTTTGTTGCTGGTCATTTAGTGGATATATCCAGCTATGCTCTGGGCCTGTGACCAGAATGTCAGTTCTCTGCCCCTCTTTCTCCCTTCTCACATCACCCCCAGCGGTGCCTATAGCGGGAGTTAGGTTAACCTAACTACAGGGCTCAGAGGTGAAATTTTTCATGGCTATGAGTGATGCTGCTGGGTCAATCTATATTCTAAGTGTAGACTAGGCCAGTGGTTCCCACCCTTTTCTCTGCCATGGCACACCTTGATACCTTTAATTATTTTGAGGCACACCACCATATAGTCTTCAAATAAACTCATGAATATTCATGAGCCAATCCAGCACTCTGAGTAGTTTTTCAAAAAACTTTGTGGCATACCTGAACAGGCATGAGGGCACACCTGTGTGCCACAGCACGCTGATTGGGAAACACTGAGCTAAGCCTTTGAGTGCTTTTAAAGGCCACTCCGGAGATAAAGAATAGTGGTTCAGCTCAGGTCATTCATGCCCTCCATACCCAGAGAGATCACTGGTAACAAAGAACTTCTCAAATTCTTCTGCCCATGATCACTTAATGACTGAAACCCAGTGTAACTATCTGAGTCAATCTGCATTTTATTTCCTTTGCCTTTTATTTCATAGCTACTACTTACTCTTCTCCCTTCCTCTCCTGCTTCAGCTCTCCCTTTGGACTCTCACCAAACCCCAGTGCCTCCATCAGGTCATCCCCATCATCTTCAAATGTCAGTTCCTCTCTCTTCCGCACGGGGGCAATAGTGTGGCCTGGAGTTGAGGAGGGAGACATCCCTGCTAAATGGAATGACAAGCGTAGCAGAGATCACCAGGTTACAACACTAGTTTAAATAGCACATGATGCTTGTCCCATTGTTAGGAGCTTTGACCCTGTCTCCCATAAATGGTTCTTTTGCAGTTAAACAAATCCGTGGGAAGGGACAAAGCAATAGCATACTGTTTTGGTGAGTCCTCTTGCTCTCTTTATTTCAGTTTATCTTTTGATAAATTTGGTGACCATTAAAAAGAAGAGGTTTTTTAGTATTTACTCACACTGGAGACATTCTAGACCTGGCTTCTGCATTCCTAGTTCTGCCAATGTACCTCGGTCCTGAACTGCAGCACTTCCCTGCTCTCCTAGGCCCGGATGTTGCCCTCTGGCCCAACCACTCTACTCCCTGAACCTCCACCTTGACCTCAGTGCCCCTAGCTATCCCAGCCCTGGGCCTCCTCAGGGATATCAGACATGCCTTGATAAAACATCCATTGGGGTGAGACTAAAGGTGAGATTTGACTCCCAGTCCACAGAGGTGAAAGGTCCGTTCGTTAATCTCCTGCCCTCACTGTTGACAGGGAGAATGTCTGGCACCCAATGAGACTCAATAAAATTAATACATCAGTGGTTTAAGAGCTGGAAAAAGCAAGGTGTTGATGCAACTGAGGCCAGTTACTGTCCAGCCCAAACTAGTTCACTGGAGAAAGTATAATTCAAACATCCTCCTCCCAGTACCTTTTTCTTTGGCTGGTCCAGTATTTCTTTCAGGACTACTTCTGGTGCCTGTTGCAGGCAACTTCTTCGCAGCCTCTTCCTCCTCGTCAGATAAAAGCCCTGCCAGAGGATCATCCAAATCTAGCGTCAGCCCATGGGAATAAAAGGGGGGAAAAGAAACAATTGTCATTTGGAAGTAATCCAGCTCCAGGAAGACAATCTGCTAAAACGAAAAATCTAGATGACAAGGGATTCTGCAGGACCCAGATCTTGCTTCTGTTGGAGTCAGCGGCAAAATTAAACGGCTCTTTGTGTTTGAGTAATTGCTAGGGAAGGCGTGAACTTTTTGTAGGGCTACCTGGAGTCACAGGCTGAGCTACAATGTCTTTAGGAAAGACAAGTTAGCCTATTTTTGCCATACAGTCTTGGATAACTCTTATGACTTCAGCGTTAGTGTCGTGTGCATTTGGACAGACTCAAAATGCTTATTGCTCGGATGGCAGCTTCCACAGAGCCATGAAGTCAGATTCTGCAGGGAACCACCTGACTCTCTCTGGATTTGAGTGAGTTCCCGCACCTCAAGGGTTCTACATTGGTTCATGATTTTTTTACCCTATTTTCTTCCCTCAAGGGATCATTTATGGACCTGAAATCACCAGAGATCTGCCCCTCTCTTACCACTTATACTGGGCAGGAATTGAAATGCCATGAGGAGGCCAGTTCTCAGATAATCTCAGCCCCATAGACAGCTGCTTATTGACCTAACCCAAGGTCTACTGATGTCACTGGGATTGTTTCCACTGATTTCAGTAGGCCACAGAACAGGGAGTACAGGACTGGATGAAGCACAGGACTGGCAAATCAGGAGACATGGATTCTACTTCCAGGTCTGAGCTCAGGCTGCTGAGTCTCAGTTTCACCATCTATAAAATGGGTATAATCGCTATCTAGCTCACAAGGGTGGGAGGTATTTAAACTATTCATGCTAGTCTGGCACTATACATCTAAAAACCTTCCTGTGCAAAGATCTCAGTGTGTACCATAGATCATCATTTAAAAAGGCCAGGGACAAATACCACACCCCCAGGAATCCCATCCAAAGGCTGGAGCCCACCCGCACACCCCACTACAAGATATTTTTAAGCCAGACGTTCTATTCTCTTACATGGTTGCTTTGTTGGTTCATCCTCATTGAATAAAGAGAAATGGGAGCAAGGAAGATGCAAGGCAGAGGAAGCAACTGAAGACAAATTCACCCCTTCCCCATTCTTCTATCTCTATGGTATGTTTTTCTTGCATTACCATGACAAACTGCTGTAGAATTTTTCTACCTGATGTTCCCCCCTCGCCCCCACATTTTGCAGTGAGACTGACATGAATTTAGTGCTGCAGAGCGGTGCCTAGGGAACAAAATCCTTTACACTGTGATGGAACAGGGTCAACACGGCAGGATTGGACTCTCACACTGCCCTGTGGCCCCTGGTTTGTACTAGCTCTGACCTCTAGAGTCTCAGGAACACCATTGGACCTGATAGGGCAGTGGTTCCCAAACTCTTCTCTGCTGTGGCACACCTTGATACCTTCAAATTTTCCAAGGCACACCACCATTAAAAAACCTATGAATATTCATGAGCCATGGCACAGTGTTTTGGAAATGCTCCCATGTGGGGTAGTAGGGGATAGCAGAGCAGGGGTGGCAAAACAGGGGAGGTCAGGAGTTGTGCAGTGGCAGGAGTGAGTGTGGGGAGCAGAACAGTGCAGGGGTGGCAAAAGAGGACAAGGGCAGCCATGTGGGGAACAGCACAAGGGTGGCAAGAGAGGAGAGAGGAAGGGAGAACAAGAGTGGCTTTGTGGAGGAGGTGGGGGGAACCCAGGAAGTGGGAAGGTAGGACAGGGGAGAATGGCGCAGTGCCCACTTCCCCCCTCTCCACAGTGGCTCCCTTCCACCTAGGGCAAATCCTCACCCCACTGCTGCTCCCTCCCACCCCAGTGGCTCCTGTCCTCCCCTGCCCCAACCCCCTGTTGCCTGTGATGGACCCTCCCATCACTGCAGGTGCCAGAACCAGGCCTCCAGTAGAGCCCTGCATGGATACAAATACATGGATCTGTATCCAAACTGCATCTGCAAGAAATGGTCCATAGATATCCATGTTGTATCCACGGATATGGATATAATGCGGACATCCGTAGATATCCGCATAGTTGCTGGTCTCTAGCTCTGCGCAGATAAAAAATATGTGGATCTGTATCTGATCTGCATCCACAAGAAATGGTTCACGGATATCTGTGCTGTATCCGCGGATGTGGATATAATGCAGATATCTGTGTTGCATCCACGGATTTGCAGGGCTCTAGCCTCCACCTCCCAGCTACACCCCCCCCCCAACCAACCAGCCACCCCACAACCGCAGCTACACACCCTCTGCTACACAGGCACTCCCACCCACCTCTGCTACACACACACACCTGCCGCACACAACCCCCAGCAGCCTCCCCCCCCCCACCCAAAGCCCTTACCTGGCCTATTCACAGGCTGCTTGACACAAGCTGCTCCGCCCTGCAAGGGGAGATTCACACACTCCCAGCCTCCCGCCCCTCTCTGCTGCCTGGGCCTAAGGTGGAGCCACCGAAACACTGAGTTTGAGCTGCTCCTGCTATTTTTACAAGGACCCCCGGAACTCTGCATTCCAGTGCCTTCCTCTATTTTTAGGGGGGCTGGAAGGCTGCCTGCCTTAATATAGAGGGTCCCAGAACTGTGTTCCAGTGCCTTGCCCCATACTTTAACTCCTGGCTTTTCCCAGCCCTAAACAGCCCATGTGGCTGGGCTGAGCAGGGAGCGAACTTTTAACTCCAGCTCTCAGGGATTCTCACAGCACACTTTGGGTGTTGCTGCGGCACACTGGTTGGGAACCACTGTAATAGGGTGCTCAAAGTTCATGGCTCACGTGGCCCCTGGCCTTTCTACTGCCTGTGATCACCAGTCCTGATGACGATTTTTGTGCTGTGGATCCAGTAGGAACCACAGTCGAAGATCAGCTACTCATTTCACACAGGTCCCCCACATGATACTTTGGGCTGGGTGGGGTTTGAACTGGAGACCCAAAAGAGAAAGGCTCCTTCTGTATCCTCTTACCTATGAAACAAGGGGTATGTCTACACTGGAGGCTGAGGCTGACTTAAGTTTGGTTACACACACCCCCCCCCCCCCCCCCCCCAGCCACACTGGGCTTTTATTAGCTCGACTTAAGTGCTTCCTTAAGTTGACTTAATACCACCACCTTTTAAGGTTGACTTAACGCTTAAGTCAACCTTATTACGTTGACTTAAGCTAATGTAGACAGGGAAAAGCCCTTAAGTCGACCTAATCGGCTTCCGGCCCCTTCCCAGAGTTTCTGGCCACCAGGAAGGGTCAACCTAGCACCTGCCAGGGTGGAAGCAGGTGATCGACAGGAGTTTTCAATGCTGACTCTCTAAGTTGACTTAATGGGGTTGACTTTAAGTCAATTTAAAGTCAAGCTTGTTAAGTTGACTTAACAGAGCCTCTAGTATAGACATACCCAAGAAGTCCTGTGGTACTTCTAAAGACCAACAAACTTACTTTAAAAGTGCCTCAAGACTCCTGGCTTGTTTTGCTGAACTAGACTAACACAGCCTCCCCTTTCGAACCTATTACCCGTCGACTCTTTCAGCAAACTTCTCCTTAAAGCATGAAGCTCTACACGTGTCCCAACAAATTACAGGTAAGATCCAAGCACTGACAGCTGAAAGTGCACAACTGTGTCCACCCAAATCCTACCTTCAAAGGAAAACTTCTTGTACTGTGGCTGGGGGGTGGTGGGAGTCGAGGGAGGTTTCTTTTCTATTCCAGGGAAAGAGTCTCCTGCAAAAATTGTCAAATGGGCGGTTTGCAGACAGACAGGCCTGGTCCCTGCACCTTCTCTGTTTCCCTCCCCTGCTCCTTCCTCTTTATGGAAATAAATCCTCTATTCAGAGTCAACATGAAGTTAATGTTTCCAGGCAGGAGACTATTTTGCTCTCTGAAGCAGACACAGTTCCCCCAAGGGATTCAGGGGCTGGAATATCTTTGGAGCAGGTTTTCACGCAAACATCCTCCCTCTGGTGGTGTTCTGAACCCAATCTGTGCTTTGTAGATGGCCCATTTATAACCAGGGAGGTGAAAAACCTGGCCACCAAAGTTCTGCTAGGGTCTGAATTCTACAGTGCCGGCCTGCCTCTTTTTATAACCTGTATCCCCAGCGGTCTTCTACAATAAGGTGCAGCCAGACTGCTCAAAAAGGATGCATGTCATTTCATCCTGGAACATAATCTGGGAGCAGCCCCATCATAAGAGGCTGGATTCACTGTCCATGCAGCTTTATTATGAGTGTTTTCAGGCACAGCCAATGCAGGTAAGCAGCCCATATGCCACCTATGGTGCTACAATGTGATCCAGAGTCACATTCATCTTTAATGCCAGTGTTCACTGCCCCAAGACCCACAGATCACAGTGGGCTGAGCTCCATTTCTGGCTCAGCAGCCTGTCTGCTTAGAACAAGGCAGAGAACATCGAATGCTAGGACGTGTAGGTTCAAGGGGCAGCCCCTCTGTCTGAAGAGGATGACAGCTCCAGTCTGCTTGTTATGAGAGTAAAGTTTGACCCTCGGACTGGATAAGGCCTGTGTGTCCCTTGGCTGGGCAAAATTCGGGTGCCCCAAGGCTTCTCTTTGCACGTAAGTGAGCAGAAAACACTGGTTCCGGGAAGGAAACTGTCAGCCTTTTATTTCTATTATAATATTGCTGTGCTGGGCAACCTCAGTGATGACCTGGGGACTCCACTGTGCTAGGTGCTGTACAAACACACTGCAAAATTCTCTGTTGTCAGTGTTCACAAACGTGAGTGTCACAGGGTGCATCAGCCAGGCTGGGCTAGCACCCTGCTGACTTAGAGGAAAGGGGAGCCAGTTGGGCAGGTTGGCTAATGAGCTGGAGGGAGGACCAGCTGTGGGGCTGAAAGGTGAATAAAAGCTCCCAGAAAGGAGCTAGAAAGGGGCTACAGAGGAGATGAGGAGGCAGCCAGTGAGGAGCAAGCTGCCCTGATTGGGCTGAGCTGGTGAAACTCCCACAAAACAGCCTGTAAAGCTGTATATAGTTGGTGATGGGGTGCAAACAGAATAAAGGAGCACTGGTGACTGCAAGCTGGAAGTCTCTGGACGTGACTGGTGAGGTCCAAAGAGGCAGCAGAGGAAGGAAGGCAGTGAGGCCCTGTGACAGTGAGCCATTGAACATATGTTTAGATTCTGGTATAAACAGAGAAAACCCACATTTTGTCATGGGAATGTCCCCGTCTCTGAAGATTACCAAGAATCAAATATTCAAAGCCCCAGAGTGTAATGTATTACTTCAAAGCCCTTTTGGCAATCAGCCAGACTGCATATAATGGAAGTGCATCACACTCACTTTTCTCAACCGTCACTAGCTTTCCTGCTGTTTTTGCCAGGTCACCTGAGGATTCAAGTTTCTCAGAACCCTTTGCTGTTGTCCTCTTGGGTCCCGAACTAGACTTCCTTATGCCTAAGAGATCAGCTTCCATGTCATCCATATCCTGGAAATACAAAGAACCCCATGGGGGCACAATGAAGCCAGCTGATGCTCTGGGGTTGGAGCAGCAGGGCATGTAAAGACAGTCTTGTTTTGGTATTATATCCTTAAACACAGGACTATGGATGTGTAAACCAAAGCTGGGCTACAGCATGAGCTTGTTTTCTTATCTGCTGGCAGGGACGGCATTCTCAGAGCCCTGTTGTGTGCTTTGGAAGGATTAATCCAGAGGGTGGCCAGTGGATCTTCCCCCCATGCCTGGTTTCCCATCCAGCTCTAGTCCAACTGCACCAGAAAAGTAAGGGAGCTCAGACTTCATGCTTGCTCAGCCCACACTCTTTGCCTTGGGTGGGCACAGGGAGTGGCAAAGACTGTGTCACAAAAAGCACATGTCAATGTCAGCATATGTGGGGAGGCTTGGAACTGGATGTGGCTGGGAAATATTGAAGGAGGAAAAACAAACAGAGGCCTGATGCTGCAAGCCTTCTGTACACACACACAAAGATCACGTCACAGTGGTCTGATCTACAGGACCCCAGCAACCAAGGGCAACAGAGGTTTCTATGAAGAGAAGCTCTTGGAAGAAGAGGACACAATTAAACACTGATGTGAGGAAAGCAGGGCCGCAGCCTAAGAGCACATCTAATGCAGCAATACATGCCCGACCTAGCTTTGATGTAGCTAGCTTGAGTAACAATAGCATTGAAGTGGTGGGACGCAGGCAGCAGCAAGGACAGTGTGAACCTGTCTGGGACCCTGTGTAGGTACTGGAGTCATTAGCTCACATTGCTGCAGCTTTTCTGTTATTATTTGATCCTGTAGCTCAATCAAAGCTAGCAGCAGAAGTGATGCATGGGCGTAGGAAGGTGCAGATTCATGCCCCCCCACTTGGCATTTGCTGCTTGGCTTGTACTGAGCTTGCTCAGTAACACCAATGCCCAGTTGCCCTCACTCCACCCCATCACTGTCAGCAGGCATGGGTCTCTGGCGGGTTCGTCTACATGTGCGGCAGAGCAGTGTAGACAGACCTGTGAGGAAGAAGTCTGAGGTTGGTCTACCACCATCACAGCCTCGTCAGGGCAGTTATGAGATGAGTGACATTTTATCCCCTCACCTTCAGGGTCTCCAGCAAAGCTTGTGGGTCTGCATCCGAGATGTCAGATTCCTGCAGGCGAAGTCAGGAGAAATGAGATCAGATCACACTAACCCATGGTCAGAGGCAGGTAGCACCAGAGGAGGCTCCAGAAAGTCCAAAGCACATAAGAGGAAGGTGTTTATTTTGCTAAAGTGTTTTTGCTTGCCTTGGCAAACTCTGCACATGTTACTGAATGTCACCTATTCTCTACCTAGTCCAAGGTGGAAACAAGCCAGCAGGTAAATCAAACAGGCTCTCCTATTTGTGCTTATAACAAAGTACTAGCGAGTGACACAGACAAGGCTCCAGTAGCTATACCTGGAGTCTACGAGTCATGACTTCTGGGCTCTGTTCCTCACTCTGCCAGCAATTCAATGGGAGCTTGGCTAAGTCACTTGAAAACTCTGTATCTCAGCTTTCCTCCTTGTATAACACAGGGAAATAATACACACCCAGCTCTCAAGTGTGCTATCAGGCCTATTTCAGTCCAGTCTGTAAAGCACTCTGAGATACTTTCATTGTATGTCTTCTGAAGCCTGGGGTATTTTTCAGTTGGGAAACCCTTGATCCGAGGAACTTTGTTTCCTTCCTGAAGTCTGGCTGTGATTGGTGACATTACACTAGTAAAACAAACAAGGAGTCCACTGGCTCTTTTAGAGACTAAGAAATTTATTTGTCGCTTCAGCTTTCGTGGGAGAAAATCCCACCTTGTCCACAATGATGAAGTGGGAGAAAATCCCACCTTGTCCACAATGATGAAGTGGGATTTTCTCCCACAGAAGCCCATGCAATAAATAAATTTATTAGTTTTTAAAAGTACCATAGGACTCCCTTTAAAAAAAAAAGTCCAGTGGTACCTTAAAAACTAACACATTTCTTCAGACATAAGCTTTTGTGGGCTCCAGCCCACTTCATCAGATGCACTGTGGGTTGGAGCCCATGAAAGCTAAAGCCTGAAGAAATTTGTTAGTCTTTAAGGTACCACAGGACTCTTGCTGTTTTTGCTGTACATGGACTAACACAGCTACCCTTCTGGAACAGGACTCCTTGTTTGTTTTGCTGAACTAAACTAACAGAGCTGCCCTTCTGGAATTTGTCAACATATGCCAGAAAGAAAATCAACATTATTGCTTCACTTATCAATTCTCACCAGAAAGTGCTTCGTGATACACTGCAATACAACTGACACCCATCAAACAGTCACCCCACTAGAATTCAGCACCAACTAGGGTAGTTACTTCTTGTTCTCCAGACTGCATTTGGTTCTGTGTGTTCATTAGCGTCCTTCCATTCTGTCACTGTCACTCTCTCTCCCCCTCTCCCCCTGACCCCCGACCTCCTCAGTCATCCCCCAGGCCATAGTTTACCTCAGCTGCTGCATTTTCATGTGCAGCCATCTTGCTGAAGAGATCCTCCTCCACAACAGGCCTGCAACAAAAGCAAGTGGGTTAGGAACTTCTGCTACTCACAGTGCAAAAGCCGAAGAAAGGAGAACAGGTGGGAGATTTACTGCAGAAGCCACCGGCAGTCTGCAGGGGAGATCACTTCACACTTATGGTGAGAGAAGCCCAGGAAACGTCCCTGCAGTGAAGAAGTTATCCTGACTTGTACAAAGAGACATTCAGGTGGAGTTACTCTAATGCTATGGTGGCAATTTCTTCAGTTTCCAAAGGGATAGCTGTGTTAGTCTAGCCCAGCAAAAAAACAACAAGGAGTCATGTGGCACTTTGAGACTAACAGACTTCTTCAGTCAGAGCTAGATATTAAACTTGGTGACATCTGCATAATCTTATTGCTTCACTAGGCTGATACGGGTATAAATGAGCACAAAATACACCCCTACGGAGGATGGAGATTTGAGAGACAGTGAGATCTGGGCACCAAATTCCTGGTTGTGCCTTTGAAAAATACTTCTCACTAAAGCAATAATTGTAAAGTCAGAAAATAAATAACTAGTACTAAGACGTGAAATACAGGACATGGTTGAGGAGCTTCTGGGGCACAGGGACCCCAGCCAGCAGCAGGATCACCCTCTCCAACCTCTTATGTAATAACATGAGTCAGAGGAACTCACTTTCTGCTGATCCTGGAAACGTTTTCTCTGGGTCTCCCTCTGCTGACTCCAGAGGGCTGGGGGGGGTTGTTGGCTTCATTGGGGATTTCATCTAGAAACAAAGCATGGAGAACATGGAACCCTTGGGTGAGGGCTCCCTCCAAACTTTCAAAAGCTGCATCTTGTGGACCACCACAAATGCACCTCCCCCTTGATGCCTGTGTCAGCTGAGGACTGAATGGACTGTGTGGAAACTGCACGTCCGTTTTGCCCTTAGAGGGGAGCCCTAGGGCAGGACTGATGCACTGTGGAAGGAGAAATTTGTGTTGTCACAGTCCATGCTTGAGCTGCTCTATAGGTAAAGAATAGAGTTCATTCTTCATAGCTGCCCAGCCAGTGCCCCTCCCCAGCTCTGCATCCACACAGAAACATGCAGTAAGTTAAAAATCCCCTTCCTTTTTCAAGGTCATTGAAAGCCCATTTACCATCATCTCCTAGGAGGTCACTGAGCATATCATGGATGGAGCCTAGAACGAAAGAGAGCAAGGTCATTGCACCCAGGGAACAGGGCAACCCTTGGGGAAAAAAGCTGTTTTGCAGAGAAACAGCCTTGGTTTAATTGAAAACCTCCTATCTCAAGGAGGAAAGTTTGATCACAAACACCAGTAGCATAAGAACCTGGGTCCTCCCAGTCATCAGATCCTGGCTCCACTGAATTCAGTGGCAAAACTTCCACTGACTTCAATGGGGCCAATATTTTGTGAACCTAATAAAATTTGTGTGAGATGGGGATTTCTACCTAAACGTTTGGGCAGACCTGGCCAAAGTAAGGGATTAATTTATTTGTTAGATTTGCAAGAGGCCTCCCATCACTCGGTCACTAGACACACGCAGAGATAAAAATGACCTAACAAAGCTCTCATTCTACAATATGGGAAGGAACCCCAAAGGCTCAGAAAGCCAGAAGCTGTTCTGGATTGCGACAGCATAAAGTGGGGGAAGACAACAGCCTCTGCCATGTCACCAGGGAAATAAGGCTCATGGAGGGAAAAAAAAAATTGAGGCTGATAAAGAAATATTCGCCTCAGGATTTGTGTAATTCCCCAAGTGAGGGAAAACACTCCCCCTCCCTTCCCTTCGGTGCAAGGCTGCCTAACTTGAGAAGCAGCTGAATTTCACTGCTGATTCAACCATGACTTAACACAAGCACTGCTAATACTTTGCACAATCACAGCTTTGAGACAAGGATCCTGATGCCAAGGTTCCCTCGGCACCTCTGTGAGCGTGTGTGTGTGTTAGTGACACTCCCGTGTTGGCTCACTTCCACCCAGTTCCTCTCAGACAGCCCAAGGGGCATTGTGATGAGAAACACACAAGTGCACATACCTTTTAAGCTCTTCCTGGGTTTTGCAGCCTAACAGAAAAAGAAAAGTTCCCTTGTTACAGGAGTAAAAGCTCTGAAAGCAAGACTTTTTGTTTTACCTGGACTTTTCACCCAAGATGTTCATTCTCTGCAACACAGAACTGCAGAGAACACATAGGCCAGATACAGCCCAGATCTAACATCTCACAATCCTCATAGAGAATCGTTTGTCTGGAAGTCAGACTCCTCCATAGCATCTTAAGCAACACTAGAAATCCTTTTGCACCCTAGCTACTCTGGGACAAATTCAATGGAGTCTGCTCCAGGGAATAATCAATAATGACTTAAGGAGACTGCAAATAGCACTGATCTTTCTGAACAGGCAGGATGGGAGTCACCAAAATTTACCAGAGCACAAGACTGTGTTTGCCTGAGTCAGCATGTCACAGTGATGAAACCAAAGTGATTCAATTATAGATGACATGAAGGTGCTAATCAACATGGCTTGGTTGATCCTTACCATCTCATGACTTCCAACAGTTCTCTCTCTCTCTCTGGCGATTCAGTTTACACAGCCTTTCGGTCTTCACCTTCATGTATTGTTGAATCACTTAGTACAGTGCTCATCTATACGTGAGCCTCACCTAGTGAAAGGGAGAGTTAAAATTTCTGGATTCACTTTCATGTTCATCAGAATTTCTGTGAAATGGAATTCCTTTTGCAGTCTAGACATCCCAAGTTTTCCACCTCTCTGCTTTCTCACACTCACTCACCCACTAGAATAAAGGAACTTCCTTGGCCAGACTTGAAGACACGAATAAATTAAACCTTAAAACACACCTAGATGGTGGGTAAATGTTATCATTTCTATTTCATACATGTAAATTTATGCACAGAGAGACAGAGAGTTAATGATTTTCCCATCTGCCTCTTTCCGGATTGCTTGTCAAATACTCACCATACTAACATCTGGGTGCAAAAGAAATCAAGTCAAACTGCAAACCAGTGACAGGGCTGGGAACGTAATCTCATTTTATACTGTCTAAACCCCTGAGTGCCTCTCCTCCCACACTAAATTAATCAATTTTTGGAAGTCCTACAGACATATCCAAACTTCGACCAGTGCTGAACACCATGGATACTTTGCCAGGATCAGGAGGGTCACCCTCAATTTATATAAAATGGAACAAACTGTAACCATCCTTGATCTAATTTAAAGAGGTAGAGCCTGCAGGGAATCCAAATCCCAACGCTTCTTGATCTGATTGGTCCAGGAACACACCGAAGCGGCCTGAGACCACAGGTCCCACCATGTGATGGTCCTGGAGTCAAGCATCCTTTAACACCCAGATGCAGCCTGGCCACAGAGCAGGCCCTGCTCAGCTTCACCTGAATTCACATGACCCTGGAAGTTCAGCTGAGGGCTTCAAGTACACAGCTGCATGTTCCCACGAGCAATGTGCGTCTACCACCTGGATAAGATGGAGCACCGCATGCACACTGACACACAGCCAGATGGCACCCTGAATGCCGGGCTTCAGTCTTGTTTGTGGCCTCTTGAGCAAAGAGAAGCCCCACACAAGGCATATAGGCCACATTTCATTTGAGTCACTATCCCTACCATCCTCCTTTGGGCAGAAATAGCCTTTGGCAATTGGGCGCCCCTATGGGCCCCCCAATGCTGCCCTCACTGGGGCACTGGGCCCTCGTCACCACCCTAAGCGCCCCCCATGGGGGTGGGGGAGAAACAGGGGCCGCAGACTGCCAGATCCAAAAGCTTTGCCGCTCGCTGGCCGGCGTACCAGCTAGACCGGCCTTTCTCCAGCAATGGCGGAGCAGCGCTTCCCACCTACTCCCAGGCGGCCGTGCCTCCCCAGGGGGAGGGAGGAGAGTGGCCAGCGTGGCACTGTGGCGTGCCAGGAGTGGGGCCCCCTGGAGCAGCCCCTCCGAAGAGTTTGGGCTGCTTTGCCCCCAGGCCTGGAAGCAGCCAGAACTCTTCAGAGCGCCCCGCTTCAGGGGGCCACGCTCCCGGCAAGCCGCAGCGCCACGCCGGCCGCTCTCCTCCCTCCCCACGAGGAGGTGCAGCTGCCTAGGAGTAGGTGGGGAGCGCTGCTCTGGCCCTGCTGGAGAGAGACCGTTCTGGCAGGCGGGCAGCAAAGCTTTGGACCTGGTGGTCTGCCACCCTCCGCTTCCCCACCGCCCCATGAGCGCACAGGTAAGTGAAGCAGGCGGTGGCTATGGCGCCCCCTTACAGCTCAGGGCCCTAGGCCGCTGCCTGCTTTGCTTACCCCAAAAACCAGCTCTGGCTTTGGGGGGCCAGGCCCTCCTCCGGCAGGTAAAACACACCGTCCGCTTGTCAGCAACCAGCAGGAACGTCCGCTGGCGAACGGAGAAAACCGGGCCATCAGAAATTAAGCTTTCAGGAGAGTTTGCAGCGTCTTCCTGAGTCTGCAGACAGACCTCTCCACTGCTCTGGGATTGCTCAGCGCCGCCCACGCTCCAGCCTCCGCCATTGCCACCGCGGCTGCTCAGCGGCTCGTGGGCAGCGATGAAACCGATGCCCCGCACCCATGGGGGCCATGCCAGGGCTCCTGGGGAAATCTGGGCCACAGCAGAGGCAGGGCCTTGAGCCAGGGGGGCCGCTAAGGACCAGCTGGGGGGAGGGAGCAGAGAGAAAAACCCCTTCTCCTGCCTCACAAAGTGATGCCCCCAGCCCCGCTTCCCCCCACGGTTACCATAGCGACCGCTCCAGGGCACGCCCCGCCCCCGCCGGACTCGCTACACTGTATCCAGGCCCGGGCACGCCGAACGCCGGGGCGCTGCGCAAGGGATCCTGGGAGCTGTAGTTCCCGGGCCCATCTCCCGCTGGAGGGCTGCAGGAACTACATCTCCCATCATTCCCCGGGAGGCGCCCTGCCGGAAGGGGCAGGGCCAACGTGGGAGTGGGCGGTGCTTGGAGCAGGAGGCGGGGATGCTGCTGCTGCAGCAGCCTAGAAGCTGCACGTGTGCGCATGCGCCGAGGTTGTGAAAGCCAGGCAGGCAACAAAATAAAGTGTGCACAAAAAAATTCAACAGTGCTAATATTTTTGTGCTACTTTAAGAAGGTGATTTCAAGTAACATGTTTCAAATAAGGTTTTGTAATTTATCAAATCATTTCCATCAGCAGATCAAAATAAAATTTAGAGATTATTTACATCCTACTCGCTTCATTGCACGCACCACTTTGACCACACGCCTTGGAGTGTGCACAAATTTGGACACTGGCTCCAAAAATTTGCACAAGACATTTTTTGCACACATAGCCTATGAAAAACTAGAGGGAACATTGCAGCCCTTGGTTGGAAGTGGTTTCCAGCATAGCTGGGGGCTACAGTCTGCTTCAGTGGCTCTCAGCACCTCTCCCCAATGCAAATTGTTCCAGCCCCCCCCTTGCTGAGCTAGCTCCTGGCCCCACAGCAGAGCTACCAGCTACCAAAGCCTGGAAAGGAGGCCAGGGAAGTAGGAAAAGGAGAACATTGGAGGACACATGGAGAAATTGGAGTATTAATGTAAAATTTGTCTGTTTTGAGGAGGCCCTGGTAAAAATAAGGTATTCCATGGCATTCCAGCATTTTTTAACCCCCATAAGTAAAAAGCCAGACAAAATCATGTATTTTAAAATGCCTGCCGGCCGGAGGACATGAAGGTAAAAAGGACAAAATGTCCTCCTTTTGCCTGACATCTGGTAACCCTAAGCTTGGGGCAGAGCTGCTGTGGAACGGGATGGGGAATCTCCTAGCACACCAGCCTCTGAAATCACTGAGGGGTTCCAGGCTGCACCTTCCACACAATAACTATGTGCTAGGTTTGGGAAGTGTGGGAATTGAGGGTCTCTGCTGCAAGTGGAGTGGGCAGCACTGATGATAGGGAGCTGTCACAAGGTTCAAGCATCTTCAGCCAGGGAACTGGCACACATCCCGTGGCTAGTCGCATTAAGGGTGTGTTCACACAGCATTCTTATTTCAAAACGAGGTTGTTTCGAAATTAGAAATGCCATGGACCTACTATGCACAGCCATTTCGAAACAAGCAAACTGCTTGAAACCAGTGGTTTCGAAACAACCTTGTGCAGACATGTTGTTTCGGAACAAAGTGTTCCGAAACAACATTTGACCCTCCTCCCAGGGTGCTTAGCACCCTGGGAGGAAGGGCGACCCCCTCAGCACCCTGGCCAGGGTGCTGAGGGGTGGCCCCTGGCTGGCAGAGGGGGACTGCAGGCACCCGCGGGGTGAGGTGCGGGGCTGTACTTCACTCCGCGGGTGCTTGCAGAGGGCTGCAGGCACCCGCCAGGTGAGGCACACCGGGGCACCTCACCCCAGGGGCTTTAAAGCCCGGGCTGCCCCCAAACCTGGCGGCGGGGTCCCGGGCGCCCGGCTGGAACCCGCGGCTGTTGCTGGGGCCAGAGGAAGCGCGGCCCGGGATTCCCAGTGCAGCCGCTCCTGCCGGGGGTTCGAAACAAGCCCTCTATGTGTGAACACAGCCTGTGTCTGAGGCTGGCCTCTGGTAATTGGCCCCATGGCTGCAGCCAAAGAAGATCCAGGTGTCTAAATTACCGATGAAAATATTGAACAGAACCAGACCCAGAACCAATCCCTGAAGTACACTGCTTGTTACGCTTTTCCAGCATGACCATGAACCATTCATAACTACTTTCTGGGATCAGTTATCTAACCAGTTTTGCACTCATAGTAGCTCCATCTAGGTTGCGGTACTTCCCTAGTTTGTTAAGGAGTAAGCGATACGAAACTGTGATCTAACACCTGACTAAAGTCTAGATGTACATCTACACCTGCCCCTCTATCCACAAGGCTTATTACCCCATCATAGAAAGCTATCAGGTTGGTTTGACAGGATTTGTTCTTAACAGATCCATGCTATCACTTAACACCTGATTCTCTTCTAGATGCTTGCTGATGGATTTCTTAATTATTTGCTCCATTATTTTTCCAGGTAATACCCTGGTTTGTCCTCTTTTATAGATGGGCACTATATTTGCCCTTTTCCAGTCCTTCAGGACCTCTTGAGTCTTCCATGATTTTTCAGAGATAATAGCCAATGGCTCAGATTATCTCCTGAGTCAGGTCCTTGAGTATTCTAGGGTGCATATCATCTGACCCTGGTGCCTTGGAAACATCTAACTTGTCTGAGTCCTTTTTAACTTGTTCTTTCCCTGTTTTAAGCTTCTGGTCCTACTCCATTTTTACAGCCCTTCTCTACATCAGGAGGATCCACACACCACCAGCCTTCCTGGTGAAGCCTAAACAAATCATTTAGTTCCTCTGCCATTTTCAGATCTTCTTATTGTTTTTCCCTTTTTGTTGAATAACAGTCCTTACTGCTAGTGTATTTGAAAAATGTTTTCTTGTGACCTTTTAGGCCTTCAGCTAGTTTGATCTGTTTATACCTTGGCCTTTCTGATTTTTCCCCTACATAATTGTTTTGTTTCGTTAGTCATTCTTTGTAATTTGACCTAGTTTCCTCTTTTCATAAAAGCTGTTCTGCATTAAGTACTTCCTTTTGTTTTAAACGTGCTGCCTTTCACCAGCTGGTTCCTTGTTCTGTCTTATGTGGAAGGGTCGATACAACTTCCCTGTCCGCTCTCTCCACACCATTTGATTTATAGACCTTTATTGTATCTCCTCCGCTCACCTCTTTTTCAAGCTGAGCAGTCCATCTTTTTCATTTCTCTTTATATGGAAGGTGTTCTATACCCCTAATAATTTGTTGCCCTTACATGCACTTTTTCCAATTCTAACGTATCTTTTGTGAGAAGAGGTGAGCAGAAGTGCAATCAGTTTTCAACATGTAGGCATGGCGTGGATTTATATAGTGACATCATAATGTTTTCTGTTATTTTTTCTCATACTATTGGTTCCAAACATTGTTAGCTTTTACGACTGCCATTGCACATTGATCAGATGTTTTCAGGGGACTATGCACCATGACTCCAAATCTCTTTCTCGAGTGGTAACAGCTATTAAGACCCCATCATTTTGTACATAGTTAGGATTTTTTCCAAATGACATTACTTTGCACTTAATACTGAATTTTATTTGTCATTTTGTTGCACAATCAGCCATTTCTGTGAAATTGCTCTAGCTCTCTGCAGTCAGTTTTGCACTTAGGGGTTTATTGGGTAGTATATTCCTGGTGCTACCCCTCAGAATGCCTCATGCAGTGAATTTAACTTGCAAATACCCCTTGGCCATAGTGGTTATGCAAGTGTAAGAGAGGGCTTTGTAAGAAGACTGGGGCAGGACCATTTGGCAGGGTGGCACTAACGCCAGGGCTGCTTCTCTACACTATCGATGGTTTAGATTGGAGGCTGGCAACCTTTAATAAGGCACATCCCTTACTTTCCCCCCCACCCTTCTTCCAGTTCCTGCAGACCTATTGTCAGTGGCAGGAGTGTCTGCAGGGCCTGGCATCAGCCGTTTCCTGCAGGCTGGACACGTGGGAGACAGAAAGAGTAGGTTGCATTGACTGAGGGGCAAGGGAAGGCCCATGCACAGCATGCAAAGCTGAAGCAGCATAGCTCTGGCTAGGGTTCCCACAGGCCACATGTTGCCCACCTCTGCTTTAGACTAAATCAGTGCTGATTGGCTCAGTTAGGTGTGCTTCGTGCACAAACACATACTTTTGAACAAGTAGTGTACTTATGAGACTTTGCCAACTTGTCAGGTATTTGAAGTAGCCAAAGCATTCCAGTGTAGGTTGGTCTTAAAAGCAATGCTGTAAGATACATTTTGTGTACGTACTGCCTTAGCAAATGTAGCAGGGGAACAACTTGAACTGAACATGGCAGCCAAAGAAGATGATGGGAAATCTTTACCAACAAGCCACAACTGTAGTGATAGCCAAGACTGTTCATACGAAACAGCATGCCATTTCTTAGACTATTACAGTAATAGAAATTTAAGAGACAGTTGAGAGTAACTGATTTAACCTAAGAAGGGACAAGTACAAAGTTTGCCCAAAGAGGTTCAGGCTGCCCCTCTCTGCACCAAACTCTGTTGAAACAGCTGCTAGAAAGCAGGCCAGAGCTTATCCGAACATAGGGTTACCTTCAAATTACCACTGAACAGAAATTAAGAGATTGCTTCTCTCTCCCCTATACAGTCCAACTCTTGAAGCAAGTACAGCATTATTCCCTTCACTGTATTTTTTTCTGTTTGCCCAATCACTTAAAATATCTGAACAGAGTTCTGCAGATGCTTTCCTTGGTAGGCTTTTAGTCCTTACTGAGCAGCATCCTCTAATTAAAATTCCAATGTCTGAGAGATCTGTGTTCAGTGAAAACCAAATTCATTAGCCTGTACACTCCATGATTAGCAGCACAGCTTTTGACAGGCAATGTAATTATTTGAGTTGCAGCTTGTCTATGCTTAAAAAACTATGGGGTAAAGCTTTAGCGCAAAAGCCACCTAAACCTAAAGAAGATGTTCTTCTCCCAGTGTAGTAATCCCTGTCCACGAGATGGAACAGTTAAGTGGATGGAAGAATTTTTCCATCCACCCACTGCTGTCTATACAGCAACCAATGTCAGCTGAAGAGTTCCACTCAGGGGTGCAGATTTTTCAACCCGTGACCAAAACAGATAAACCAACCTGATCTTCCACTGTAGACCAAGCCCTAGTAATCTCTTGCTTAAGCCAAACAGGTATTTTTACATTTCAGGAAACAAAAAGATTTAAGTTGTTGTGCAAGAGGGATGAGTAGGGCCCTCCCAAATACACAGCTGTGAAAAGTGTCATGGGTCATGAAACCTGCTCTCTCCCAAGAAATCTAACTATTATAGTGGATGGGCAGGGCTGAGGGATGCCCCAGAGAGGTGCTCCTACCATGGTTGGGCTCCAGCTCCTGAGTCTGGGCCTGTTTTGGGGAGGGAGAGGACTTCCTTTTCCTATGTAGGAGCTGCATCTGGGACAGGTTCAGACCCACTTCCGGGACACTTCCCTCACTGAAGGCAGCTCAGCTGCTTCCAGTTGGAGCCTTCCCTGACCTAAGTGAGAGGCTGCAGCTCCAAATGTCAGCCTGCCCAGGGCAAGAGGCTGCCACGCCAGCCCCCGGTCATAACATGTGACCTTTATTTCTGCATTGCAGCTGGCCGTGGCCTTGGCTTTAGAGTTTGGCACCTGCCCAGCAATCTCTGCTCTTCGGCTGCCCGCTCTGAAGACAATGCCCCTGCCAGCAGAACCACAGAAGTAAGGGTGGCAATCCAAGAACCTCCCTAAAACAGCTTTATAACCTACACCCCCCTTAACTCCTTTTTGGGTCAGGACCCCCATGATAACACTGAAATTTCAGATGTAAATATCTGAAACCATGACACTATTTTAAAAATCCTCTGGCTGTGAAATTGTACAAAATGAACTGTAAATTCAGTAGGGCCCTACCGATGAGTTACCACAGTAAAGCACTATTACAAGCTGTACACAGACATGCTTAGGCCTCAATGTTACAATTTATCATTTATGCCAAAACAAACAAGGAGTCCAGGGGCACTTTTAAAAGCTAAAAAATTTATTTATCCCATGAGCTTCTGTAAGAGAAAATCCCACTTCATCAAACACCTGAAGATGGGGAAACTTAGTTACTTCTGTAAGTTCTACATCTTCAAGTGCCTGACAAAGTGGGATTTTCTCCTACAGAAGGTCATGTGATAAGTTTAGTCTTTAAAAATGCCCCCAGAGTCCTTGTTTGTTTTTCTGAACTAGACTAACATAGCTGCCCCTCTGGGATATGTGCCAAGCGGCACCGTTTAGTTTTGAAGAGGATTAACTGGCAATCCATTCAAAAAAATATTTGGTGAATCATTAAAACTGGTGTAGCTCATTGAAAATAGACTCAGTAGACACCCTTTGCTGACAGTTATGATAGCCTTCCTGGTTATTTTAATGGGAGGTGATTAGTGCTGGTTAACAAAAATTTTTCTGCAGGGGGTGCAAAAATGTTTCTACTCAATAAAGATGTTTCTAGCTACCTTTACTCTATAAGTACTATGCTATGCTGCGTTTACTGTTATAGGATGCTCGGAGAATGTAAGTAGAAGATCACACTAAAGTAAGTTAATGGAAAAGAGATTGATCAGCAGATGGTTTTGAGAAGTGCAGTAATCAACTTGGGCTGAATGAAAGTCAGCTGATTTCTTACACTAGTGGTTGACAGCATCCTCTCCCTACCAAAAAAAAAAAAAAAAAGCCCAGGTTAGCTCCACTCTTACAAGCTCCATTGTTCTACATGCAATGTGTCAGAAAAATCAAACAGGGACAAGAGTTAGAAAATGAAAATCTGCAACTGCTTTGTTTGTAAATGAATTTCTCTTGTTTATTACATCTTTATGTATGTTCTACTGAATTAAAAGTTGGATATTGATAATCCATGGCCTGTGTCAAGAATGTTCTACTGAATTAAGGCAGGGGGCACATGTCAGATTGAATGGCTCAGAAGATACATGTGACATGGAAGGTTCAGCAATGAAAAGGTTTAATTTGTGTGTCAATTATGTATTCCAGGCCAGGGTAATACATTAAGCTACCCTCTTTAGTTAAGAGATTAGTGCAAAAATGTCTCTGCAGAAATGTCCAAAGCTAGGGACTCCACCACAGGATAGCAAAATGGTTAGAGAACCAGCTTCTCCAGGTGCTTCATAGTCTCATCTCTTGACTACATGGGTATGGTTTATTCTCAAGGGAACACTGAGTTTAAAGTTGCCACTCTTCACTTATTTTGGAAAAAAGATTTCTGTAATAGGAGAACGTTAAGAGACCATTATCTGGTTTTAATTATGATTTCACAGAGGATTGGTTAAAAGCTACACCTTTAATCTGGTGATGCAAAAAGCAAATGAGTAAATCTCAATTCAGTACAAAAAGGGGAAATTTTAAGCATTTCAGAGAAAACTTTCTGGAAGGTCATTGCGGGCGGGGGAGGGGGGAAAGACTGCAAATATTCCACTAGGACAAGGGCTCAAAGTACATGGCAGGCTTCTGAAGGGAGGTGCAAGAACGTGGAGGGGAGGGAGGGGGACTTTTCTTTCCCTGGAAGAGTTCTGGCTGTCCTCCCCCTCACTGACAGCAGTAGCACTGAAGTAAGGGTAGCAATGGGGCTCCAAGGCTGCTGAGGAAAGTCCGATTGACAAGTCTCCCATTTCACATACACTAGGAGGAACTTCTGAGGTTTCTGTCCAACACACCTTTGGGGACAGTACATCACTGAGCAAGACCAGGGGTGGTAAACATGCAAAAACCAACCAGTTTTTGCTTTCAAATATTAGCAAGCACTACTTTCACCTTGGGTCAAATTTACAATTTCTACTAGCACATCTGGCTTTTCATGGCCTACCTATATCCTAATGTCAAGTGCTTTGCAGATGTGAAGTACTATGGAAATGCTCAAGATGTTAGAGCTCCCATTAAACCTGGCTGAAATTTGCCTTTTTGGCAGGGCAGAGGGTGAGGGGGGGACAGACCAGTTGGCTTTATTTTCTCTCCAGAGTTGCCACAGGTTGAAAGCCTCGAAGAGGGGAGGGGGCCAATGATGGAAGTGGGACAAGGAGCTGTTAGGGGGATGTTCATGGGTCAAAGAAAGAAAGGATGCAATGGAATATCATGGAGAGAACTCACTGGGTCATTTAACTGAGGCAGAACTCCAAAGGGAAAAAAGGGTAGTTACTTCTGAAGGTGCTGCTGCTAGAACGCAGGCCTGCTGGTGGGAAAAAGGGATAGGCACCCCTGCTGGAAGGACAGTTCTGCACCTAGGGAGATAGGAATAAAGAACTGGGGGAGAGGTGAATTAAACTGTAGACTATTCTGGAGTTTTGATTAAGAGAGCCAACAAGTCCCTGCTAAACACACCCCCCCCCCCCCGGATCCTGACCACCTCAAGTAAGCGTCACCATGCACTGCAAGAAGATTTAGACAGCAGCTGCATGTGTATATGGGGATACACTATGGTGGAAAAAGGGTGTTGGTGAGTTGAAAGTTTAAAAACAAAACTTTCTGTTCAACAGCAGCTATTGCCTGAATGCAGTTAACTACTTAGTAGTAAAATCCTGCTCCGCTTTCCAGACGAGTGACCACGGCAGTTAGCAGCTTCACAGATGGAACCCATGCATGAATCTGTAAAACTTTCCCCAATACTTAAAAGGTTAATACCTCAGTTACTATAATTGCACTTTAAAAAAACACAACCTCTCCTTGCACACTCTTTAACTTCCCTACCCCTGCATCTATACATTAAAAAAAAATGGAAAGAGAGGCTAAAATTATTTGCTGTCCTATGGGTCCCTGGGTTGCAAAGATTTGATTTGGGTATCTGAAGGAAAGGCAATGGCCTCCAATCTTGAGAGCTGGAAAACTGTGTGTTTTTAACAACACATTTTCACAGCTTGGATTGCATTGGCTTCAGGTGCTTGTGGAAAGACTCATGAACCTGTCGGGGAAAAAAAAGGTTAGATTAAAAAATTAGCAGACACACATTTCATCGTGCAAAATAAAGAATAAGTGAAACGGTCATCTCTGCAGTATGAGAGTAGCAGTTCAAATGGGGAAATCTGGCCAGAACACAGGAACAAACTGCCTCCTCCAACTATTCTTTCAAGTTGGGCCATGGAATCTTTAATGTCTATGAATAGTAGAGAAGTTTTTGTCTAAAAATACTAATTCCACAGAGTGAATTGTACAGTTCCAAGGTATTCTTGGAAGAACAAAGGACTGATGGTCTCTGCTGGGATTCCTATCATTGTTTACAGAAGGTCTGGCTTAGTGTCAGGTTTGAGATATTTAATCTATTGTCGAGGGAGAAATCAGTGTTCCTTCTTACCTCTGTTTTGTTTAGTGGGGATTTCTTTGCCCACTCAAACATATTCTCATAGATGTTGCCATCATATCGGCCAAGCACAGATCCAAGGTGATCATCATGAAAATCGAAGGCATCAACTAGTGCAATAGCATCAGGACGGATTGTGGCCAGGAGCTCTTTCACACGTTGGTTCACATGGGTAACCTGTGTATCTGTTAAGATTCCCACCTGGGACAAAAAGTCAAGAGATCTGTAAGATCAGACTCTGGTTACAGGCAAACAGCCTGTAGTACTATGTGGGAGACTAGGCCGCAGGTCACCTCTTCCCCACAAGGAAAACCAAATGTGTCAAAATATTAGGATAATAAAATGCTAAGTAATTCTACTGGTCTTCAGCAAAGAAGGAAGACAGCCATCCTTTCAGCAAAACAAACAAGGAGTCCTTGGCACTTCTAAAGACCAACAAAGTTATTTATCGCATGTGCTTTCATTGGCAGAATCCCATTTCAAACACGTAGTGCATGGGATTCTGCCCATGAAAGCTCATGCAATATGAAAAAATTCTTAAAGTGATACAGGATTATTATTATTATTTTTTTAAACTAGACACATTGCTACCCCTCTGGAACTTATCCCTGCAAGCTATTTTCTCTTAGAGGAGTCCAAAGAATGACAGTACCTATCTTTTAACCCTCCCAAATCACATGTTCTCTTAGCCCTTGCATTATAGTAAACCCTTTCTGTTTCATAGCTCTGTGTGGCAAATGGAGAAGGGGGCAATAAGAGAACATAGTTATGTCAACATGAACATAAAAAACAGTGCCTGCAGAAATACATGCTTCAGCACCACAGAGAGGTAGAGGTAGCCTGGATCAGACCACTTGGATATTCTGACAGGAGACTGATCCAGGTGAAAGATTTTGCAGACCAATACCTTTTCTTCTACACTTATTTACAAAATGGGTACTGCCCACACTGGGGTGCGTTTACAATTTACATGACATGTTCATGCTATCCATCTCTTATCATTGTAGTTGGTAGTATCCAATTTACCAGTCAGTAATCTGAAAACACAAACCCAATCTAAAGAGGTGAGACTTTTACCATATCCTAATGGCAGCCCAACTATGCCTTTGGAGGGTTGCAAGAGAAAACTAATCTTACAGCCCCACACTGTAGTTATCTTCCATTTCATGGTAACCTCAGATCAGAGCAGTATGGCTCTTGACATAGGGGATGATGAATGTCATACTGACCTGCAGGAAATCCCCTGTGTGCTTACTGATTCCATAGAGCGCATACAATAGACACAGATTGTTCATCACGGCACGGACAGCTGGATCATTAATCCTTGAGAGCTGAGCTACGAAGAGCTTCACCACCACATAATGACAGTGCGCCTGCAAAGGTAGCATTAAAAAAACCAAACCAAAAAGAAACAGACAGGAATTCAAGGTCAGAAGCAGAAGATGAGAATGCAGGCTTGAGATGCTTCTAAAATATGTCTATTTAGTAACATGACTTACCTCAGATGCTCGCACCAGGTCAACAGATGTTCGGTTCCAGGCATCCTCCTGACTCTCCCTGCGCTTCAGCTCAGTTTGCAAGTTCTTTGCTGCAGTTTCTACAAGCCTGTTTCACAGGGGGGGGGGGGGGCGGGGGAGGAGATGTGAAGAGAGAAAGTCTGCAAAGTGGCCTCCTACCAAAAATACCAAGTTCACATAAACTTGTTAGTGTCTTGCTGGTGCATTAGGCACAAAAGAGCTCAATTGCCTCCCTACCCCAACACATGCTGTTCCAGAGCCCACATGTTCACTGATGCAACGAGGATGGAATGGCTACATTAGGGTAGGATTAGGACAGCTTTAAGGAAACAGGACAAAAATAAACCTCATTTTAATGAGGCAGCATACTCAAGCAGTCTCATCTCTCCATTCAGTACCTGTGCTGTTTATTGCCTTCCCCAGGTGTAGGACTGAGCCTCTTCCCCACAAGGCCTACAGTCAGCACTGTTATCTCTTGAGCGAGGTAACTGTGCACTCTGATAAATTCTGTGTCTGCAAGTTTGAATTTACATCAAAACCCCTCAAACCAGCTGCACAGGGAGCTGAAGTACTTAGGTAGTGCTGAATTTTGATGGTAAAGAGTTTCTTGATACCCTAAATATTTGAGATTGGGTTATGCCTAGTGGAAAGCACCATTTCTTGAAGGCCGAAAGATGCTCCACTTTGGCAGATGCAGGTCTGCCACCCATGGTGAATACTGCTGCATTAACGGAACAGCTTAGCTCTATCATATTTCTCACACATATGTATGTTAAACAGCATTTTATTAATGCACAGAACTATGTATTAACTTACCTTGATGCCCGCAGTTTATAAGCCTCCACCAAGCTGGCTGGATCATTGATGTGCATCACTGCAGGCCTAGCTACCACCTGCTGTGGCTGGATGTGTTGCCCTGAGAGGTCATTAAGATAGGATACCATGCCATTAACCAGCTGACCTGAATTAACCTGGGTGTAACTTTTAACCAGGAACCTGAATAAAAGGGGGGGGAAAAAAAAAGTTGTATTGCACCATTCATTTGGATACAGACTAAACTGGTTAACTTTAGGCCATAGGCTGGGCAACTACCAGCAAATATACAGGTGTTGTATACATTTGCAGTTATAGCAGAAACCAGATAAGGGAACAAAAACATACAGATCTCAAAGAAGGAAGATTACAAATGAGGTGGTAGGCTGGAGGTCTATATGCCCTTCTGACCATCTCTCTCAAGGTAAATGGACAATTAATGATAAAGTAGGAATACCTCTTGAAAGAAGTCACCTCACCTAGCAGTCTGCAACATCATGACAGTGTTTTCTCCTTCGTAGGTGCAAGCTGGGGTGAAAGTGATGTAAATATCAGGAAGGCCACTGCACCGAGAGTAGCCATGCCCCCCACATGACATCCGACATTCTTCGATGCCAGCATTAGCGATCCATGAAGTGAACGCTTTTAGCCCTGCACTCAACGCATGGAGCTAAGGAAGAAAAGCAGATCTACTATCTGCCAATGATAAATCCAGCAACCACAGACTGCATCCAGTTCGTATTTCCATAACTGGCACATAGGCAACTGGTAGCCAACAGAACAAATATTTTGTACAACCAATATCATCTATTGTCTACTCATCATAGTGTTATTAAATCTTTACCTTTTATTGATATTAGAATTGGGGTCAACACAGTGTTGGAAAATACTTATTAGGTTGCCCAACCCGTTTCTCTCTATCTATGCCAGATCATTCTTTACAATGTATACCCCAATGCTTTGTCTACTGCACCGTAGCTTATTCCTTCAGCAGACCACTAGACGTTACTTGGAATTTAATGCACCTTGCCACTTCATTCTCACAGAGTTCTTAGTTCTACCAATATCTTTGATTAACAGCAATTCTGTCCTGGTTCACTGAAAGCCAGGTCCAGTGGTACCCCAGAGGACCTGAAGTCAGGATTCCAGGTCTCCCTTCCTAGCTCAGGTGACCACACTCTGGCTGAGTCCCTAATGCTCACCTTCTAAACATGCAGTGCGGTATAACAGATGGCAGTTTAATGAGGCCTCTGGATGAATCATAGGCAAGGACTGAACCTAAAACCTCTGGATTTGAAAATCTCAGGTATCTACTCTTCGCCAAAGAAAACCGAGTCCATTAGCTCATAAGCCAAAGCATCCTTTACATAAAGGTTCAACCCCTCTCCCTCCCAGCTGGTTTACACACAGGACAATTTACCTCTGGTAGCTCACTCAGATCTCCCTGGCTGATGTCACCAGTGATGCGGTGGTAAGTGTCTTTTATGTAGACTCCAACAAAGTGGAAGGCATATGCAGTCGCCAGGAGAGGAAAGAGTTTGTATTGTTGGGTTTGATAGTCCAAGATCTGGGGCTCCGGCTCCCTACAGCAAAACATGAAAGTCACTACTGATGAGTGTCTGCAGACCTCCTGTACAATAATAAGGGCTCGTCTACAAGGTGCTGAATATAAATTTGTATGTGCACTAGCATATCACACATTAATTGTCCCGCATGGACCTTACTGTCGTGCACTAAAAGTGCCTTAATTTGTACTTACATAGCCCCAATTCATTAGCATGCACTAGATTATTTTTAGTGTATGCCTGCACGATCTACACAGGCCAGTTAGCATGTGACATGCTAATGAGACTAGAATTTATAGCTCTTGGGTGCAGACCAATTCATGAGGGTTTGTTACTGTCCTGTAAGGTTATTATTTCTGGTGGGAATGTTGAAGGTAGGTTACACTAATGCAAACACAGAAGAAAACAGAAGATAAAACAGGATTGGGAGCCAGAAATTATGTCCAAGGTGGGTAAGGGAGTTGTCCACTAGGGAGGGTCCTACAACGAGTGGGGACTTTGGTCTGCACAGATCTCAGGTTAGGAGACCTGAGGGTGTAAAAGCAGGAGTGCTGACAGCTGGAAGGGGTGGCTGCAAGGCTGGGAGTAGAAAGGGTTGAACCATTTTCAGCAGAAAATCAAAGTGACAGCTCCCTGGCTGCTTGTTTGCAATGCTCTTGGCAATTCCACTATCCTGAGAACTGCTACAGCAGAGCAGGTCCTGAGACACCCTGCACATCAAGGTCTGGGAACAGCTGAGGCAAAGAAGCCTACCACCCCAGGGCTTCCAGACTACTAGCCATGGGAAACACGAGCCCTGAAAGCCCTGACTCTAACACAGGCTTGATTCTCCACTCTGCAGTAGACAGCCTGGAAGCCTTGAGAACCATGTCTTGAGCTCAGGCTGTCAGGGCTCTTAGGGTCTGCAGCTCTGGGACAGCTCTGCCATGTGGACTGCCCCAGGTTAGGACCCACAGGGCTTCCAGCTGACTCCTTGGGATGCCAGTCAAGGAAGGGGTGGGAACTAGACACCTTCAGATTTAAATGGACTTTTTTTTTTTTCTTCCAGTTTAGCCATTAATAAGAATGGTGAAAAAGACAAGAAGGTCAATTTCCTTCAGCAATTGTCCAGATTTCTGGAGTATTTCTTTTTGGAAAAACCATGTGCTATCTTGGAGTCCCTCCACCTCCTTTCAGGATGTCCAGTCCATTGTAATTTTCAAATAAATGCAGGTTCATTCCAATCTGGAATGAAATCAAATTTAAAAACCACACACTCTTCTGTGAACTGGAAACCCATATTTCAGTCAGCTTTCGCTAGGTGTGACAAAGTTTTTGTGTCTCTCAAGGATGCAGCAGTGTTTTACATCCCTTTCAATTGTCAAGGTAAAATGCATCATCCACAACCGCCTCCCAAACACTTGTCATTTATCTAACATCAATTTATTTTTCGTATTTCACCAGGTGACAGAGACAGGCCCTTAATTTCCCTGCAGCCACTACACTTACCCTGCCTTTAGTTCAGACTGGTGCCTCACTAAACTGTAGCGGATAGCAATGGTGCAAGCCTTGGCCAAACAGCTAGCAGAAGTCCCAACAATGAAGGATCGGATGAACACCATGGTCCCGTAAGTCAGCTTGTCACTGAGTGGTTTCACATAGGTGCCATCTGGTTCTACCTAAAAAGAAAAAGGATGTTGACCCAAAGGCTTTCTTGCCTTCTAAATTCCAGCAGCACCTGCCACCTTGCTGTGGAACAGAATATATGTGAACACACCTGCCCAGTGGCATCTACACTTCACAGACCTCTGTCAAAGAGCGTAATGTCAGAATTTTAATTTCCCTTATCTCATTTGAGGAGTTTTAGAAGTGGCTGTCACAGTAGTAGATGCAAGCAAGAGGATGGGGACAGCAGAGACGGTCTGACATATTTATCTCAAGTTCCTTCATATTGAAGGAAGAGGCAAACCAACAAACATTCTTGTTAAAGTGATCAAATTTACGTCTACAGTAAATTATTTGACATTTTTCTAGGTGCATCACAGACAGCATAGTTACAATTCTAGAGCAGACCAGGCAGGCAATTACTCTATGCTCTTCAACTATATCAGCTTAAGCAGCGAGAGTCCTGTGGCACCTTACAGACTAACAGATTTCTTTGAGCATAAGCTTTTGTGGGCTACAAACCACATCTGATGAAGTGGGTTGTAGCCCATGAAAGCTTATGCTTGAAGAAATCTGTCAGTCTATAAGGTGTCACGGGACTCTTGCTGCTTTTGCTATACACAGACTAACACAGCTACCTCTCTGAAAAATTATATCAGCTTAGGGTCTAACCCTATTAAGTCACATTTAATAAGGCTTAGGTCTTAGAATCATAGAAAAGTGGGCTGAAGGGACCTAAAGAGGTCATCTTGTCCTTAGCAGTACCTGAATGAGAAACTCCTAAAGATACCCCTCCCCCATTCTAAAGGAAATGCCAGTGATTCAGTGAATGGCACTCTTTCCTTGGAGTCAGTAATGAATTACAGCCACAGTGCTTGCTAACAGAGTTTTCTGGTCATTAAGGAGCACTTCTCCTAAGGGTAGAGCTGTTAATGCCTATTGGTCATATTCCAATTTGGCTAATTCCATTCTGTTTCAAAAGTTCCTGATGAATATAGTATTCTTCCTCACATCCTGAGGTTACTACTTATATGCTGCAGCTGTGTATTAAACAGCCGCCACATCATCTTCTGTTGTGCAAAGTGACTAAATATATAGTTCACAGAGTAATCTGGAAGTAAAAGCTACACAAATAAAATATACCAACCTTGCTCATGGGAACCATGGAATGTGATGTGAAAGGGGTTATTCAAAAAAAAAAAAAAATGTTGCACAGGGATCAACTGTCAGTTATACATTGGTAATAGGATCCATTTAGTCAGTGTTGGAGGAAGTTCTGGAGATTAAACACACAAATTCTCTTGCTCCTGTATCTTTATAAACACAGACTGGAAGGCCCTGGATCTTACAATAATATTTCTTTCATGCATAGTTTGATAGCAACCCTTCTGGCCAATTAAGGGGTGCATTTGACAGGGCCCTAATAAAACCAAGTTTGCATCTAGACAGCAAAGATGATAGCTGTGATGTAAAATTTTCAAAGAGGAGAATGAAAAATAAGGGGATACTCATGGCCAGAGGGTCCCACAGAGAATCCCTTCGTAAGGGATGGGGAAGGATTTAACAACTCAAAGAAGGAAGAGTTTAAAGTGTGCTGAAAAAGCTGTACTAGCTCACTGTAAAAGAGCTGTTGATGACTGGCTCCAGTGCTCACTCCTTTACCTTGGCATACTTCATCAGCATATTCTCCCGGGGAATGCGAAAGTTGTCCATTTTTAAATAACCATTATCCACTTCATCATAACCGAATTTTGGTCCAATATCGCCCACAGTAATACCTGCCATAGAACAACCAGAGGAAATGAGTCAATTAACAACAGGTGAAAGACCTAACCCTTCAACAAGGTTCCTTTCCTGTTTTTCAATAAGCAGATACACTAGATCTCTGGGGGCTCTTGGCATTCTGTTAGGAATTGTAGCTGATAAGCAAACTTGTCCTCTTATTGCAAGAGGGTGGATGGAAACCCACAAGGATCTTCATATTCCACATTCTGTCCCATAACGCAGGGATTGGACAGATGCTCTTCAAAAATGTGTCAATGCCACTCCTGGCTAGAGAGTGATGCAAGGTGTTACTTCCCACTTGAGGTGAGAAGCAGCTTAGGAGTACTGAGACAAGTTCAAACCCCAAACTAACCTTCACTCTGGGTTACCGCTAAAGCACTAGATTGGCCATGTTGTTTTAAGTCTTAAGGCTTCTCAAGACCTATCTACACACTTGCATTCAAGTGTCACAGTTCCTCACTGCAAGTCAATCTGAAAGATAACCCATGTATGTTACTTACACAGCTGTCTGGCCTAACAATGCATTGACTCTGTTTCCCAACAGTGCTAAACCTCAATGTAGACTCTTACCTGGCAAGGGTTCATGGGTGCCCAGCTTCCGTATGGGTACAATGAAGGCATGCAGCCCTTTGCATTGGCCCTGAGTATAGAGCTGAGCCAGAACTATGGCATGGTTTGAGGTCTTTCCAACTGCAAGAAGAGAGGGAAAATTATTTAAATACATGCATAGTCTCTTTCCGATAGTTCTACTACATATTAGCTTGTCAAGACTAATTAAGGGCCTGATCCATGAGCTGGATCACAAATGGAACTCCCACTTAAGTCACAAACTCTGGGTGAAATAGGTGCATGATTGTTTCAAGAACCACGATCAGTACGAAACAGTTCCGTGGCTAGACTCCTGTTGAACTCACAAGGCACTTTGAGTAAGTCAGAAATGCAGGAGAGACTTAAGCTTCAGATTAAAGTCATATTAAACTCACGTTGTGCAACAACTCAAAAATGTGTCATCACAGGATGCACATCTGTGCACCCTGGGCTATGATCTATATGATTTTTCTGTTCACTTTTGCACTGTGATCGTATGAATTTATGCCAATTATGCCATGCAAGGCTCCTTTATGAATACTCATAAGCTATTCCACATAATTACTATGGTATCATGTTTCCTGCAGCATGATGTCTGTGCCCAGATATGTAACATGGGTCAGGGCAGAGGGAGAAAGAACACTCTTCCAGCAGAATATAAACAGCCAATGCTGCAAGCAAGCACCTGGAGGAGGTAACAAAGACTACGCAAATTAAGGTCCCTGGCTCAGAAGGGACAAAGAGATCACCTCTGATCAGGAATGGGAGAAAGGGATGAGGGTGGATTAAAAACCAAGGAGACACACATAGAACAAGGAAGAAGCTGCTGGTTTGGGTCAGAGAAACGTCATCTTATGGGAAAAAACAAACAAACAAACAACCCCCAAAAAGCAAGGAGTCTTGTGGCACTTGAAGACTAACAGATTTATTTATCGCATGAGCTTTTGTGGGAGAAAATCCCACTTCATCAGACACTCTGAAGCATGAAGTGGGATTTTCTTCCATGAAAGCTCATGTGATAAATAAATGTTAGTCTTTTAAGTGTCAGAAGACTTAGGTTTTTTTTGCTTTACTAGACTAACATGGCTGTCCTTTGGAACTTGGCAAGATGTAAGGCACATCATCTTAAAATCAACTCTGAGAGTCTGAACTTGCCCACATGGCCAAGAGGGTGAAAACAAATAAACAATCAGTTTTGTGCGTAAGAAAATGAGAATAGACCAGGGGTGGCCAAACCTATGGAACTCAAGAGCCACACAAATTGATTATTAAACCTTCAAGAGCCGCATTGAGGCATATAGCCATATACTTTTACCTACTAAATTGGTTTGCTGGCACTCTTCCGCGAGCCACACTTTTTCATTCAAGAGCCACATGCGGCTCCCAAGCCGCAGCTTGGCCACGCCTGGAATAGACTAAAGAATAACCTTGGAATAGTGTTAATAGAAGAATATTCATTTTTATACCTTTTATTTCTGTGTGGTTACTTTTGAATCCTTTACAAAATTGATTTGCTAAATACTCACTTCATATCTTAATCAATAAACTAGTATTTGATTTGTCTAAAGCTGTGTGGACTTTAGAGAGTGAGAGTAAGGAAGGCTGGGCATGATACTCATTTCAGCATTAGCTGGATGGATGTGAGACAATGGTGATTGAGAGTGGGTCCCAATCCCTGTGAAACAGAAGTTCCCACTGCATTATCTGGGGCTGGGGGTGCCTGCCTGGGGATTGCCCCTCCAGTGTCCAGAGTGCCTGCAATCACTGCTCGGGACCAATCACACGCAGGAGGCTAGCATACACTGATTCAGGAGTGAGTGGTCATCTGGCAAAGTGGGGTGAACTGGGATTCAGGAGTGGAAATCTGAAGAGGTCACAAGGCACACTGGATCAGAACTGGGGAGCAGCCTGCCGCAAATGCACAAAGAAATTTGATGATCAGGATTGAAGATGAATTTTGGTAAGTCTTTTATTTGGCTGAATTAGCTCTGCACAACTTTCAGTTGCTACCCTCCCAACACAGACATAAATCACCACCTCCTCCAGTTCCTCCTCTAGCATACAGGTTCAAATGCACAGTAATTCACTTACGTCCTCCTGGCCACCACTTAATGGAGGTCACAGTGGGACTGTGGAGGATAAATTCTTGGGTAGCAGGGTCATAGGTGGCAGTGGTTTCCAAGCCTCGGAGGTGAGTTCCTGTGGGGAGTTAGTACAGTACATTTTCACAATCACTGATCACAACACAGAAACAGAACTGAACAACAATTGGGTGAACTCCAGCAGTGACAAAGTAACAATATAACCCAAAAGGTGGAGAGGAGACACTACAGTGTACACTTATAGCATGGCATTTTAGAAGTATGAGAATTATTAATCTAACTTCTTGAGCACCAAACCAGAAACATTACATTATTCCAAATGAGTTTAATGCCACTATTTCTGACTGTTCCCAAATTATGCCCCTCAGTTTTTAAGCACCTCCAACTTGACAATTTGGTTGTTTTGCAAGTAGTGTATGATCAAGAACTGATCCATAATGCCATATTTTCAATGGCTTTCACAACATTGGAATGTAACTAGTTGTAAAACAAAGTCACGTCCATTTAGCAAAATATTCTTTAAGAAAAAACACTACCATGATTCCTTCTCCAGTGGGCTTCTAACCCACTCATTGATAGATCTGTTCCTCCCATATGAGCACATACATACTAGATAACTGAAGACTCTTCAGACACCTACAATAGGCTGACATAGTTTCACTAATTTCCACTCCCTTCATCCCAAATTGTCACTTCATGAAAACTAAAAGCAGCTACACCTACCAGATGATACTGGTGATCCAGTCAATTTCATTGTATGTAGATTACTTATCCGGGACTGAATGATGCTTCAGAGTGGCAGAACATTGCAGAACCACTGAGTCTATAGGGGCATTTCATCAAGAGGCCTGACCTCACCCTGATGTGTCCATGCACCAATTTCCAAAGTTTGGAGTTCTAATTCTGGTGTTTCCATAGCCAACTGAACACACCATTTATGTATTACCAGACTACCTCAACCATCATGAGGTTCAAACCTGACTGTACTACATAAGCGTCTCATTTTAAATGACTGTGCTTTTACTACTAAAATACTTGCAAGTCAAGCTTCAATGTCACTTGATGCCTCAGTAAAGAAGATGATCCCAGGTCATTTTTCAAATAATCTTCCTGCACAGAAATTTCAAAAATAAGTGTCCCCCAGGCAGAAAGTGCTAATGTGTTGCAAAGTTGTGCAACACATACACGTGCTCCTTATTAGTCTTGCAAGACTTCAGAAAATGCTTCCTTGTGTCTAGAGCTACAAAACTAGACTATTGCCAGGGATGTTGAAATTCAGTTAAAAAAAAAAAAAGATGGGAAAACATTAAGTGGTTATCCACCACTTCTCCCCTAGCCTATAAGCAGAGGAAAGGCAAGAGTGAAAAAAATGAAATCAACTATGAGTTTGTGTTTACATTAGAGACTTTAGAATGGAACAGCTGTACTGTGCTGTTGTAAGGTCTTCTGGGTAGCTAGTTGCTCTGTCGATGGGAGAGAGCTCTCCCATTGGCATAATTAAACCAACCACCCCCAGTGAGTAGCAATAGCTGTGTCACTGGGAAAGCATCTACTGTCTACATAGTACTGTCCACACATGCACTTATCCTGGTCAGGGGTGTGTTTTTACCAGTAAGAAGTGCTGTTGTAGACATAGCCTGAGTGAGAAGTGGGTGGACAGAGGAGAAAAAAATATTTAATTCTTGATTGAAAGAGCATGCCACAGCAGAAAGAAAAGGAAGGACTGTAAACGAGAAATGTGCATCCAGAACTAAGATTAACCAGGTGTTCTACAACCCGTCATCAGACCCAAATGAGAGAACAATTGGTTCACTATTTTAGCATTTCTTTTAGGGTCTGAAGTCTGCACTCCTGCCTTCAAGCTGAATGCTAAGTAGAGCAACCAAACTGACCAGAGAGAGGCAGGAGCCATTCTGCAAAGTTACATAGGTCACATAGCTGCAACATGCTCATCTCGACAGAGTATTTTCGTTAGACAGTCTCCGTCATTTGAGAACAAGGGGAGTGAACATTGAAAGACACCCAGATACTACAATGATGGGCATATCAGAAACTCTTAAGTCAAATGTGAAGCATAGAATGGTACTATGCAGAGTGCATGTGAACTATTTAAAATTTCAGAGAGAGTCTATTTTTCCCCATAGCTAGAACTGCACCTGCAGACATTCTGGAAAATGCATGCCATTTTCCCAATGCAGACAGACTTCCTCTGTATAGAAAACCACCCTTGCAAATATACTTGAGCAAGTACACTGTACCATGGCCCATCTCGGTCTGTGCATAAGTGCCAATGATCTCCAGGTTCCAGGAAGGCATGAAGAAACGGTCCTGTTGTTCTGGGGTTGCCTGAGTGAGAAGGGTGGGCAAGAACATGCCCAGGTGGAGATCCAAAGGTTCAGGCCGTCCACGATGAACAGAGCTGTGCCGAAATGCCGAAGAGGGGAATGTGAAGGGAACGTTATGGGAAGAAAGCAAGCGTGACATTCGAGGGGAAGATCGGAGGGGTGGTGGAAGGAAAAAAAAGAATGATGTTACTTAGAATTTAGCAAGCATATTTCAGAAGACTAAGCACTGTCCTTTTCTCAGGTGTATATTACAAAGACACCCTGCATACTCAATCATGCTGCAGCACATTTTCATCTAATGCTCAGGCAAGGCAGCTTTTACAACACTTCCCTTTTTAGCTTCAACGACAGTTTAAAAAGGAAAATTTATTTCTGATGCAACTTATTGGCTAGTATAAAGCATTAATACAAACCAATGAGAAAGATTATTCTGGAAGCAAGTATGCATTTGAATTCAAAATGGATGAAAGGCTGGTTTGAATCAGATTGTGTTTCACTTTTAGAATGCATTGGCTGGATGCAGTTAGACTGGGTTATTTTGGAATGGAGTCAAGTCTACACATCTTCACAGTCTGAAAGGGGTTCCAGGAAGTGCTCAAACCCCTTACCATCCAAAGTCCCACTTGTTTCAAACAGAAGGAACAGTGCTTCCATATATATTCTTAAACTCGTCATAGCTGTTCACGTTTTATATTTTGCTTTAGACTTGCAAATTAGACATATGTAACAAATATGGACTGGAGTTCCATGAACTCCTCCATCCTTCAATGCAACCTGTATTGCTAAAATTTTGTCTGCTCTTTAGAAGTTCTCATACAAGAAAGGACAGTGCTCTGCATAAGCAATCAATCAGGGCTAGTGATCGCAAGTGCAGCTGTGTGCGAAAAAACATTTATCAGTCAAGGCATCACCAGCACATAGCCCCTCTCCCGACTGCCAACCAAACCAAGCTATCATACTTCATTATATGTACTTCCCACTTTATCTATCCTGCTGCAAAGTCTATCTGATGCTGTTTAGAACTAAAAATAACTTGACAGATTCCAAAAGTCTTTGGACATCAAAAATGTAATTTATTATTATTAACCCTTATTGGATTTGATAGCTTCGACTACTTAAATAACTGTTTCTCTCTGCAATCCAAACTTGCCAACTGCAGTAACCTAAGCTTGTTTCTTCATACCGAAGTCTCAAGGGAATGTGTCCAACTGGAAACTCCTGTGAGAAGTTTTACAAAAGGACATCTTGGATACTTTGGTGAAAAACATTTCCTCATTTGTTGGCAAGTACTGTGAGAGGACAGGATTGCCTCTTTAATGCAGACAGCACCACACAGCACAGAAGGGAAGGTACTAGAGTGGCTGGGGTGCAGATATTGCAGAAGTGTTGATACTCAAAAGATAAAATGTCTGATACCTACATTCTACATTGTACAATAATGTAGGTTTATGCAAGTCATTCATATAGTGAATGTATTTTTCAGGTGACAGATTTGGTTTCCTGAAAAAACACTAGTCCAAATTTAGGGGCTTAAAGAGTTTGAGTACCTGACTGAATGGACTGGGAGAATTCTATGTACCAGATCTAAATGCATTTTTATTCACAATGGCATAATCTTCTCATATAGAAGTCCTAGGTAACAGCAACCCTTTCTAGTTTGGCATTCCTGGGCTTGTTATAATGAAGACCCAAAGAAGCCAGGAGATAGCAATGTTTTCTAAAGCCCCATATTTTGTATGGTAACCCAGCTGGGTTAGACTTAATGGTCACTAATACTAGAAATATCAGGCTTTTAAGTGAGTTAATTATTGATGAAAGGTGCTCAAGTCAACATTCATAAAGACTGAAATCTTTATTTAACACACACAACAATCCCCAACTCCATTGCATTAATATGCCTCAATCCTGTGCTGGTGCTAACCTCTTTGAGGTGAGAAAAGGCTTCTATGGGCCATTCCAAATGGACAATTACTCCAAAATGTGATGTTTTCAATGAACATCTATTCACTATGAAATGAACTAAAACAAACTCATTCACATTGGCCACTGAACCTGACACCAACATCTATCAATCACTACTGTTCTGGGCTTTGAGTCAGTGACCTACAAGTAAAAGAACCCAGCCTCATTACCTACCATGAACCATCAAAGCCAATATAAATGCAAGAAATATTAACTAAGTGTCATGATATCAATGCAACCTATGCAAAATTATAGTAGTGAATTATTCCCCCACCCCACCCCCAATTCACAGCAGGAATTCCTAACCGACACATGTTAAGAATTAGTATTTGTCATGGCAAGTGTGAGCTGTTCTAATGCACCATGACTATCACCAGCTGTGTTGGATTGAATCATGGTGCAATCTGTCTATATAGCCACTAGTTAGTCACAGATCACCATGAACATTGCAAGCAAGCTGACCCATACCCAGGAAAGAAAGTGGGATAGTCCAATGACACACAGAATCCAAAACAATCACTCTGTAGGCAGGCAGGTTTGATTTAAAACTTGTGGGGGAAAGGAAACAAGATCATCAAACAATTGTTTATTCACAGAACGCCTTCCACTTGTTTCACAACTTCTGGTCTTTACTTTGGTTTAGAGTCAGAGCCTGTAGATGTAACTGGGAGGTTAAGAATTCCATCAAGTGACTATTTTTTGCATTTTCAGCTGACATAGGTAGCAGCTGCCAACCTAACTGAGATCCAAGCCATGGGTTTTGCCATCTGCCCGTGAAACTGTCCAACATATTGTACATCCCACGTTTTATTTTGCTAAGTGTAAAGAGAGAACCATTACTTTTTCTTAGCTATGGAAATGTCTTTTGCTGGGATTCATATGTCTTGTAATTCTGGGTAATGTGCTGCTTATGATTCCTGGGAGCCCTGGTAAGTTCTTGTGTTTTGATAAATTCAAAAGGTAGGAACAGGAACTTTCCATGAACATATATAGCAACATTTTGCGACATCTAGAACAAACAATGCTTGGAAGAGAGCTGACCAATAACAAAACACATGATGCACTACTTCAGCAAGCTACGTTATACCTAAATATATATGGCTGAGTTCTTTAGGCAGCTCTTTTAGGTGCAACATATATGCCCTAAAGTTAAACAAAAATAAAACTACTGCTGACTCCTGTCAGTTTCACTGTACCACAGTCAGAACATTCGGTTTCCTATAGGCTAAAATTTCATCTTTCAATCTTTGTTTTAATAACTATGACGTTAGTAAGCAAGCAGGAGGTGCATTTAAAAAAAAAGTTACAATTAAAACCATTTGTGAGTGAGACACTGTGTGGACAACTGGTAAAAGAACTCTGTTGTGGCATTAATGGTCAACTGGCCTTTGGGGTGTGGGTTTTAAGTTTAGATGCATTTTGTTTTCCACCATTTGGATTTTAACTAAGAACACCACTTTGTTAGCTGGAATCACAGTGCAGAGGTTACCCACTGGTCTCTAAAAAGGAACTAACCGTGCCCCATCTCAGTCTGGGCATAGGTTCCAATTATCTGGAATCTGGAGGCCAGAGGTAGCCATTTGTCTTGCTGAGCAACAGTGCATTGGTTCTCTAAGATGTTTCTGAACATGCTGAAGTGGAGATCTAAAGGAGAAACATGTCCCACGTACATTCTGCAGAAGAGAAAAAGAAGGATCAGAGTCCCAGCCTTACTCAACATGTGCCCTTGAAAGGACTCCACCCCATCTCCAGCAGCTTTACACAGTAGATTCACTTATGCCTTAGATGTTCATATACTTAAAGTTTCAACTATAAATAAACCCAAGACATGTAGAAATCATAAACAGTGCTAATGAAGAATGAACCTTCTGGACAGTTCCTTCTTTCTGCAATTTTGGCTCCTATTATATGCATCACAACAATCTTGCTGTACTTGTGGAACTATGGACTCTTAAAATGGGGGGGGGGTCATAACATTAGTTTTAATAAATTCAGCTGAAGTTCAGATATTTGGCTTTGTCTGATAATATTTGGGTTTCCCAACTCGAAGCCCAATACAGCCAGTATCCAGAAGAGTAGTGAGGTGTGGATGTCTTGCTCCACTGTGGGGATTGCTATAAAGAAGTGCAGGCATTCATTCACAAAAGGCCACTACTTAAATAGGAGCATTCAGGGATAAGGAAGGATGGATGCATCTTAAATAGCCCATGCTTCTTTCAGTACAAGTGCTTGGATTGTCTTATCTTCCTCCTGCTGGCAACAGCATAACATCATGAATTGTATCATTACAGCTGCTCCTAAGTATCAATCATGTGTCATTCCAGTTATGAAGTTCAAGGGACGGCTAAAGTTCAGCACTGTGAATAGATCTCTTTACTCTAACCGCAGGCTATTCTTTCATTAACTGAGCAGAGCAGTAATGGAGACAGAACTGAGGGAAGGCAACACAGACATATTACTGTGAGGAAGAGAGGTAAGAGTACATTACACACCAACATGCAAAATTAATGAAGACAGGATAAATAACATGCTGAAGAACATTACATGGATTCTAAGGTGACTACTTTCCCTTCAACATTCTGCAAAACTGATGTTTGATTCCATGCTCTTTTCATTTCTTGATCATACCAGATCTGATCAATTGGTCTTCTAAGACCCAAGTATCCCAGATAAGCAGAAATATGGAGTGTTCTCATTTGTCCCAACCAGTAACCAGAATAAAAATGCACAGTGACAGAACCATTTTCCCTGTCAGCACACACACACAGACACACTCCAGGAATGGGAAAAAACTCCTGACAGGTTTCATTCTGATGTTAGTTTCATATCAGCAAACTAATCACCATCTTTTTCCTCACTTAGGTCTTGTCTATGCAGGGAATTTAATCCACAGCTTTGAGATCATCTGCTTTGAAAATTCCTGTGTGCATGCAACACAGCTCATTGCAGAGCAATGACTCTGCATGTATTGTGAGTTCTGAATTTCTCTTTCAAAATGAACTAACTTTGCTGCAGAGTGACTGAGTCTGGGCTGCTGATCGTGTGCATGCAATGCTGCTGCAAATTATTTTGAGTCTTCCAGAGGGTCATCACAAACAGTTTTGTGGGTTGAGCGTCATGCAGACGTTTACCTGTGTACCCTCCCCCCTGTTCTATGATCAAGCTGACCCAACGTCCCATACTCTGTTTACAAGTGATTACACAGCTGGATGTTACCCATTTGTTTCTGAATATTATCCATTTACTTCAGTTTATAGGAACAGCTGCGATGATATTCCAGAAGCCTTACAACATACCTTGAGCAGTTGCTTGGAGCCCTGTTGAGACCCCGCACCTCACCATCCCCTGGAGAGAAGCTTTGGTGTGGGAAATCTTGTGGCCAACCACTGAAATAAAGACCATCTTATGGACATCATCAGGCAGATGTCTGAGGGGCCATAACCAGATGAAGTACAAGCAGCTCAATAGCATCTATGTTTAAAAGATGGACAACAATGGGGGAAAAATCTGGCAGTAGATATGCAACCTGCATCTTTGGAGCAACTGGGCAGGATTTGACATAGCTACAGACCACGCAACCCAGGAAGCTTGTGGAGCCTGCTGCCAGCCACTGCCCCCACATGAGCTCTCTGGGATGGCCTGCAAGGTCACACAAGGAGATCAGTGACAAGAACTCCTCAGAAAGCCAGGATCTGTTCAGGACTCAGGACTCTGATGTCAAACAGGTAGAAGGTGAACCAACTTTCTACCCTGGAGCAACCAATCCCACTTCCCAGAGAACAACGCAGCCTGAAACTAAAGAGACTGGTCCAATGAAGGGAACTCTGGCATGTGTTGTGAGATTTGTAACAAGACCACAAACTTGTGAGCATAAGTGACTCCATCTTAGCACTGTTCCCTTAATATTATTTCAACCTCTAGCCTGACTAACAGAAGTACAGGGCCCCTCTCATCCTTGAATAGTCTGTAAGCAGGAGACAGGGGAAACTGCACCAGTCTCGAGGTCACTTATTAATCAACAACTTTCTTATTTATTCCATTCCCAGGCTCTAAGGAGCCAACCTGACCTTCTTTACTAATTCTCCTATCTTATATGAATATGTATGAAAACTATCCCTATATGGTACTAATAAATGTATTAATCTTGTTTACATTGAATATATTAACCATTTTTAGATTTCCTTGAATTAAGTTGTTGTACCTGTGTATAAAACCCTTTAGCACCAGTCCTTTGGGGCCGGCCGCACTCAGTAGCTCTGAGTGTCAATAAACTGGTGATTCTTCCTCCTGTTGTCCGGCTCCTTCATTGACTAGAGCAGAGAAAAAGCTTTTCTCTCAACACATGGAAACTTTTTTTTGTTATTAATCATTTAATAATTTACTACTTAATTTTCATTATTATGCTATACAGCCACATTAGCTTCTCTTTCCAATGCATTATGGCCAAATACATCATAAGCAGATGCAACCTAGAGGGTTTTCCAAGTGTGAGGTCTCCACTTCCCTCAGCCCACACTGTTCACCCCAACACCTGCCATACATCTTTTCAAAATGCACCAACCCCAGTTTCATGCTAATACTGTGACTGCTGTTTTCAGGCTCAACCCATAGAAAATACATACCCCCACACCTACTTTCCTTTCCCCTTCTTGGCCAATGTCATCCACCACAAACCCCACTCACCACCTCACAATGGCAGCTGGTGACATGGTGCAGCTGCAGCTTCTACCGAACACGCTCCTGCAGTAGATTCAAATGAGGTAAATGCTCTTTTGTGCCAAGTACAGAAGTTTTCTTGAGACACAGATTACAGTAAGAGAAGTACTGCTACACTTCATACCCACATGAGGTAGCCATCAACACCGGATGCACACAAAGCTACGAAAAGTACAGCTTCCCTGTACCATGCATTATTACAGATTGGTCACAGAGAATGCTTCAGGCAACCATTGCATTGCCTCTATCTATTTTTCTCTGCACTTTCAACATGCCTACAGGGGAGATAAAGTAAAATCTAAGGCTGAGAAACTGCCTAATTTTTTGTTCAGACATTAGGAGGAATATGTGCATGACCCTTAGTATCCCATAACTTGTTATCTTTTCTACTCCTGCAAGACTTCTGGGGGGGATCATCTTGATGACCAACTTCTCAGTGAACCTCACTGGTCTGCTCTTAGCCTTTCTGAATAAAGTCTGTCTCCGCCTCTTAGTCACCCGCCTCAACGTAACACAGCCTAACGGGGATGGGATGTAGTGGAAATTGCTGTCAGCTTCACCTACAGGTTCACTGTGTAAGCATCTCCAGGGTACAGCAAAACCACCAAGCCAGACTGGAAACAATTCCTCTCTCACACTTAGGCCTGATGCCAGAGAGCACATATTGCACAGCCATAAATCCCAGTGTATGCACCACTCGCCATCTCTGAAATTCCCTCAACTTTGAGAAGAATCTCATGGTACTAAAGCCAGAAATGCATATCATAAACTGCCATCATAGCCTCCCTAGGATATGAATAGCCAGGTTGTTGTGTTTTTTTTATTTTATTTTTCACTTTTTATTGCCAATACTCCCCTGCTCACCAGATCCTCCAGGAATGGACCCTTAGCAACAACTGAGCAGCTGTCAAATAGATGTTGGGAGGAAAGATGGAAAAATGTGGTAAACTATTTGAGAACATCATTACAGACTCCTAAACCCCTTGAAAAATGCAGAAATGGGGAGGAAATATCTAAGGACTGAGGAGTATGACAAGGAGCTTTGCAGTAGCCAAGGCTATCACAGCTGCCACAAGAGAAAACACTGCCATAGCCAAAGACAGCATTGAAAAAGACACCGAGATAACTCCTGGAAGCAATACAAAGCCAAAATATCCAGTTTCAATGCATTCTATTATTAGAGTAGCAGGAAAAATTCAACACTACAAACCCACCTCTGGACAATACAGGTTACTTGCAGCAACACTCAGGACAGTGAAAACAGAGGCACCTATGTCTCCAGCTCTTTTACATCTTGCGTCACTCCTGATAACTTCAAGCCAGATCACTTCATACCAGAAGTCCTGTGAACCAGAAGAGGCAGAGCCAAGACATATACACACCTATGAATTTAAGTTACCTGGCCTCTGTTGTGCCCCGTACAGCATGGTTGTGCTTGATGGTTTTGTTTCACTCCTGGTGTAATGAAAGGGCTCCTTGCAGTGGACAAACAGATTGTTTAATATATTGTTGCACAATTAAATTTTTATTTCAGGGTCCAGCTTAGACATCATTATGAATGTCCATCAGCTGTAGCATCTATAGCAGGGGTGGCCAAGCTTATGGAACTCAAGAGCCACCCAAATTGATTATTAACCTTCAAGAGCAACACTGAGGAATATAGCCATATACTTTTACCTACTCCAAAATTACTAAGTTTAAAAGCCATTGCACTCTTTAATTTTACCAAAAAAGAGGACAAATATTGATCCTACTAATGTCAGATTCCAATAATGACTTAAGGTTACCATGAAAACTAGGCCTATACAGTAAAAACTTAGCTGCTGCTCAATGCAGAAGACTGCAGGCTAGTGGAGAGTTTTTTAATATCCTGACCATGCTGCGCTTCTCCCCACCGTCCCATCCCCCTCCTGAACTCCTAGGCTGGGGCTGCTTTCCTAACGTGATTTGCTGACATTCTTCCGGCAGCTACAATTTTTCATTCAAGAGCCACATATGGCTCTCGAACCGCAGTTTGGCCACACCTGGTCTATAGCCTTATGTTTATCTACTCATACTACAACTAGTAGTTCAACTAAATATGTCAAGACAGTGCATACAAACCTGCATATGGGGGGAGACCACCTTCCTTACCCAGTAAAACCACTGATGAGTTTGTAATCAGGACCAGCATAGCCCAGCAAAACTTTTTGGATTCAAAGACTGCTTCCTTCTTTTGTGCAAGAAGTTCTCGCTTCTGTGGTGTTCAGAAAAAACAATCCACTAACATGGTTCAGCCATTACCACCAGGCTACAGTCTGCCCCACACAACAGACATTTCTGGAAGGATGTTGGAGGAAATGTATGAGAGAGAGATCAAACAGTACGCAAAAAAGCTTTCATGGAAAAATTAACTTGAGTCTCAATGGGAACATGGTGCTCCAGACATATGTCTTTGGGTGACAAGAGAAGATGGCATTTGTCTAGCTTAGAAAAACATTTGGTATAACAGAATATTTAAAAGTGCAGCAATAAAGCTATTATGAACTGTGAACAAGTATTCAAGGACCGTGTGCATAGCTTTGTCATCATAGACTACTCTGAAAGTGTAGCAAAGGTGAGAGATATGCAGAGATAAGGGAGGCAATGTGAAATACCTACGCATGGGTGGGATGTTGATTTGATGTATCTTTTTGCCAAAGACTTAAGTACAACTCTAGGAATAAAAGAAACTATTACTGAAAGATTCAAGCAGAGACAAATTCCAAAGGAGTAGCTGTGTTAGTATGATTCAGCAAAACAAACAAGGAGTCCTGTGGCACTTTTAAAGACTAACAAATAAATAAATAAGTACGTGAATCAGAGACAAGACACCAGAGAAAGAATGAGCAGATGTGCACAACACCCATCAATGTTGCAGTCTGACTCCCCCGCCCCTAATTGCTGCTTCCATTCTGGCCAAGTTGCTCCCAACTTCTCCTGTTTTCTCCATTCACCCACTCCCAGTATCCTTCATGTCATCAAGATTAAATAGCCTCTAATTTAGGTTTGCAAGACACCCTTCTTTCTAAAAGCTCCCCAGTACTCATTTGGTCTGTCAGCATTCCTGCAACAGTGAACACACCCCACCCTTCTGCATAATATTGACTTCCTCCTTAGGCTTAAGAGTTTCAGGGCAACAAATCATCTGTTAGACATGCACTATTCATTGTACGGCACCAGACACAGATCATTTCATGTAAAACACATAGTGCAATGATGATAATAGGCAGGGGTGGCCAAACTCATGGAATTCAAGAGCCACACAAGTTGATTATTAAACTTTCAAGAGCCGCACTGAGGCATACAGCCTTATACTCTTACCTACTGAATTGATTCGCTGATGTTCTTCCACGAACCACACTTTTTCATTCAAGAGCCACATGTGGCTCCTGAGCCACACCTTGACCATGGCTGATAATGAGTAAAGAGATAAGAAAAACAAGTCCTAACTAGACCATTCTTGACAGGTGTTTGTGCAACCTGTCTTTAAAAGCCTCCAGTGGCAGAGGTTCCACAATTTCCCAAGGCAACTAGGTCTAGTGCTTGGTATCCTGACACTGGGGGTACGTCTACGCTGCATGCCATTTTCAGCGGCAGTCAAAGGGAGATATGCAAGTTACCTAAAATTACTTCCCTACGCCCACAGATCCACTGAACTGAGTCAAAGCGCCTCCCAGCACTATTCCGGATCAGCTATCAGACATTCATACCAGGCAGGTCTGGACCTGCTCAGTTGATTGGGAAGGTTGATGTGAGGGAAATATTAGGTGATCTCCTTTGTAGACTAGTAGGGAAGGTGCCATAGTATAGGCCTTATAGGGGCTGCAGGTTGCTACGGTAGTGGGATCGTTTCTCAGGCAATTTATATATCTAAGTTCTATTAACAAGCAGCCTAGAGTTAATAGTTAAAGTGTATTATCTCCCCTTTCTCACGCTTTTTTCTCCTGACCATCTGGACAAGGAATGTAAGCTACACTGTCCCGTCTTTGTTCTAACTGAAAAGGGAGTATTACCTCCTATCTCCTCCTCACCCTTCTTGGCACCATAGCCTCACAAGAATGTAAGGTCAGCATCTCTAGGCAGAAATTAACGAGTTTGCAGGTACTGCGGCTGCCCAGGATAATGCAAATGATGTCAACAGTAAACAGAGGCGGGGATAATTATATGCATTCTTTAATCATTAATATGCATTTAATAATGTTAATGTAACCATATAAGGGTCTCTAAAACATTGTCAATCATGTAAGCATTATCATAGTATTATCATACTGTACTGGATAAAAGTGTTGTGATGCTGCCCCTCGGGGCTCTCTCTTGCACTCGAGTTGTTGGGGGGGCCTGCTCAGAGGGGCTAGCACTTCTTTGCTGCCCTCTGATGCAGTTCCTTTTGTTATTCAGCTGAATAATAAATCCTGAACCACAACTCATTCTCTGCTAATTTGAGTCTCAGCTGGGAACGGGCCTTCATCACTGGGGAGGATCGGTGGTCTCTCTTTCCAGGTTAAGAGCCCTGATTAATTTGTGCCCCGCATTGATCTGATGGCAGCAAGTCTGCCACCATCAGTGAAGGCTAGTCCTTAGAGTGCTTTTCCTAATGTCCAACCCAAACTTCCCTTGCTGCACTTTAAGCCCATTGCTTCTTGTTCTATTCTCAGAGGTTAGTGAGAATTTTTCACTTTCTTCCTTTTAACAACTTATTACATACTTGTAAACTGTTGTCCCCTCTCTCTCTTCTCCAGACTAAACAAATCCATTTGTTTCAATCTATCTTCACAGGTCATGTTTTCGAGAACTTTAATTATTTTTTGTTGCTCTCATCTGGACTGTCTCCAGTTTGTCCACATCTTTCATAAAATGTGGCATCCAAAACTGTATACAATACTCCAGCTGAGGCAGTATCAGTAGGGTAGATGAATTACTTCTACTGTCTTTCTTACAGACAACCCTGCTGATACATCCCAGAATGATGTTTACTTAAGGGAAGCAGAAAAGGGGGAAGTAAAAAAAAAAAATACTCCCACCCCAAACACCACTCCTGACTCACATTTAGCTCAGGATCCACTATAACCCCCGAGAGCCCCTTCTGTAGTACTGCTTTCTAGGGAGTCATTTCCCCTTCAGTATGTGCACAATTGACTGTTCTCTACTAAGGGGAGCTTTTTGTATTTGTCCTCACTGAATTTAATCCTATTTATACCAAGATATTTCTCCAGTTCATTTAGAATCCTAATCCTTATGCCCCAAAGTAGTGATTTTCAAACTCAGGGTTAGGAGCCAGTACTGGGTCGCAGACCCTCTGGCACTGGGTGGCGGCATCTACTGCTGCTGTTCCCCAAAGACCAGAATGTATTTCTCAAAGATGTAATTGTTGAATCACGGGCATTCTTATGCTGTGTCCCAAGGAAAAAAGTTTGAAGACCACTGCTCCAAAAACTTGCATCCCCATGAAGCTTAGATCATTCACTAACTGTGGAAGCGTAGTGTCTATGCCAACAGCTAAATAATTTATTAAGATAAAGTAATCCAAACTTGATTTAACCTTTCTGTTTGACTGCAAACCACTGGTAACTACACTCTGGGAACAGTTTTTCAATTAGTTATGCACCCACCTCATAGCAGCTCCATGTAGGCTATATGTCCCCTAGTTTATTAGGTCATGCGAGACACTATCTAACTGAAGACACATCTACCACTTCCTCCTCATTCACAAGGCTTGTTACCCTGTCTGTGGTTACCATGAGTAGCAACAATTCTGGAGGAGGGGAAGCTGGAGATTCTGGGAAACAATTACTTTGACTTGGGTCTGTGCACTGCAATGTAGACACCTGAGCCGTAGGTTCATGCATAGCATGAGACAGAAAAGCTTTACGGCACAACTAAATACAGTGTAGGGACTCAAGCCTGGAGCTCCCTAACTCAGATCAGCTAATTTAAGTCCCACTAATCCTGATCTTACAATGTACAAGTAAGCCTATGGATTAACGAAAAGAGTCATCTTAGTGAATCTGTTCTCTGAGCAGCTATAAAGGACGCTAAGATTTGATTCCTGAACCCGGTGTCAATCTTCATATTAAATGTGCACAAGGCAGTTGTAGCCGTCTCAGTTCCAGGATACCCAGAGAGATTATGCATGTCTGAAAACGTCAGCTCTGTCTTCCTTGATTCCCCAAAGGGAGTCAATATGCTCTAAGGCTGGGTAGTTTATTTTTTCCTCAAGCTCCAGACTCTAGAGAAAACAAACAATAAAAACCCCAATAATGATAAAAAGGAAGTAAAAAGATTTTGGGGTCTGTTCAAAGAATCTGGCAGTCCAGACTTGCTCTGTGATTCATCCATTGACTGCCTCCTCACTAAGACTTAATAGGTATTCATTAAGCATGTGTAAAAGTGTTTTCCAAATGCTTGTTTTCCATTCAGTTCTTCCCACCCTCCCAGCACAATGATGAAAGTAGTTCAACAAGATGTATTCAACTACCAAGCTCATCAGTTTAAAGTTCTGTCTTTTTTTTTTCTTTTTCTTTTTTTTTAAGTTCCTGCATGATACATAAGCCGCTGAAGAGAATTTGCTCAAATTTTCAAAAACAAGTCCCCTTTGGACAGAAAATTTCAATGCAGAAGTTGAATGATTTTAGAACATTTGGTGTGTGAAAATAAGTGTTTGTAAAAAACTTTTCAGCCACTTTAACTGAGAATCTTACTGGTAACCATAATAAAAACTTTGCCCTTCATTTTTATCTACATGGGAAAATTACAAAATAAGCTAAAGTATGACCTGAAAACACAACAGCTATTTGCCTCTAGCTCCCTGTAGAGATGAGCCCTTAGATAAACGACTTCAAACTATTTCCAGAATAATAAGGAAGTCTCACAATAACCCTGTTAAGTATTATTCCCATTTTACAGATACAGAAAACAAAGCAACAAGTGAAAAGCTGCCCAAAGTTATGCAGCAGTTCAGTAACTTAGTCTTATGTGACTAGTCACCAAGAAGACTCTTATTCCCTGTCTGAATTAGTGTTCTCCATTTGTCATGTATCCCAGAAACAAACACTGAACTCTGCCCAGTTGATTTCTGCCAGCTTTGCTACATTATGCCCCATGCACAGTTACTTATTATCTTTGATTACGAAGAGGAAAAAAAAAAACAGAACAAAGTACTTGTTACTGTGTATGCTGTTAAGTTTTCTACATAAATTATGTGTGATATATGATTAAGTTAAGCCAGAACCACAACTTTGGATGCTGTGAATTTACCATTTAGTGTCTGATCCCCAACAGACCGATTCCCAGTAGACTTTATGGTCTACTGACTTCAGTGGCATTTGGGAAGATATACAAAGAGGGATACCTTATAAGAGAGAAAACAGGACCTGGCATGTTTAAATCCTGGGTAAATTTACATATTTGAATTCAATTCTATGTATAAATACTGTTCATTTATGTTAGAGTAATTCATTGGACCCCAAATACATCTATAAATCCCATTATGTACATCAAAAGATTCAATGTATCCTGTTACCCATTGTAGTTTTCTTAGCTACAATCTCCGTAAAATAGTTTTAACACCTGTTCCCAATATCCAGTACTTAGTTTGCAAAATCATGAAAATTTGTTAGCCAAGAGACAAGACCTACTAGCCTTCTCTTTCTCCATAAAAATAATCAAAAAAGACTAGCATTGTATGCCTCCCTTAAAAAAAAACAAAAAACAAACCCCTCACCCAGGTCATGAGAGTTAGTAACACAGGGTTAGTACACTTTCTAATGCTCTGAGCAGTGATAAATTTGAATATAAAAAAAGGTACACTCAGTGCTGAAAGACCACTTCCAAAAGCATCACTTCGCAGAACAAATACATCAAGAGGAAGTAGAGTCCCCTGATTTACTTTGGGAACTGCAACCAGGTTTAATGAGACAGTGAATCTCAATAAAATTTAGCGTATCTGTCCAAACCAGACTTTCCACAGATTTTACTCAGAGTTGGACTGAGTCATCAGTGGGTACAATCAGATGCATACTTGTTTATTTAAATTAATACAATTCCAGGTACACTCAGTTCTCTTTGCACCTAGTAACTAGAACTGTAGTTACTATCTGAAAGAGATGGCTGAAAATTCAGAAATGCTCAGCATTGTTTGATTCCTTAAACTGTGTCAAAGGTACTTTACCACATTCAGGGCAAAGTTCATGGCAAGTCAGAAGCTGTTTAATTCAGTTGTCAGACATCTTTAGCTGATCTTTTTACATTCTCTGATGAAAGGTTAGACTTTAAAACAATTACTTGGGATACAAAGAAACATTTAGAACCCAAAAAACACTGTTTTGTCTGAAAATTGTCTTAGAACCACTTCAGCTATGAGAATAAAATAATTGTATTTAGGAATTAAAGTAATCTGCTTCATAAAAGTACAGTAAGGACTGTGATCTCATTTACCCCATTAATTAAAACAATCAAAATATTTCATTCCTTCTGATGAGACTCACTAAGAGCCACATTTTCAGCTTAATGAGAGTTTTTTATTATATTTGGCATTAAAGATGTTATTCCTGCTAGGTTCATAATAAATGGACACTCTAGTCAACAGATTAGATCCCCAGGATGTTAGAGGTTGAGTCAAAGTCCACTGAAGTCAAAACTTCTATGGACTTTGGCTCAGGTTCTAAGTTTATTTTAAAAGACTGAAGGAAAAAAAAAGCAGCTCTGATTTCACTGATGATGAGAAAGAATTTTCTTTTAATATCTGCTTTCCAGCAGAGTTGGGTACCTTTTAAACCAGAAGATTTCATCAGGGTCTGCAATGCCATACTGCCTTAACTTCATAATCAAATGGGCACTCTTCCTGATGGCCTCCTCGTAGCGCTGGCTGCGGGAAAGGAAATTCAACTCTTCATGCCGGAAGTCTGGATCATTCAGAGCTAACGCTTCTGAGGGCACAAAGGAAAGTGAATTCAGCATAAGAGACCAAGAGATACACCCCCATGAGGAAGGGTAAACTATAAGGATTGTTACTAAAATCCAAAGCAAGTTACAGAGCTCAGGTGCATTCTAGTCAAAACACATCTTGCCATGAGTATTTTCACATTGGTGTACACCCAAGTACCTTTTAGCCAGAAGCATCGACTCTTGATTGGAATAGAGTAATTCACTGATATGGCACCACAGGGCCCTAAGATCCTCGTAGAGCTTCTACTCACTGCACCCTCTAAGCCAGGGGTCTCAAACGTGGCCCAGGGGCCGCATGCAGCCCCTAAAGCTACTTCCTGCGGCCCGCAACAACACCATCGTTACCGATACTTGCAATAGCATTGCATGAAGTTTCAGGGGTGCGGCCCTCGGGCTAACATACTAGTCCTCACGCGGCCCTCATGGTGATTTGAGTTTGAGACCCCTGCTCTAAGCTGTGCGTGTGTGCGCGTGTACAGGTCATGACACCCCTGCACAAAAAAAAAAAGCCAACAGCGCTAATATTAGCACCCACAAAGAATTTTCTGCATGTACACAGAAATTTGTTTCCACACACAGCTTACGAAAAATAAGAGGGAACACTGCTCCCACTATTGTGATATCTGAGCCCTTCTTTAGCGCCGTGATCATCAAACTTAGGGCTGGGACCCAGTACCGGGCCACAGACCCTCCAATAGTGGGTCGCGGCACCCCTTGCTGCCACTGCCAAAAGATTGCAACACAAGCCCTGCAAATAGTGTAGGGGCTAGCACCTCTGCTTAACATGCAGAAGGTCCTAGGTTCAATTCCCAGGGGGTCGGACTCGATGATCTCACGAGGTCCCTTCCAGCCCTACGATTGGATTAGATTGGATTAGAATGCTCAAAGATGTCATTGCCGGCTTATGGGAATAAATGACTTTTTTCAAGGGGATGCTGCGGAAAACAGTTCGAAACCCACCACTTTAGCGCGTGGAGCCTCCGAACACCCGGGGAGGCAGAGAAAAGGGCCCCGTTAGCCCATGTTCCCCATGGGGGAGCACAGCACCCAAAGGTGAAGTGACTTGCCCAAGGTCAGACGGGCAGGCGGTGGCAGAGCCAGACAACACACTCCAGTCTCCCAAGCAGGTCAGCCTCTCCCACCCCCCCCCCGAATACAAGGGGGCAGGGGGGCAGCACAGCCCACGCCTAGGGGCAGGAGGAGGATGCCCCACATGTGGCAGCCAGGCCCCTGGGCAGCTGGGCCCAGGAATGGGAGCGCCCAGGACGGGGGGGGGGGCGTCCCGCCCCCCGGGGGGGGGGGGGCCACGCATGCGCAGAGGGGCTGCGCGCGCGGGGGTGGGGATTCCAGGCGCGCGCCCCTGCCGCGTGCAAAGGGAGCTGGGCGTGCTGGGGTGGGAGCCAGCGGTCGCCCTCCTTTTGCATCGTGTGTGCGCGCCAAAAATTTCTTTTGTGCGAGTTTTCAGAAGGAGGATCCAAATTTGTGCACACTCCAGTGAGGGTGTTCAAACTTGTGAGCGCGACGGAGCCTGCGCTGCAAATAATACCTAAATTTTAGTGTGATATGGTGATGGAAATGAGTCTGTCAATCACAAAACCTTAGTTGAAACATGCTGTTTGAAGCGCTTACAGTAGCACAAAAATATTAGCACTGTTAATTGGGGGGGGGGGGGGCGTGCTTTATTTTGTGTGCACGGGCTTCATAACCTGTTTGCTTGCCCACAGCTTAGAGGGAATATAGCCCCAGTGCCTCTGGGCTTGCCTGGCAGTAAGATCTTGCAAGTTCATCCATCTTCCAAGCATCTGAGGAAGTGGAATTTTCTCCCACGAAAGCTCATGTGAAAAATAAATTTGTTAGTTTTAAAGTGCCACACGACTCCTTGGTGGGTGGTTTTTTTTTTTTTTTTTTGGCTGGACTGGACACGGCTATCCCTTTGGAAATTCACAAGATATCTGCCTTATAGATGCATTTGTGCATGCCTTGCAGATAGCCACAGACCATTTGTTGCAGATCGGCTGCGGATCCACGGACGTCTATGCCTGCTGGGCTCTGACCATCAATGAAAAAATTGCTCTAGCCCCAACATCCCTTTTATCACCAATTAAGTACTGGAGACCAGGGGCCACAGCCAAGGGGGAGACAAACTACAAGGGACACCCTTAGTCTTTAAGTACTGTTGTACTGCTTGCTTTTTTTGCTGTCAGAGAAAGCATGAGGCAGAGCTTGTGCCCAGAGTGGGGAAACTCAACAAATCAAGAGGTTAAATATGCACCTTTTCCAATGCAGCAATCAAAAATAACACCCAGGAACAGTGCTAGGGTTTCTGGCACCCCCCCTGCAGCGCAGCAGACACTGGCACAGACAAGTGACATCATCAGTGCAACGCAATGGTGCAGTCCCAATCTTGGTGCCCCTCAAAACATTGGCGCCCCCCTGCAAGGCTTACCGGGCTTACCGTGTCGTGCAGGCCCTGATAACTCCCACCCCCTCCAAATCTGATCATCTGCAGTTTGGAGGCACTGGTTGGTGCAGCAGGAATGGATAACACTAACAGGAGGGTGAAATAAAACAAGGAACCCTGTGGCACTTCGAGACTAACAGATTTATTTTTTGCATGAGCTTTTGTGGGAGAAAATCCCAATTTGTCAGATGCGTTGAAGATGAGGGGACTTATAGAATAGAAAGGAAAAGAACATGCAAAAAAAATAAATCAGTCTTGAAGTGCCACAGGGCTCCTTTTTTTTGCCCCCCCGGGCTAGACTAACACGGAGAGTGAAATGCAAAGCTATGCCTTGAGGTTCCTGTGTTTTAAAACTTTAATAGCACTAGCTTAGTGTGTTGTGCAAGGACAGATTCTTTTATTTTTCTATTGAAACAACAATACTGCCTTGTTCTTGTTGTATACGCAATGTCTGGAGCTGAGTGAACTGAAGCAAGTAACTATTTCGGGATCTGTGATGTAATGTAATTTACATTACTCTCCAGTCATACCAAAGAACAGCTCAAGGCTTGTGTGCATTGAAAACTGAGCTGTGACATTAGGCCTTTTTAGAGGGTCGGGCCAGTTGTTATTGCACAGCTACACAGACCTGCCCATATACACGAACTAGGGGGTTGCCTGGGGCACCAGGCTCTAAGACGCACCAAATTAGATGGAAGTGAATTTTTTTCTCTATTTAAAATAAAAATAGTAATTTTATTTTTCTCGATATTGAATGGGGAGGGCACCAAACTCACATGGTTTGCCTACAGTGCCAAAAAACCCTCTTGCTGGCCCTGTACAGCCATGGTACTGGAGATTCCTTGCACAGCTTGAAAGGCAGAGCAATAAAGTAAAACAAACATTAGGGTGTGTAGCCCTGTTTGCATTACAGGAAGAGTATTTGTATTATTCATTGCATGTTTGTCAGGTAACATTGCAAACAACCCTGGGTGCTGTTACGTTAAGCACTACAACCCCATTTAAAAATCAAACAAATTACACTAAAGCATTCTTAAACTAATATCCGCATGCCCACTCTAAAAAGCACCTTGATTTCACTATACCAGTTTCCACATTAAATTAGATAATTAGCACTCAAACTGAGCATAGATTAGTTGGAGTCAGAGGTGGAGACAGAATCCAAGTCTGCTCTAACCACCAAAGTGGCATCTCTCTAAGATTATTGCATAATTTAATTTTTAGAGCAACACACAAATATATCAAGAAAAAACAAAACGCAATAGCTCCCTGACATTGTACAAGGGTGCAAAATAATACACTCCTAGTCCAGATTTCTCAATTTTAAATGCATAGCTTGCCTCCCCTTGACTTAGGAAACTGTGGTTTGTCACTTGTACAATGAATCTGTGTAGTGCAATACAATTTTCAGACATTGGTGGGGAGGAAGGAACCACTAACTATTAAAGCCTCAGATCACCATGCAGAATTGGCCCACAACAGAGTAATGGCTCAAGACAATCTTGAAGTAACTGGGAGAAGGCGACTACACACATTCAGGGGCATCCCTTGCTTTGCAGAGCAGTGCCAGGAACTGTCATTGCAGGCTCAGCTGACATGCCCTAGTCATGTGGCCAGGCCCAGCTCAGCCACGTGGCAAGGCTGGAGGAGGAGGATTCAAGCTGAGCAAAGCAAAGCTGCAGACTCTGCTTTCTCCAGTGCATCCTGGTGTGTGAACAAAACCCAGGGTGGGAAGCAGGGAGGGTCACAGAGACCCACAGATCCTAAGGGCAAAAGGGTTGGGAATGGGGTGCTCCACACACCAGCTGTGAGGTAAGGAAGCAGCCACAGGAGGGGCACAGATGGTGGGGTGGGGGAGCCAGGTTGCAGGGTGAGCTAAGTTCTCCTTCATATGAGTAACTGGGGTTCCTGCAAAACAGACAAGGAGTCCTGTGGCAGTTGTAAAGACAGATTGATTTATTGCATTTGCTTGTGTGGGGGAGACGACCCCACTTTGCTCAGAAGGTAAATGGCTAATGGTTTAGCAGCCAATGAGGGTGCTCCTTAGGGTGGTGGTTTACTGAGTATGCATGCAAGCCCCCTCGGCTCCATTATACACCCTCTCCAGCCCCACCTGCCCCCCTCATGCCAGAGCCCTCCTTGGCTGTCTGCCCTTCCTTCTTCCCCATTCACATTTTCCTGCTTCCAGCCATCTCCCTTTTGCTTCCTTCCCCCATCAATTGCTGCTTCTCCTTCCCAAAATCAGTGCCTCCCTGTGACCTTTTGGACAGGCCCTGCTGCCTCCTCACCAAGGCGATGAGTGGCCATGTGGGGTGCAGAAAATTAGGAACCCTTCAGGCCTGCAGAGCGGGAGCTGATCAGGAATCTCCTCCCTCTCTCAGGTTGGCAGGGTGGTGATGCTGGGATCTGTGCTCCTTACTTGGGCGTTTCATTCCTGCTTCCCTCTCTTGAGGAAGGAGCTCCCATGCAGCTGAGGCTGGGGGATGCCAGCACAAGGTGTGCGGGGTGCAGAGATGTGGCATAGGATGTAGTTTCAAAACCAGTGTTGGTGATGCATGGAGTTGGGGAGGCCCTGTGATCATTTTTGAGCAACAGGAAGTGTTGTGTGGAAGGAGAAATAACTCCTCGTGCTCTGTGCCTAGAACCTCGTGAAGCCCGTACATGATCTTCTGTTGACTTTGGACTCAGGTTGTAGAAGGAAGTTGCTGCATTCCTGAGTAAAGCCTGTAAGTGGAGTCAGGAAGCCTAAACTCCTATGCCGATATTGCAGCAGCAGGAGGTTGCTGATTTCACAGTTGTTCCAGTTTTGCTCCTTTTTGACAGCCTCTGTCATAGGAAGAAAAGAGGACTTACAGCTGCAGGACAGGAGAGAGTTAGGACTCCTGGGTTCAGTTTCTATAATGGAAAATAGCTGGCACTTATGGGCTATGTAAACATGGGTAGGTCATTTAACCTCTGTTTCTCCATGTATAAATTAGGGACAAAAATATGCTCTTTCAGGAGTTGTTGGGTGACTCTTAATTAAACTTGCCAAAAGGCTGGGCTCCTCTGATGGAAGGTAGCATTAGTCTAAATGGGTCTGTGTACACTGGAGCCTTAAGTTCTCTTAAGTTGACTTGAGGAAAGCCACGTCCAGACTGGGCTTTTATTAAGTTGACTTAAGCACTTGTTTAAGTTGTCTTAATAACTCCAGCCCTTAAGTCAACTTTATTAAGTCAACTTAATGCATTGTAGATAGGGTCATATACACTGTATGTTTTGTTAAGTTGACTTAATAAAGTCGATTTAACAGAGCCCTCCAGCATGGATGTAGCCTTTAAGTCGACAAAGTTGAACTTGTTAAGTTGACTTAACTGAGCCCTCAAGTATAGACATAGCCAAGATTATTATAACCGAGGTGGTACAGGCTCCATCCTAGCAGGGTGGCACTGCTGTGATTCCTGAAACTTTTATGGTAAACACAAAATAGTCTGATCCAAATATGGCAAAAATAAATGAGAGTAATAAGGTGTGGTTGGCAAAACAAACAAGGAGTCCTGTGGCACTTTTAAAGACCAACATTTATTTATTGCATGAGCTTTCGTGGGAGAAAATCCCACTTCGTCAGATGCTTTGATGAGGGAAATCACAGAATGGGGGGAAAACAAATGCAGGGACGTGTAAATCATGGGAACAGGTCACACTGTAACAGCAAATCAAAATAAAATTGTTAAGATTAAGTTGGTAAGGTGTGGTTAGCTACTTTTCCAGCAAGTCACTGTAATATGACAGTGAGCGCTATTAAATAATCTCAAGGAATTTCAGCAAGCTCCATTTGGAAGTAGGTGGTTCAGTAAGGTCGTAAACGTCCAACAGGGAAGGAGTTGATCTTGACCAGAACTCCTTCATTTGTAGATTTAGTTGGGGTTAGTCCTGGTTTGAGCAAGGGTTGGATTAGTAACCTCTTGAGGTCCTTTCCAACTCTATCTTTTATGATTCTGCATAGAATAGACGGTCCAACGCACATCTTATTTGTTTGTTTTGTTTATTTCTAAATTAAAACAGTAGGATAGCTCTTCAGATTTCTGAATCAAATTACACAGCCACCATAGCAAATAACATTTATACTCAATTACTGATTTGGGAAGGTGACTTTGTTTAGCTCCAGTGCTGCTAACACAGAGGGGAAAAAAAAAACAAAAAAACCATCCACAGCTAGATCACCAAGACAATCTGGGAAGTTACTTACATGCTAGTTTGCCAGAACTTTCTTCCTAATAGATCTATAGTAGTCAGGCCCTTGGCCTGTCTTCAGATGAATTATTTTAGCTGTAGACTCTGACTAACTCTCATAACTACCTGAAATAACGTCCTACATTTATGACACTGTACAGACTGAGTGTAGTTTGAAAAAACTTACACATTTTGTCTTATGTTGGTATACACCTAGAACCTGAAAGGCTGTATGAACTCATTACGTGCCCAGTGTCATACAGTCCTAGTTAACAGCAGTAACTTGTTCAGTTTTAAAACTGCTCTACAACAGTCATGATTGGAATCTGTTACAGAAACGAAGACACCTGCTATAACTCTGGCAAGCTTTAAAACGTATACAGAAGCACGTACGCTGCTTTACTAATGGGTATTTAATTGCAGGATGCGGTCAACTGACTGATTTGGGTCATCACCCAAGAGAAGGTTTGTGTGTTACTTGTCACGGTTGAGGGCAGATGTACATGTTTTCATCCCTTCTCAGGCTTTCTGCTCCCATGGCCTTTGTCTCCAATAGGTAAAGACCCACATCTCGCTACCTTCTGATAAGGAAACGTGCAAGCTGAACAGTTCCCTTCTTTCTCAGTTTCAGAGGGACAGCTGTGTTAATCTAATACAGTAAAACAAACAAGGAGTCCTGTATCACTTTTAAAGACTAACCAATTTAGTTATCACATGACTTTTGTGGGTTTAATCTCACACCATTAGATGAATGAAATGAAATCTTTCCCCATGTTACTCCCAGCAAAGCCAGTCTGCCTAAACAGGCCTTACTGGTTTCTCCTCAGACAAGAGGTGTAACTGCTACAGCTACAAAGGCTTCACACAGCACTTCCTGTGCAAGCTTACTTTATTTTTAAGGCCAAAAATACTACAGCGAAAACATTAAAAATAATAAAAGAATCTGTTTCCAATATGGTGTCTGGCGGGTGAATCCTTAAAACTCCCAAATTCGTAACAACATCAGCTCAGAACTGTCACACTCATGATGTGCAGGCCACCTTTGATACAGTGAAGGGTTTCTGATCTCAGGAGCAGGTAAAGTAGCAGACTATTAGCTTTTCTCCACAGAGTATAGATTCAGAAAGATTAATTTCGAGTGAGTTTCTTGCATTCCAAAAGAAGCAAGGAGTCCTGTGGCACTTAAGGACTAATAAATTTATTTATTGCATGAAGTTTCATGGGAGAAAATCCCACTTCATCAGGCGCTCTATTCCTTGCTTCTTTTGCTGAACTAGACTAACACGGCTGCCCCTGTGGAGCTTGCATTCCAGTCACTGGCCAGGCACGTCTTTATACGCTTTGTCCCTGAAAGTCCTTTTACATTCTTAATATTTACATTCATCAAGTTCCTAAGAAAGATACATACAATCTTGCAACACACCCAACTGCATTTTTAATACAGTAGACTCCATTCAATTTAATTCAATAAGGTTTAACTTAATTCTATAGGCTTAGCAGGATGTTATCAGTCTGCCACATTACTTATCATAAAAAAGCAAGGAGTCTTGTGGCACTTAAAGACTAATAAATTTATTTATCGCATGAGCTTTCACAGGAGACTATTCCACTTCATCAGATGCTGCGAAGAGCTCTTCACAGCATCTGACAAAGTGGGATATCCTCCCATGAAAGCTCATGCGATAAATAAATTTGTTAGTCTTTAAGTGCCACAAGACTCCTTGCTTTTTTTGCTTTATTAGACTAACACGGCTGCCCCTTTGGAACTTTATTACTTACCATAGCATGTTGCTGATCTGTTCGCTTTCAGCTCAGTTATTGTTCACAACAGGAATTGGTGCTTCAGAAAGGTGAGTGAAGGACATTTTTTCCCTAAAGTATGCTAGTGGGCACCCTGAACTGATGGAAAATAGATAATTAAAACTGCCTGTCTGAGATCAGTACTTGATGAGAACAGAAGGGCTCTACATTGGCTGGCCCAGGACTTCAGTCTTATCTCTTCTGAGTGTCATCATCTTGGCAAAGCAATGTGTTGAAGGAGATGGGCCTGTTTCTGGTGGGTTGTCCATCTTAGTTCCCTTTTGGAAGTTCTGGCATGGACTAATCCGATGGTGACTTGTACAAAACATCTGTAATTTTAGAATGTTCACTCAAAATGAGTCACGCTCTTTCATCATCCAGTCGGGGAATAAGATGCGAGCTTTTGAGTTTCTTGAAACGGGAACTGGAATTTTCCCGGTCTCTTTGTGTAAAATATCTGGTCAGACCAGTTTGTGTAAGACAAGATAGGTGGGAACTTTTGGTACAGACACCTTGGCCATCATCTGGTGTGCTCCAGTCAGCAACTTCACCTTGCAAGTCACTTTCCCATTGTGGTGCAACCTTAGGCCAGTTTTGCAGTGGTGCTGGCTCAAGGAGCAGTTGCTCCATCACTACACTGTTAGCTGCTGAAAAGTCCAGTTTAAAGTTCAAGTAAGTTATACAAATCCTTTCCCTCTTCTTTGATGCACTTTAACAGTCCTTTATATAGTGCAACGCCACGTCAAGAACCGTTATTCTCCAGCAGCCAGACCAGCTGCCTCCAGCTTCCATTTCTGTTTTCCTTGTTTTAACAACAATGGTAGGACCCTAGCCTGTATGTCTGAGCTGAGGCTGTGCAGCAAGTTCCATTTTGGATTATTTCACTCTGTGGTCAGTTGTCCTTAGAAACCAAAGTGCACTTAAAGTCCTGCTCTTCCAGCACAGAGGTATTTCAGTAACCTGATAGCATAAGCATGCTTCTTTAGCCTGACTGCTTCACTTTATTATTTTAAAATAAATTAGTATGAATGCAACCTCTTCCTTTCCGAACAGGATTGCTCAGGAGCCAAAACCTGTCAGTGGAGTTTTGCCCAGAACTGTGTTACTGATAGTTGACTACCTTTGTACAGTGTTCCCTCTGATTTTTAATAGGCTCTGTGCGGAAAGGCTCTTTTGTGCAAATTTTTGAAACCAGTTTCCAAATTTGTGCGCACTCCAGTGAGTGTGGTGAAACTTGCAAGCGCAACAAAGCAAATGTGTATGATGCAAATAATAACTAAATTTTATTTTTATATGGTGATGGAAATGATTTTATAAAATTACAAAACCTTATTTGAAACATGCTACTTGAAACTGCCTTGTTATAGTGTAAAAATATTAGCACTGTTGTATTTTTTTGTGCATGCTTTACTTTGTTGTGTGCACAGGTTTCATGACCTGTGTGTGCGTGCGCACCTTTGAGGGAACATAGCCTCTGTATACCCATTTTAATCATACTAGATTACATCAAGTTCCCCATTTTACAGCTGTATGAGGTGCATCATATATGATCGGTGTTTGACATTATACAATAGATTTTTAATTTGTTCATTCATAATGAAAAAGGGAAAGTCTCTAACGGCACACCTTTGTGAAAGGCAGTAGGAACTCTGGGCTTTTTGAGACCATGGTATAAATCTATTTTTTAGGCCTTGATCTTTTACTCTCATCTCTCTGTTGTAGCTTTTCTAAAAGGTTTTTGATACCCAGGCAAGTCATAAATAGCCAGAACTTAATTTTGGGGCCTTGGTTACTATGAAGGCTATGATGTTGCATACACCCACTACTAGGATTACTTTGTATGGGGATCTACAGGATCCAAGAGTGTTCTGGGAGGCAGTGTAATCTAATGGCTTGATTGCAGGCGTGGTAGCCAGAAGCTCTCAAGTCCTTTGATGCCAACTGTTTTGCTGATCCACCGTGTGGCAAATCTTATTCTCTTTGCACTTCAGTTTCCCCCTTCTCCGTAAAAAGGGGGTATGTATGTTCCTATCCCAGAGCTATTGCAGGAATGAACGTTTGATAGCATTTGGAGATAGTACTTAGAGATTATTGGCAAACCTCTTAATCAAGGAAGATATCTTCATGCAGAAGGCCTTACTGTATCCACTGGGGTTTTTTATCAGTACATTTCATGGTCCATGAAGGTTGACTAACATCTGTTTAAAAATCAGCGCAGAATTTTATTGGCTTGTAGGACATCGAGCAGCAGCCCTGCAAGATGCTACCCAGTGCTGGTGTATATTATTTTCCTTGGGAGATCAACTCTGGCTCAATCCCAGATGGGGCAACACTAAGAACATTTGGCAGGTGAGAGCAGCTTCTTTCAGGCCAACACGGCTTTCAACAGCGTCTCTGTCCCTTCTGTATTCCTTTTTTCTTCCTTGCATCCTTGTCTCTCAACTTGCTTTTTCAGGGTCTCTGAATCAATTGTGTTTCAGGTTGCACTCTTATGACATGGTGCAGTCTGAAGCCATCCTGACAGCTCAGCACAGTTCAGTCCAGAACCAGGTCTGTGTTTGCACCAGATTCGTGGAACCGTTCCAAGCACAGCTTGGGTCCCTATATATGGCCCTGGGAGAGCTTGAACAGAGGGATGGTAAGTGCTCCTTTTTCTGCTTATGTGAAAGGAGGAGCTGTCAGTTCGCTAATTGTGGTACTGATGGGGAGAAAGCATGCACTGGTTAGGCTTCTGTTCTTCTCTGCTTTCCCTCTCCACCCAGAGCTGTTAGCTGAAGAAAATCGTTCAAATTCGTTCTGAGACAGCATGTGTTGTGGTCAGAGCAGATTCTACTCCCAGCTCTACCGCTGACTTCCTGCATGACAAATCACTCCCGCCTAGTTTCCCCACGTATCATATCCATCTCCACCTTCATCAAGTACTTTGAGATGGACTGAGGAAAGGTTCTGTAAAATTGTATTACTTTTGTGGCCATGATAAAGGACTTTTCCTCTCTCTAAGACAATCGTCACTAAGCCTTGTGATTGTCGCTCTTCGGTTGTAAAGTACAGGACGAAGAGTTGGGAAATCTGGGTTCCATGCCTGACTACCTTTGACTCACTGTGATGCAGAGTAGCTGGCGTAACTCCTGTGGACTTCCTAACTCCGCTCGAGTGTGGCATCTTCACTGCGCTGTGCTGATGGGAAATGTGTTCCCATTGATGCTGCGGTACACCATTTGAGGAGGTTGGTTTTATTGAGTTGATCTCCAAATCGACTTAGCAGGTCTTAACTGTAGATCTGGAAAGACTGATCTGCCAGCAGAGAATTTGCTGCCATTGGTGTAGATGTGGCCTCAGTGACAAGGGGCTCTGTCTGTAATTTGCTGCGGTGCTCTGAAGATGGTTTTATTTGCATTCTGAGGGCATATCTATGTGATGGCAGGATTTCAGCAGCAGTTGAAGGGAGAGATGCGCAGTAGTTAAACCACATTGCATAGCTTTCTTCGATTGCCCACTGCCTACTTACCACGATGTCTTCAGTGTGCTGAGTTGACAGGAAATGCTGTCTCAAACTCAGCACTACTCCACTTGCAGGGGGGTGGTCTTCCGAGATAGACTTCCTAATCAGCTGAGCAGGTCTTCACAGACCCAGTCAGTCAATTGGGAAGATCGATCTGATGGTGGTGAATTTGTCACCATCAGTGAAGACAGCTCTTTAGATGTGAAAAGCAAAATCTTGACTTGGCAGCAGAACTGCTGAGTGGCTTTGTCCCAGGCAACGCTTTTAATAATAAATAGTTATTGGTCATTGGAATTTTTCTTAATTTAATTGAAGGAACATGGTGGCTTGTTCCATACATGATATCTAACACCCTCCTGCCTTCTAGTTGACTGTCTCAAAGGACTTTCTAAACATGAATGATTTTAGACTTATAGCATCACAAGCAATTATTCCTATTTTGCTGAAGAGTAAGCGTAGCAGGAATGTCACACAGCTAGTCAGTGATGGAGCTAGGAACAATTTCCTCATAGCTCTCTGCCTCAGTGGCTGCCCACTTCTTTTCATAGTTCAGCTGCACATCTTTTCTTCTGCCTCTCTCTCAAGTTGTATTCTGGAACTGTGAGGGCTTCTGGGGGATTCAGTCTGTGCAAAAGATGCTGTGTAACATTTCTGCTCTGGGGTAGCTGCTTTCATTGTTTTCCATTTGCAGGTGAGAGGCCTGTGCTGAAGGCTCGGGTGCTGCAGTGTATGGAAGGGACTAATCTCCCCATGCTGGAGCAGGCAATACAGGAGCAGCGGAGATATTTCCGAGAGAGACAGGGAGAGGAAGAGAGCAGCATCTCCTAGCCTGTCTGGAGAAAAGTGTTTCTGACCTGAATCCAGGTCTCAAATGCATCAGCTCGCTTCTATCCTTCTCTGTACCCAGCTGATCTTTTTACTGTTTTGGCATCAGGAGTCCCAGTGTGGTTTTGGGGCAGCTGTTGCTTTTCACACAGTTTTAGGTTAGTGGTCCTCAGTAGCTCATTTTTATCACTTTTCTCTGTCCCTTCACATGTACAGAGCTGAACCGAGTTATCTGTGAAAGTAGGGGATACCAACAGTTTATGCTGGGTGGTCCTCAGAGTTTTGTCAGTAAATCTCAGGCCCAGTCTCAAATATCTAAACCCTTTCAGCTCTGTCAACACACCTTGGTTCTGACCCCTGCAAACTCCCTCTGTTCCAGTGCTCAAGCCTGGCCAGCAAAGAGTAGGAAGCATGCTGAGCTGTATGGCAGCTTTAAAAAAAATCTGCCTGGAGGATGAGACCAGAGCCTCATCATGCAAGTCTCAAGTCTGGATTTGAACTCCGCTTTCTCAAAACAAGAAAATGACACATCCGTCTATGACACTAGTTAGCCATATCTTTGCAGTTACAGTTCATAGAACAGACTGAAAAAGTGTGGACAGTGTCTCTTGCCATCAGTAGGAGTTGTCTGCGTATGTTTGAGGAAGGAGTTTAACCTAGCAAATTCTGCAATACAAACTTGTGATGCCCTGCAGCCCGAATCAAGTCATTTGTTTTCCTCCTTGACAGAACAAGAGCAGGAGAAAGTCTGATCTTGGAGGTGTTTAAGAAAACAAATAGTCTCTCTGTTCTTAGTGTATTGCACCTATGCTTTGATTGAAATGTTTAATAAAGAAGGTGAAAAAAGCATATAGTGATTGTTAGTGATTAAAACCTGCATTCATGGCCAGGGAACTGAATTCATCCCTGCGGTAACTGCACTGAAGACATGGGAGGGGTCTGACTCAGGATCATTTTCCTTAATAATCAGTCCATAGTGGGCCATTTTCAAAAGGTACGGGACTTTGGCAGAGTTACAGGAGGAGAACATCAGACTATGTCAAGGCCTGTCTACCTTCAGAACACACTGCAAGAGCAATCTGTTTACCAAAGCCATTCTGCTGTAAGTGAAGATGGGCAGTGTTAACGTGGGACAGGGAAAGAGAACGTCTGTGGAGGGGGAATAAAAAGAAACTCAGCTGTCCTTAAAAACCCTCTAAGCCCCTTGTGAGGTGGGGAGGAGAATTCACTGTGACGTGCGAGGGAACAACATTTTGCACTTCAGTTATTTGTTGAGGTTGTTGATTCTGTGGTGACACGTATAACAGGCAATAGCTTGATAAATTCCCCTGGGGATTTCTCCAAAAGGCTAGGTCAGAAGAAAGCCGTTGTCCCAGGACATTACGATTTACTAGTAACCTTCAGAGTCACTTATTTTCTGGCTTGCCTGAGACCTCTTAGTTTGGGCTATTTTTAAGCTACTAGCCCAGCTGTGGAATAGCTGAATATCTTTCATGTCATTATTCTTATGTCCTTGGCCTCAGTGCCAGAGAGCTGTGCAGCCAGCGTTGAATACCATGCATGCAAATCTTGCTGTTCCCCATCTTCAGAGCTCATGGGAGAGGGTAACCAATGTGTACAACAGTGACTAATACAGTATATGTAGCATAAAAAGGTCTCTTCCCTTTCCTGTAACGTGGAATTGAAAGCCTCTTGAAGGAGCCTCACAGAATGCTTTGTGTCAAAAATTATATTTTTCATCCAGTAAGTAAAATACTAGTTTTTTTCCATCATCATAATAATGGGCTGGTAGATTTTTTGTTGACTGTTTTGCAGTGTTAAATTACAAATTACAGTAGCAACTAGGAGCTCGAGTCATAGACTGTGATACCAGTATGCTGAGTACTCCATGAACCCAGAACAAAGAAATGGTCCCAGTTTCAAAGGCTTGTACACTGACACTGCACAGTTCTCAGCTGTCCCTCAGTATGGAGGATGAGCCTCTGTTGACCTGTTCCCTTACCAGTCGCTGTTGATCTCCCACGGCTGGTGTTGTAGTTATTGTATTAGAAATGACACTTGGGCTTGTGGAAAACGGGTTAACTAAACTGATTTCCGGCACCTTACATTTCTTCCGCTACCAGTTTGCTTGTGGCCCTTGTCTGGATCATCAACTTCAGCAGCTGGTTAAGAGCTGGAAGGGTGTGAATGTGACTTAGCTCAACAGCATTCTTTCTAGACCGTGCATTTGGTTGTAATCCATAGCTAAACACATACAAAAACATTTTGTCTCTCCCCCCTGGTGGTCAAATGAGGCAGGCACCAGTGTGGAATGAATTTTGACCCTTTGGCAGCCCAGTAGATCAGCAGGAAGGGTGCACGGAGAAGGTGAGCTGGCACATGTGCCGAAACAGCAGCCAGTTCATGCTGGATGCAGGAAACCCTGCAGCCTGCATTGGCGGAGCTGCTTGACTGTCCTACAGACCGGCTCTCCAACCTTGCAGTATCTAAATAGTGAAGGAAAACTGGCCTGTTATTCCCAATCCATCTGTTAAGTGCTAGATCTATTTTCCCACCAGCGGCAACATCCAGTTTACATGGAGAAGTGCTAGAAATAGGACTTCCTGGGGAAGAGCAATGTGTCATTCTGGCACATCAGAAAGGATAGGCCTGCAGTTAGGCCATTTTCTACAGGACATCAGTGTGGGGTCTAGGAAGTTTAATACAAGGAGGCATGGGGCGGTTGGGGCTGAGAGACAACAAAAAGTTTACTTCTCTTTAGAAGACTACTGGCTTTGAAATAGAGCGGCTGAGATAAGCTGTAAATGGTAGTAACACGTGGAACTAATAGAGCATTTAATCAGCAACTCCTTCCCACAGCCCCACGTCTCATTTAACAGAAGGCAAAGGTGGGTGGCCGAGTGGCTTGTCTAAAGTCACAGGAGGAGACGCTGGAGGCAGGTGTGTTTGAGAGAGTTCCCAAGGGGCAGCTGTGTTAGCCTAGTTCAGCAAAACAAACAGCGTCCTGTGGCACTTAAAGACTTAATTTGTTAGCCTTTAAGTGCCGCAGAACTCCTTGGTTGTGTCGAGAGAGTTTAGATGGCTAGGCTCAGTCCAGGTCTCTAACCCCTAGACAGCTTCCCCAGTGTAGTCTCCGAGTAAAAATGGCATTGTTTTCATTCAAGAGGTATTTTGTTGCTGATGCATGCATTAAAAATTGAATCCTGGGGTATTTGTGAATTGCTTGATGCACTGCATTGAAACAGTCAGCTTGGAGGTACTGAAGTGGGGGACAAAGCTCTGGCTTGCCTACGTATATAGCATAGAGCACAGCTCAGGATGTTTGTTTGTTTATGCGACGTGCCCCTAAGCTGGGAAGGAATTGTCTGGTAGGAATGAATGAACTTGTTGAATGTGGTTGCAAGGGCGTACATGCAAACGGAGTGTTATTAAGTGGAGTTTTCCTTGCCGGGGCTAGGGAATGGATGGGCTATTGCTATGGGAAAGGTTTAATACTTCACAATACCATCCCATAAAATCTGAGTTAATGGGCTGTTTATTGACAAGCAGCACTCCCCTGCAGTGGGCAGTCTTAAAATACAAAAATGTGCAGCACTAAAATGGCCACGTGGGGACTCTGACTAATGGATGGAGGGAATGTTTTAGGGCCGAGTCTGCAGACAGAGGATGGACACGTTCCAGGATGTGTTCCAGAAGGTGGAGAAAATTGGGGAAGGGACCTACGGCGTGGTGTACAAGGCCAGGAACAGACGAACAGGCCAGCTGGTGGCTCTGAAGAAGATCCGTCTTGATTCGTGAGTGTCTGAAATTCAGGGGCTGGCGCACGTGTTCCAACCTGCAGCCAGAACACTAAGGCCAATGCCAGGGTAGTAACTGGGTTTGAAGTGTTTTCTCAAGGCCAGGGTGACGAAATTTCCAAAAGAGAAAACAGGACATTGTGCCCCCCAAGTCTACCACTCCTGGAGCTGGTGCAAGCTTTCCCCTCCCGCCTCATGTTGAGCGGTTCTGTGTCACTCAACTAAGCCTTCCTACTTCCCTGCATGGGTCTGGCCTACATCACAGCTTGCCCAAGTGCCACGTTGCAGGGCTGGCACTGGTGCTTGCACCTGGACAGTCCTCTGGTGCTGCCCACATATTTGGTAAAACTGGGCATTCGTCCTGTTTGCTCTTGATGGGACAAATGCCCAGGTTTGCCAAAAATCGGGGATGTCAGGTACAGGACTTAAAAAGGAGGACTGTCCTGGCCAAAATGGGGTGTATGGTCACTCTGCAACACAGTTACTGTTGTAAAACAGACAAGCCCCATATTACTGCATGAAGAAGCCATGTTAATAGCCTGCTGTGCTTGTCTCCAGCATGGTTCACAGTGGACCGCTGAGGATAAAAGCCTCATCTGGAAGGGAGCAGCCAGCCATGCTAGCTTCAGTCAGCTTGAAGGTGTTACCAAGTACAACAGCGCAAAATCACATTTGAGAACTGTAATCTAGCCCATGCAGTTTGTGCTGCCCTGTAGACAAGGCTTAAAATTCCTGATTGCAGCTTTCTAGACACCAGCCTCAGCTTTCAGCACTAATGAGCATGACGAGCTAAGCTCCCAGAGAACAAATATTCTAAAATGGCCTCTGCCAGAGATGGTCACACATCACACGCCTTGTCATAACATTCCCCTCTGCAGGCTGCTCCCTAAGCTGATCTTACAGCAAAAGTCGAACTGGTCTGCACAGAGCCAAACCAGAGCCAACACCTGTTGCAACTTGGCTAGGCTGATTCTGACCACACCAATGAGACAACTCACCTGGCTCCTGCTTAGCCATATAAAGAAAGGCCAAATTTTCAGAAACACTCCTTGCCCACAACATGTCTGACGGAGCTCTTTGGAAAAGCCAGTCCTATTTATATGTGCCAAGCACTTGTAAATCTGATCCTGAGTGCTCTTGAAAATGTGGTCCTCATAGATACCCATGGATCGGTTCCTAGATCAAGGAACATTATGTTACAGTGGTTTTCAAACTTCTTTTCTCAGGACCCAGTTGAAAAAAAAAAATTATGCATGTCTTTGAGAAACATATTCCAGTCTCGCAGCAGCAGGAGGTGCCCTGACCCAGTACCTGATGCTCTGTGACCCAGTAATGGGTCCTGACAACCACACTGCTTTATCTATTCTACATCCTAAACCGCAGTAAGCACGCACTAAAAAAATGTCAGAAAGGAGGACAGCTGTGAACAATACAAGCAGCTGAAGTGGGGTGATATTAAGTAAATCACGGGACTATAATAAAGTCTGTCTTCCCCACAGGGAGACAGAAGGGGTTCCGAGTACAGCAATCAGAGAAATCTCTCTCCTTAAAGAGCTGAAGCACCCAAACATTGTCAGGTAGGAGATGCCCTCCGCCTGCTTGTCGAATTGCAGTGGTTGGGTCATCGCAGTACAACTTATTTGCTACTGATCTAGTTCGCTTGGGTCAAACAGAAGTGTAAGGATGGAAACAAATGTCTGCCAGCTTTACATTATCACGTAAGGGGTTGTTGATGAAAAGGAAACAGACAAGGCAGTTCTCAGTCGCTTATAACAAGTTGTTTTCAGCTCACTCTACCACAACCACTCAAGCTTTTTTTTCCAGACAGTGAGTGCCTAGCAAAGTTCTGGTGTTACACAGCGTCAATACAGGTCAATGGAAAGGGCCATGGTTCCGGTGGATGGATTTTATCTTTAGACACAGATTCCATTAAGGAGCATCTGGAATTTAAAAATCAGATGTGCAAGCTCTGTGAGCAGTGTGAATTAATGTGCAAAAGAGGCACAAAGCGACACAGTTTGTAGCTTTGTGTGTTTCTTTTGTCTTTTGCAGTTGCATTAGCACTGTAGAGAAATAACTGGTATTTTTCTCTACTATGCATCTTAAATGTTCTCCTTCCGCATCCCCCAGGAATTTCCTTAGTTTTTAAAAAAATTTGATAGCTTTGCTGAACTAATGGAGAAGAGGCCTGTGGCTGCAAGATTGGTGGGAAAATCCAAATGCAGGAAATGCAGTGTAAAAATATGTCTAGGTGTTGACAATTCAGGCACCAAATAAACAGAAATGGAGATCGATGTCTATGTAAGCAGAATGCCATGCTTTGGCCATGGAAAACACCAGCGTGTCTGACAGCAGGGTTCAAATGTCAGGTGGTTGGTAACTTAACCCCTTTTATCAGCATTAGTTAGAGCTGCCTGGTCTCAACCAACCTTTCTGGGTCAAGGCTTACTCCTTTTCTTGGAGACCTTTCCAAGCATGTAGACATAACGTTAAGTCTAAGGGGCCATTGTGAGACCTAGTCTGACTCCCTGTATTGGACAGGCCAGAGAACCTCCCCCAAAATATTCCTGCTCTTGTCAGAAAAATCTGCTTCTCAGTCAGGCAAATCCAAGTTTGAGTTCAAAATTGTCAGTGATGGAGAGCTCACAGTGACCCCCTTTTGAGCCCTGGCTAAGTTTTTGCTTTCTTCTGGCTTCCCTTGTTCTTTTTGGGATCACCTGTTCATGGGCAGAATGGTTTTCAAACCATACATAACTCTCTCTAGATCCTACAGGTCAGATCCTTAGCTAGTATCCAATTTCAATGGTGTTCTGCCAGTTCATACACACTGGGGATCTGACACTATAATCCCATTTAATAACTAGCTGCTGTTAATATAATTTAGAGAAGTTAGACCATAACCAGTGAAGCACTAGGCATGCCGTATCAATCCTGTTACCTACAGCTGCTGAAGAAAAGAGGCTAGCAGAAGATTTGAGTCTACCAGGAGAGAACTTACCTATATTACACACTGTCCTTTTCTACAGTAATTGCCCAAGTCAATCATGTTTCATTACAGTGATATATACATTGGCTTGGAGCATTACTGTAGGAATCTTGTGTGCTCTTTTTAGTAAAAAAAACAAACATTCTGGTTGTGTTTTGTTTTTAGGCTTCTGGATGTGGTGCACACTCAGAAGAAGCTATATCTGGTGTTTGAATATCTAAATCAGGACTTGAAAAAATACATGGACTCATCCCAGGCAGGGGAGCTCCCTTTAAGTCTGGTAAAGGTACAAATTGTTTAGAGAAGTAAGATTGCCAGGTTGCTAAAATATCTATTAAAAATAAAAATAAAAAGGAGGAGTCTGGTGGCACTTTTAAAAGACTAAAATTTATTTATCACATGAGCTCTCCTGGAGAATAATTTTCTCCCAGGGGAGGTCAAGCAATAAATGAATTTGTTAGTCTTTAAAAGTGGCACAGGACTCCTTGTTTTACTGAACTAGACTAACACGGCTACCCCTTTGGAACTTATCAAAATATCTATAGACAGTTATGGCTCGGTTTGTACCTGCCACCCTCTGCTGGAGGGACCCAAAACTGCTCAGCTGTGTGTTACATGCTGGCAGCAGAGATTTTTTGTTAGCTTCCATGACAATTAACTGACTCTCCTAGATGGCAGTGGGAGCTGGGAGCGCTCAGCATCTCCCAAGGTGTCTCATGTTATTTAATCTGAAAGATTCTAGACGTTGTTGTCTGGTATAGTAGTTTCCTAGCCCTTTCTAGACCTTTCAACGTGTCTGACTAACCACCAAGCAAACTGAGTTTGGGAGGTATAGCCCAGGGAGCCCCTGCTGTTTGTTTTTGCATTGAGCAACCAGCCTGAATTTGACTCCCTCCCCAAGACAACTGGGTCAGGAATATTTCAGCATATAACTGGATAATAATGATCAGAGAATTTCCTGCTTGAGCTTGCTTGAAGCTGGAGTGAGAGCCTCAGCGCTGTTGGGGAGAAGTTGTATTGCAGTCATGATATACTTCACATACAGATGTTGGACACTTTCTTAATGAAGAGCTATCAAAGGTCGTAATTTAAAACAGTCCAGGTTTCCGCATTGTCTCATTGCACCTATGTCTGAAATCTCTCTTCTTAGAGCTATCTGTTCCAGTTGCTGCAGGGCGTGAACTTCTGTCACTCCCACAGAGTCATTCACAGAGACTTAAAGCCTCAGAATTTGCTCATCAATGAAATGGGAGCTATCAAACTGGCCGATTTTGGTCTGGCGAGAGCCTTTGGGGTTCCCCTGCGCACTTACACTCATGAGGTAATACTTGTGTCCCCTCTGATGGAAGATGCCTTCTCCTGGGTATCCTGGTACCTCTGTTTTGTTTAACCTGATCTTTTCAAATTGACTCCTGTGAAGAAAAATCTAATCTATGAATTTGTAATTCACCCATCGCTATAAAATCTGTGTATTGAACACTTAAGATGCCCCTTCCTGTATGTCTGGAGAAGGCATGGGTGGATGTTGTACATAAAGAATCTTTCCAAGCTGAATGTAGCAGGAACTGGCCATTGCTGAGAGCAGAGAACCACGTGCTGCTGAGAAACTAGACTGAAGCTTTTGTTTTGGTTTGTTGCAGGTTGTAACCTTGTGGTATCGGGCCCCTGAAATCTTGCTGGGATGTAAATATTATTCAACTGCAGTGGATGTCTGGAGCATTGGCTGTATCTTTGCAGAAATGGTAGAATAGCTTTAATCACTGTCTCAGATAACAGGCCCTTCTTTTTAACAGCCCATTCATGATATTCAATCCAATACATACCCATCTTGTACAGTGGTCCTGGAGGGCAGTGGGAACACACAATGAAAAAAAGCAGCTAGGAAGTCATCAGCCTCTTATTTGGGCATCCAGAGGGATATTCCCACGTAGTTGTTCAATACAAGAACCAGCCACCACAGCCTGTTTATCTGTTTGCAAGATTTAAGTGCACCCAGACTTTGTGTCTGTCCTCTGCATGGGGGTGAATATGAACCTCAGTACTTAGATAGCTGTGGCTGAAAGCTAGCTGCAGCGAAAAGATTGATTTACAGAATTTGTGTTTCCTGTGTCTGAGCTTCTTACACTGTGGTCTGCAGAGAGCTGGCATTTCACTTCACATGCAAAAAAAGTCTGTATTCCTTTAAAAGCAAAGACAGACCTTGCTGACACCACTAGGGGCTGCTGCTATATAAGAGGGGCAGAAGCAGGTGCTGTCAGGGAACAGACCCATTAGTGGAGAAGGGAACCCCAAGAGCTGGACCCAATGTGCAAGGGGACTGGGGAAGGGTAGAGAAATATGCTGAGGGGAACACGCATGTGCGTTAATACACAGATGAAAGAGAGAGAAATGGAGAAGGGGGTGGGGAGAGTGGTTTGAAGAGGAAAAGTAGACGCAATGTTATTTAGCTTTCCCAAACACTTACTGTACTGTAGACCGGTGGTTTTCAAACTTACACTCAGGACCCACTACTAGCTTGCAGACCCTAAGGCACAGGGTCGCAGCACCCCCTGCTGCCACCACCAAAAGACTGGAATGGATTGCTCAAAGATGTAATTGTTGGGTCGTGGGCATAAGTGATATTTTTCAACTGGGTCCTGAGGGGAAAAAAGCTTGAAAACCACTGAATACTTCTTGCCTAGTGTTACTGTTCTATGTAGAGTTACCTGAGGAGATGAATATCATTCTTATTAGGAAACAATGGAAAGGAAACTAAGAGCATAAATCAGAGTGGTGGGTTTTGGGGTTTTTTTTGGCTCCCAGGTGACAAGAAAGGCCATATTTCCTGGCGATTCTGAAATTGACCAGCTCTTCCGGATTTTCCGCACCCTTGGTACACCCACTGAGGCCACGTGGCCAGGGGTGACCCAGCTTCCTGACTACAAAGGCAACTTTCCCAGGTGGGCAAAGAAAGAGATGTCAGAGATTGTGCCAAACTTGGATCGGGACGGGAGAGATTTACTAGCGGTAAGTGATGAGTTCTGACTAGTATTGGGGGTGGGGAGCGGGTTCAGTTTTTTCAAACAAAGCAAATGAAAAGCACCTTTTCGGCTGAGATGACAAATAGCAGGTTAGGTTGTGTTTTCCTTCATCCCTGAGCTGCCCGCTTGCATTTTTGGACACCAAGGTGCCTGCCTGGGAGGAGATGTTAGTTCTGTTGGGCTTGAGGCACAAATCAGTGAACGAAGTTCTGCGGCCAGTGCTATGCAAACTGTCAGACCAGATCATTCATAATGGTCCCTTTTGGCTTTGAACGCCTCTTGGTTTTCTTCCACAGCAGTTGCTACTGTACGACCCTGAAAGGCGCATTTCAGCCAAGGCAGCCCTGAATCACCAGTACTTCTTCTGGCAAAGCCCCTGCGACAAAGACCACCGTGTGCTGTCAAAACACTGCAGATGAAAGACTGCAGTGTCTCCTGGCCACCTGGATTCCTGATGCTGAACTCTGCACAGCAGTGCATTTACCCACCCCTTTTGGTGGCTTAGCAGGGAGGCTGGGTGTTGAAATGCCTAGGTATTACAAAGGAACTTGGAGGGAAGCGTTAGTTCTTGTTTAGACAGGCTATTTGGATGCTCTCAGCCCGTTGCTAGGGTATCATGGTCATTAAAGGTAGTTGTCTTTTCAGCACCCTTAGATCCCTCAGTTCCAGTTGCGGTTCAGATATCCCCTGGCAAAGAGATTTGTCAGCATCATCCCCCCCCCATCAGGCAGTGCCTGACCGCATGCAGCCAGGAGAGTACCTAAAGCCTTGAGCACCATGGTTTATTGCTGATAATAGCAAGAGGCTGTTAGTATTAGATAAGTTGTTGTGTTAAACTGTTTGAGAATGTGAGAGTCTTCATTCCTATTTAGGCCACAAGTGAAAACATCTTCTGAATTTATCTGGCTAGAGAAAGAAGCCAAAGGCACCAGATAGGACGGCCTATGAAGTAACATTTCTGGAGGACACTTGTCCAAACATACCTCTGGTTCAGTCACGTTGGTTAGCTTTGAAAATGTTATACTGTTTAGCTTTCTAGGTATTTAGCCCTAACTTCTGATGTTGTTGGAAAATTCACTCTTACAGCAATAAATAAATAAATAAATAGACCTGATCTGTGCATTAAGTCTTCAGTGTTTATGTTACATTTAGTAACCCCATGGACCAGGTCTTGCGGAAATCTGACAGTCTCTCACCTATGCCAAAACCTCTTTTCAGATTTGGTCATTGTTAAGGAGTGACTTACACTAGTGAACTAAGATGGTTGCAGAAAAAGTTGGTACAATGTTGTATTTTAGTGACATTTTTTATTCTGTAAGTGCTAAAGAGGCAAAGTATTTACTAGCTATAGATGAACCTTGCCAAATGAATTCTCAGCTCCTATTTATTCCAATTTGTCAATCAGTTTGATTGGTCAATGATGTATTTTTAGGTTTTAAGCACTACGTGGGAAATAGTACCTATTTCCTCATCCAGTCAAGGGGAAGAGACAATACCATGTGATTTATCTGACCCATCCCAAACAACACAGCTTAAGTTTCAAATATTTATGAAGAAAAAAAAAAAAGGTGCCCTGTGGCACTTACGACTAACAGATTTATTAGTCTTTAAGTGCCACAGAACTCCTTGGTTTTTTGTTGAACTAGACTAACATGGCTGCCCCTTTGGAACTTGGCAAAATGTTTATGACCAATTCCAAGAGGAACAAGGTTTGCCACTTTCTCTTGGGATAGCCAATCTGAGAGACTCGTGACCTGTTCAGGGAAATTGTCTGAGACAGAAAAGAGGCAAATCCGCTCACTAAGTTAGTAGCTCTTGGGGCAGTTCAGACTTTGTTGCAAAATCTTTCGTTAGAAGAAACCTCTTTCCCTGTGGAACAGACTGAAATGCTATGTGATGATCACTGCTGAAAGCCCAGTACCGTGACATGTGGCACATTGCTGAGCTTGAGCACTTGTGTGTCAGGGAAGTGACCTGGTATCAGTAGTGGGATACACATAGTCCTTCCAAGAGTCCTTCCAACATGAACCAGTAGACCAGAGACTGCTTGGTCAGCTTACTGTCTCTAAACTAGTTTATCTATCCCCTGATAAACAGCCATTACTCCAGACTCTACATCACAGGGTAGTTTATACAGAGCAATGAATTATGTACCTAAATTACAAAATGCACAATCATTTAAGTACACAGAATTCCCCAGCTCTAGTTTGTAAGCACCAAAGAGCCGTTATTTGGCATGTACTGTTTAAAATGTAACCAAGGACACATCCTCTTAGAGAGGCTGGGAAAGGGACTGAAGGGTGCTGCAGTTTGTTTAGCCCTTTCCTACAGATGATTAACTGAAAGGAAGGTTGACCCACCTGTCTGGGAAAGCTCAGAGGTTGTACAGGAGGAGAAACGGTGGGCTACGCACCAGTAACCATCCTTCTTCCAGATGAGCTGCTTGGATCCATTCAGTAATAGCTGTCTCCGTGCCAGAGCGCTAGATTGGTTAGAAAAAAAACTTGTCCTAGCCTGTCAGAAGAGGGGAGGCGGCCACTACCCCTCGTGCCACCCGTGGCTATATATACGGCTGCCTCCCTGCCCCCTCCTCAGTTCCTTAGAGCAGTGGTTCCCAACCTTTTCTGTGCCATGGCACACCTTGATACCGTCAAATGTTGCGAGACACACCACCATCAAAAATGCATGAATATTCAAATCAACTTAAATTACTTATGAATATTTATGAACTATGGCACAGTGTTTCAGAAGTGCTGCTATGTGGTGTAGCAGGGGTGGCAAAACACAGGAGATCAGGAGTCGTGTGCAGTGGCAGGAGTGAGTGTGGGGATCACAGCAGGGCAGGGGTGGCAAGAGAGGACAAGGGGAGCCATGTGGGGAGCAGCACAAGGGTGGCAAGAGGGGAGGGGAGAATAAGGGTGGCTTTGTGGGGTAGCAGGGGTACCTGGGGAGTGGGAAGGTAGGGTAGGGTAGGGTAGGGTAGGGTAGGGCAGGGGAGCATGGCGCAGTATCCACTTCCCCCTTCTCCACAGTGGCTCCCTGCCACCCAGGGCAAATCCTCACCCCACTGGGTCTCGTCCCCCCCCCAGCCCCCTGCTGCCTGTGATGGACCCTCCCATCACTGCAGGGGCCAGAACCAGGCCTCCTGCCCCCAGCTACACCTCCCCCACACACAGTCATCCCACCCCCTAGCTACACCCCCCCAACCAAACAGCCATCTCACAACCAGCTACACCCCCTCTGCTACACATCCATTCCCACCCACCTCTGACACACACACCCCAGCAGCCCTCCTCCACAAAGCCCTTACCTGGGCTGTTTGTAGGCTGGCTGACACAAGCTGCTCCACCCTGCAGGAAGAGATTCACACACACTCACACTCACACCCTTCTCTGCTGTTTGGGCCTAAGGTGGAATGGGGTTTAAGGTGGAGCCACTGGAACGCTGCATTTGGGCTGCTCCTGCTAGTTTTAGGGGGACACCTGGAACTCCGCATTCCAGTGCCGCCTTCTATTTTTAGGGGCCCCAGAATGCTGCCTGTCTAAAAATAGGGGTCCCCAGAACTATATTCTGGTGCCTTCCCCCTTACTTTAACCCCTGCCTTTTCCCAGCCCTGCACAGCCCATGGGGCTGGGCTGAGCAGGGAAGAAACTTTAACTCCAGCTCTCGGGGATGCTAGCAGCATGCTTTGGATGTTGCCACAGCACACCAGTGTGCCCCAGAGCACTGGCTGGGAACCACTGCCTTAGAGTCACCAACTCCAGAAGTGGGGATGGAGGGAGGGACCTGAATGGATCCGAGGAGCCCATCTCAAAGAAGGACGGATACTGGTGAGTAACCCACCATTCTTCTTCAAGCGCTGCTTGGATGCATTCAGTAGTAGGTGACTACTAGCCATGCTGATAGATGGTGGGTGGAGTTGGTACTTCCGCCTTCAGCACAGAAACGAACCCTGTAAGGTAGAGGCCCCACAGCAAGATGCTCGCCGAAGACAAGAGGCAGATGGGCCTTGACGGGCCCAGAAGCAGCAAGAGCTGATGGTCAACCAGAACAGGGCAAAACCAAACCCACCAAGGCAGAACGCATACACAGGTCGGGCAAGGTCACCTGAGCTGGAGAAAAGGACGCAACCTAAGAAAAAACGGGTTGCGCAGGTCCCTTGCCTAGGAGGAAAACGTGAAAAGTACCTGACAGACTACAATGTCTGGCCTAGGCCGTGTCACGTGGACTCAAAGGAGAATACTAAAAACTAGCAAATGAGACTAGCCACATGGGTGCGTCTCGCACAAGAACAAGAAAGGATAGGCATAGAGCACCCGAGGGCTTTGCAGGAGCCACGTAATCATGGACTGATCTGGCGACTACTGAGTACACAGGGAGAAGTAAGGGGGATAACAATGCCCCTTATCTAGGATGCAGCCCAGCAAGCCATCTGGTTAAAAGAGAGAAATAAGGATACATGGTCGTGAGATGGGCTCGAGGGCGACTGAGAAGACTGCAAGACACTATCCGTGGCGTATAGAGTCGAGTCAAGCAGGATGGGGCCTACGGCATGCTAATTAATGACCTGGTAGCACAGAAGCACACATTTTCAGCTGAGCTGGCAGCATGACCGGGCTCTTTTTTGTCTCCCTCAGGGAACTGATGGGCAGGATCCCTTGGGAGGCTGATCTGAAGGGGAAAGGTGTCCAAGAGAGTTGGGTGCATTTTAAAGAAACCCTGCTAAGGGAACAGGAAGATACAATTCCGATAAGGAGAAAGCACAGCAAATGTGGAAGGCGCCCACTGTGGCTTAACAGAGAGCTCTGCACTGAGCTGAAGCATAAAAAGGATGCTTACAGGAAGTGGAAGCTAGGACAGATGACTAAGGAGGCATATAAAGACATTGCTCGGGACTGCAGGGATAAAATCAGAAAGGCCAAAGGACAAATGGAGTTGCGACTAGCAAGGGATGTGAAGGATAACAGGAAGGGGTTCTACAAGTCTATCAATAACAAGAAGAGGATCAGGGATGGTGTAGGTCCCTTACTGAATGGGGCAGGCATCCTAGTGACAGAGGATGAGGAAAAAGCTGAAGTGCTCAATGCTTTTTTTAGTTCAGTTTTCACAAGCAAGGTCAGCTCCCAGCCCACTACACTAGGTATGGGGGACTGGGGAGAAGAAGAGAGGCCCTTGGTGACAGAAGGTCAGGTTAGGGACTGCTTAAAGAAACTAGATGTGCACAAGTCCATGGGGCCGGATGAACTGCATCCGAGGGTGCTGAGGGAGCTGGCTGATGAGATAGCAGTACCGTTGGCCATTATCTTTGAAAACTCGTGGCGAACGGGGGAGGTGCCAGAGGACTGGAAAAAAGCAAATATAGTACCTATCTTCAAGAAAGGCAAAAAGGAGGATCCAGGGAATTACAGACCTGTCAGCCTCACCTCAATCCCTGGAAAAATCATGGAGCAGCTTCTCAAAGAATCCATCCTGAAACACTTGGAGGAAAATAGAGTAATCAGGAACAGTCAGCATGGATTTACCAAGGGTAAATCATGCCTGACCAACCTCATCGCCTTCTATGATGAGATGACTGGATTTGTGGATGCGGGAAGAGCCGTTGATGTCATATACCTTGACTTTAGCAAGGCTTTTGATACGGTTTCCCACAGCATTCTCATTGGCAAATTAAGGAAGTATGGGTTAGATGCGTGGACTGTAAGGTGGATAGAAAACTGGCTAGAACAACGGTTTCAGCGCGTAGGAATCAATGGCTCCATGTCAAGTTGGCAGGCAGTAACAAGTGGTGTGCCCCAGGGGTCGGTCCTGGGGCCAGTTCTGTTCAATGTTTTCATTAATGATCTGGATGATGGGATAGATTGCACACTTAGTAAGTTTGCAGATGATACCAAACTGGGGGGAACGGTAGACACCCTAGAGGGCAGAGACAGGATTCAGGGAGACCTAGACAAACTGGAGCAGTGGGCCAAGAGGAATCTCATGAGGTTCAACAAGGATAAGTGTAAAATCCTGCACTTGGGACGAAAAAACCCCATGTACTGCTACAGGCTGGGGAGTGATCAGCTAAATAGCAGCACTGGAGAAAAGGACCTGGGAGTCATGGTGGATGGGAAGCTGGATATGAGTCAGCAGTGTGCTCTTGCTGCCAAAAAGGCCAATGGCATACTGGGCTGCATCAGAAGAAGTGTTACCAGCAGATCGAGGGATGTGATCATTCCCCTCTATTCTGCACTAGTGAGGCCACATCTGGAATACTGTGTCCAGTTTTGGGCTCCCCACTACAAAAAGGACATGGACAAATTAGAGAGAGTCCAGAGGAGGGCAACCAAAATGATCAAAGGGCTGGAGCACAAGCCCTATGAAGAAAGACTGAAGGAACTAGGCTTATTTAGCCAGCAGAAGAGAAGACTGAGGGGGGATTTGATAGCAACCTTCAACTACTTGAAGGGTTGCTCCAAGGAGGAGGGAGCTCGACTGTTCTCGGTAGTAACAGAGGGCAGAACGAGAAGCAATGGCTTCAAGTTACAGCTGGGGCGGTCCAGGCTGGATATTAGGAAAAACTTCCTTACTAGGCGAGTGGTGAAGCATTGGAATAAGTTGCCTAGGGAGGTGGTGGAATCTCCATCTCTGGAGGTGTTCAAGTCCCAGCTGGACAAAACACTGACTGGGATGATCTAACGGGAGTGGTCCTGCTTTTTTTGGCAGGGGGTTGGACTAGATGACCTCGTGGGGTCCCTTCCAACCCTATGATTCTATGATTCTTGCAGAAGAGAGGTTCTGGAAAAATTATTGACTGCAAGGTGGCCTGAGGCAATGACGACAAGATGGGCCTGCTATGGCCTGCAGGGAGCTAGAATGTAGGGCCCCGCCGGTCTAAGCTTGTGGGGTTTGCCTCTCGAAGCTCTCACTCAGCGTGAGGGGGGAAAGGAGAGGGATAGAAGAGAGCTCTTACTACCGTCTAGTCAACCCCTTGGCGACTGAAGAATCAACGAAGGGCCATGAAAGGCCGTGGACTCAGTACCTATGGTGCTTGCCAGAGGGATAACACTACCACTTTGCCATGCCAGGGCTGCCAAGGAGGAAAAGCTCTTCAATACATGGATATTGAAGAACTCTGCTGCCAAGGAAGTATCTTCTTAGACTAGAGAATGGGACCGCAACAAGATTGCAGCTGCCGCATCTGAAGGGCACCCCACAATCACAGAACCCAATGAAGTTTCTCCTCCATAGGGAGCCAGAGGGCGAATAAAAGGGGCACAACCCCAAACTGTTATATGTTGTATAGAATGGGTTCTCTGAGTATTGCGCCATCGGAACAGCAGTGGGTGCCAATGGGTCCTTGAGAAAGGAAAAAGAGGGGACCGCAGAAATGCCAGGTGCCGCCAACGCACTGGGGGGGGAACTGCAGTAGCGCTGAGGGGCTACGCATGGCATAGCGGGATGGTCCTGCAGGGAGGCAGGGCAGAAAAGGGGGGGGGAGTCGTGTCCTGCCAGGGAATGTGACCGTAGGGCAAAGGATTATGCAAATACCCCAGAAGTAGGGAACCTTCTGTTTGACACAGATAGCTGTCCAGAAGGTAGCGGATACCAAGGCAGGAACTATATGTGGGAGGGCACTCGAAAGGATAGACCTTTTGCAGTTTCCCAACCTATGGTACACAACAAGGTGTTCCCCCTCAGGCTTTTAAAGGGGTTCCCCTGGCCATGCTTTGGTGAGGCTGGGGAAGCGTGGGCTGCCTTGGAGAGGGTAGACCACGGTGAGGTTTCCTGAGGTGGGCCCCTGGTTCTCACCAGATGACAGAGTAGAGACGAGGAACCATGCGAGGGTGGGAAAAGGGGAGGAGTGGGCTGTACCTAGGGCCTGTGCAGGGGCAAAACCCACTCTAGAGATACCTTCCCGATGAAATAGCTATCCAGGTAGCTGTATTGCTACACAGATGTGTCCCCTTAGTGTGCAGGAGAAATTCCTGTTGAAAGGGGGTTGGGGTCACAGCACAGAAGACGGTAGTGCAACCAGGGGTGTCCCCTCCCTTCCCCTGACCTGGAACGAGGGGGCCTACCTGGGACACGCGTCATGGCCACAGGCACAGTCCTGTTGCAAGTAGGCTTCAGATGTGCGTGTCTCAGAGCCCCGCCACAGCTGGGGCTACACTGAGACGTGCCTCCATCCCTCGGCGAGGGGTTAGGGTGGGAAAATGCGGTGGAGAGTATTCAGGAAGGAGGGCTGTTAGGAATATGAAAGGAGCGGTTTCCATCTTCGGGGAAGTCGCTGCTTAAGGGGTGAGGGGTGGAGGGTGGTAGCTACCATATTGGGGTACTGGCACCATAGGCAGGCGTCATTGTATTGTCAGCCCCCGGTGTCCCGATCTAATTCTTGCTCCCACGATTGGGGAAGGGGAAGAACAAGGAAGGACCAGGATGGTTCCCACCGGATCTGCCTTCCCTACGGGTGGACAGGGGTTGGCCGTCTGCGGCAGTAACGCCCTAGGGCCCCCTGCACCCTAAGGGTAAAGAAGGTGGCAGTGGTCAGAGGGGCCCCTCCTTGGAGAGGGGTGGGTGAAGGCCCTCTTCCTGCCCTGAGTGAGGCAGGAAGGAAAAAGGGGTTGTCCCCTCTGGGGATGTGGGGAGCTAAGGCAGGGGGGTGGGTCTGGGAGGGAGAAGGCCAAAATATCTGGCCTCTCCCCGAGGATCTTGGGCTGTGCCCACCACAGAGAGGGTTTCAGGGGGAAACAGGACATACCCTTCAAAGGGCAGGTCAAGGACCGCCTGCTGTGCGTTAGGGGGCGCTCTAGCCTCCCTAAGCCATGCTACCCTACGGAGGGTAACCGCCGAGGCCATGGTGCAGGCAGCTGTGTCCACCACATCATGGGCTGAAAGAAGGAGGTCTTGAGAGATTATGTTGCCCTCCTCCAGGACGGCATACTCGTCCCTGGCCTCGGGCAGAAGCATGTTTCTAAATCTCCCAAGTGACTCCCAGACATCCAGCAAGTACCTGCTGGTTATGGCCTGGTTGTTTGCCACTCATAATTGGAAGGCCGAAGAAGAATACACTTTACGGCCTAACAAATCCAGCTCCCTCGTTTCCCCGGATGGGGGAAGGGGGTCCCTGCGGGGGTTCTCCAGCCCCCATTGCCATCTGGACCACGTCCCTAGGGGGAACTGGGTGATCAGTGAGCGAGAGGTAGTTCGATTCAGGTGTCCGATACTTCATGCTCGCCATACCCAAACCTGGGGGGACGGAGCTTGGACTGCCACCGGGAGTGTGCGAGGCCCCACACACTCAGGTGGAGCGCGATTGCTAAGGGCATCGTGGAGGCAAACGCTGGTCTGAACAGGGTGTTTGGGCGGGAGACTCAGGGGCTCCACCTCCATACCTAAATGGGCCGTGGCCTGTTGCAACAGGTCAAAGTGCGCCGAGAGGTTTCCCATAAAGGACTCCAGTGCCAGGGACAGCGCGGCACCAGGGGTTCGCCGCAGGGGGGAGGGAGTTCCCTCAGGGGACCATTCTTGTGGCCGAAACTGAAAGGATGACGGGGCCGATGTGCAGTGCTGGGGCCGTTTGGAGCCCCTAGAAGGTCCCTCTTCCAGGCTGGAGATGGGGAAAGGGGATCAGGATTCCCAGCCCAGTGCCAGTGGTGGAGTGGTGTCAGCCCCCACTGGCATGGAAGACGGGGCTCTGGAAGGTGAGGGTGAGCGTCCCAGATGAACCCAGGCCTTTGAGATGAAGGCCAGTTTGCCCCTTCTGATTGGAGGTGGGGCAGGGGGAGTCGGGAGGAGCAGCAGGACTCGTGCTGCCTCCACCGCTTCTGGGGTGGACAGGATGAGAAGTGACTCCGTGTGAGTCGCGGGCAAGTCCTCGCTGGGGAAGGGAGGACTGCTCAGGTGGGAAGGCTCCCGTTACTGTGGCACTGGGCTCTGCAGTGCCGAGGATGGAGTCAGCCGGTGCTGGGGTGAGATCGGCACCGGTGAGGCTGGGCGGTACCGTGTCGTTGGCGCCGGAGATGATACTGAGGCGGTGCTGAGGCGAGCCCGGTGCCAACGGTGCCAGTCTGACTGAGGGCAACCTTGATTGGTGCCAAGGTGCTGGAGTCAGCACTGAGGTTGTGCAGTGAAGGCAGCGGGCACTGGTGGCACGGTGCCGCATAGGCTCCGGCACCAAGCTGGGTCTCGGTGCTGGGCTCGAACCCGAAGCCTCCAGTGAAGGGTGCTGAGCTTCCTCCAAGGCTAGGGTGCAGCATCGCTGTTCCCTCTCCTTAATCGTTCTTGGTTTAAAGGAGAGCCAGATGGAACACGCCGAGACCATGTGGCCTTTGCCCAGGCACCTAAGGCACTTCCCATGGGGGTCATCCTGGGGGAAGGCCTTGCTGCAATTGGTGCAGGGTTTAAACCCCGGCATCGTCGGTGCAATGTTCTAGTCCAGCGTTGGGATTCTCGCGGTGGAGTTAAATCCACAAAGAGATGTGCCCTGCCAGACAGTGAGTAGAAGGCCAAGAAACAGGCTGTTTGCGAGTTGCAAGGAGCGGACGTTCCAGTTCCGACGTTCAAGGTGGAAGAAATGAAACTGAGGAGGGGGTAGGGGGGCGGCCATTTATATAGCCATGGGTGGCGCGAGGGGCAGTGGCTGCCTCCCCTCTTCTGACAGGCTAGGACAAGTTTTTTTCCGACCAATCCGGCGGCGCTCCAGCACAGAGACACCTATTACTGAATGCATCTGAGCAGTGCTTGAAAAAGAACCTTGCTTCATGAGCTGCAGTACTTGCCCTTAAGTTGCCATACAACTGCTGGAAGAAGAAACAGCCTGCCTGAGGCAGCTTTAGAGACAAGAGTGGCTCTGTGGTTGGCTGACTACAAGCCTGCTGGGAATCTGTCAGGCAGTTAAAGCCAGTTAGCTGCTACAGCTTCAAATGGGAGTTCATGGGCGCTTCAGCTGATAAGGATAGAACAGGAACCTGGCTGAGAATGCCAATGGTAAAAAATCTGAGATTGTGGAGTGAGTCTTGTATGTGTTAAAAAAACAACAAGCAGCTGTGTGGCACTTTAAGACTAACAGATTTATTTTTTGCATGAGCTTTCGTGGGAGAAGATCCCACTTCCTCAGATGCTTCGAAGATGGGTGAACTTACAGAAAGGAATTCCCATCTTTGAAGCATCTGAGGAAGTGGGATCTTCTCCCACGAAAGCTCATGCAAA
>ML682068.1:2094810-2172250 GCA_007922195.1 Podocnemis expansa
CCACTTCCTCAGATGCTTCGAAGATGGGTGAACTTACAGAAAGGAATTCCCATCTTTGAAGCATCTGAGGAAGTGGGATCTTCTCCCACGAAAGCTCATGCAAAAAATAAATCTGTTAGTCTTAAAGTGCCACACAACTGCTTGTTGTTTTTTTACTGGACTAGACTAACACGGCTATCCCTTTGTATGTGTTAGTCTTTATCAGTGCCACCCAACTCCTCCTTTATTTTGCTGAACTAGACTGACACAACTGGTCCTTTAGGATTTGTTTCCTTCTTTCACAACCTGCTTTAGTTCATGAGCTGAATGTCTGTTGACCCCCAGTTCTCAAGACCAGACACCCACCAGAGGACATCATTAGTAAAGCCTGTGGGAATTAACCAGCAGCTGATTCCAACCCAGAGATGCTTAGAGAAGTTTAAAACCTCATTAATGGAAATACTATTAGCAGATCAGTAGCTCTTCAGCTGGCTTCCACTCCATTATTCTGAGTGCTAAGGCCACTTTTTCTCCCAGGCTGACAGCTATTGCCTGGTATTTGAAAAGGGAAAATGATCTGCTGTTTCCATAGGTTGGAATTATCTGATTGCCAAAATAATTGGAAACAATAACTAGATGCAACCCAGTGCCCAGGGAGAGGCTGTACACCGGTGGTGGGATCAGGAAGAGAAGGAGCTTAGTTAAGACCAACCACTCCCCCTCAACTCCATGGCAGGATGGCCAACTCTTGGAAACCCTCCCACACCACTTAGGGCAGGGTGAGAGCATTTTGCTTTGTTTCTGAATCATAGCCCGCAAAAGAAGTGACTCTTTCATTTCAGCAGGCACTAAGCATTGTTAAAAGGCATTTGTTCCCAGTCCCATTGACTTTCATGTCTCAGGGCCTGTATCCCTTAGCCACTTCTGGAAATGTTACCCTGGCTCTATAGTTCTTAAGTTAAAAAAATCATATTGGGATTGTTAGGAATATAGTCCCAGATCCTCCCATGTCTGGGGGAGTTTGATGCCCAAATACCTTTGAGGACCTGGGCCATGTCACTGAAGACAGGGGATGAAGATATTTTCTGTTTTGACCTACAGCGAAGGGTGGATGGGCACATCCTAGATTTTCAAAGATACCACAAGAATGGGGACACACCTTCTAGTTTATTGAATGTATAATAATGAACTTAGGACCATATTAACATGCTGATATGCTCCCCCCACTTCTAGAAGATAGGAAGTCACAATGTTTAAACTACCAGAAGCACCTTTGTTTAAACAAAATCCCCTTTACTGTTAAAATGGTGTAGAAGCCCGTGCTAGAACCCTTTCACCTTGATGAATGCCTTTTCTTCCTTTGTTAGCCCAGTCATCGGGAAGCAAGATCAGCTCTCTAGAATAGTACAGAGCCAGAAATACCAGGCAGTCTGTTCCTCTGTGAGTACAGCCATGGCTTAAGATCACGGTGGAATTGGTGGGAACACAGAGCCCTGCTTAGTGCCTGAATCGTGACAACATGGGGGAATAGCTCACTGAGCGATGAGACTGAAGTCCCTCGGAGGTGGCTGGAAGCAGCAAGAGGCCACTCAGAGGGTCTTTGCGGCAACGAGCCATGGCTTCCTTGTAATTCATTTTTTCTTTGGTTACTGGGTCAACAAGATCCTTCTCATAGTTGGGCTCATCTTGGAGCATCTCAGCCAGGTCATTGCTAATCATAGCTGCCTGAGCAGCTTCCAGCACTGGGATGCGTCCTGTTTTCTTGGGATCAATCAGCCCTCCGGTCAGGTGTTGGACTTCTAAGTAGGGAAAGGCAGTGTCCTTTGTCATCCATCCTTTCTGAACTGCCTCCCCTACAGACAGCCTCCTCTTGGTCACAGGGTCCTCTATGCCTGTGAAAGCTTTCTGGGCATTCAGCAGCCTCTGCACATAGGTGTTGTCAATCAGCCCTCTGTCTACCGCTTTGTGGACAGAATACCGATCCCGTGTAATGAGGTCTATGATGCCCCCAGTTGCAGCCTGGGCCTCCAGAAGCTTTTGAGCTGTCATGGGATCCACCAGCTTCTTAGCGACAGCAGTTTTTATGGTGCACTTGGTGTTCGTGGCTGTGTCAAACACACCGGCAATGGGGAAGGTGTCCTCGCAGTAGGCTTTTTGCGAGCTTGGAGGAAAGAAGCTTTGGGTCTTCTGCTGCATCGTCGGAGAGGTATGTGGAGATTTGGAGATGATGGAGCCAATGGACAAAGATGAGGGAGGCTTGGATTCCCCGGCCACCAGCAGAGCAAACTCTGAGATTGGGATTTTGCCCTCCCTGTACAGCTGGTACTCCTCTTTAGTGATTTTCCTAAACCTCAGGGCATCCTCGATGGAGTATTGTTTCCCGCTCTTCTTGTCGAGGAGGACAGAAACATCTCCGTTGGGGCCCAAGGTGGTGATTTCCTCCCAGTCACATTCTAGTTCTTGCAGCTGGACGTATTGGTTTCTGTCTATGACACCTCTTTTGTAGGCCTCATAAGGAGACATATCCTTCCCTGTCTCTGGGTCTAATATGGAGATCTTAGTGGAGAGGTTAGTTTCTCTCATCTGGGTCTCATGGCTCATTTCTTCCCTGTTGACCCTGGACTGAAGTTCCCGGATGGACCTCTCTTTTTCATAGATCTGGTCCTTCTCCCTTAGAATAGCTGCCTCCAGGAGAGAAAGCTCTTGTTCACGCTGCAGCTTTCTTTGCCTGTCCTGCTCTGTCTTTTGGTTGAGGAGCTTGGACTCCTCTCTGAGGAAGAGGACTTTCTGCTGCTTTTGCCTTTCCAGCTCCCTCAGCTCACTCTCTAGGTTAGCTCTTTCTTGGATAGCCAGGTTTCGTGCTTTCTGGAGATCAGCTTCCTCACGGGACCAGTTGTTTTTCATGCCTTCAGCTCTCTCTATTTTCTCCTTGAGTCGTCGTATGTCTTCTTCTGCATTTTGCCGCGCAGTTCTCTCTCTGCTCAGCAGCTCCCAAACACGTGCACGTTCATTCTCGAGCACTCTATCCTTCTCCACTCTGATAACCTCCTTGTAGATGGTCTTCTCCTGGGATTTTGTTTTCTGCAGAACATCGATCTGGACCTGCAGGTTCTTGCACTCCCTCTGCAGGTTCAGAACCTGAGTCTTTTCATTGTCCAGCTCCAGACGCAGTCCACTAGCAACCTGCTCAAGCACTGGATCCTTCTCTACTTTGACCACTTCTTCCATGATGATCTTCTCTTGCACCGGCTTGGGGCTTTCCTCAATTTCTTTTATTCTCATAGTTATTTGCCTCAGCTCCTTTTCCAGCGCAAGTCTCTTGTTTCGATCTTCCTGGAAGTTAAGGAGCTTCTCTTTCTCTTCCACCACATTCCGAAGCTGCTGTACCTCTCGTTCTACACGACGCCTGTTGCTCACTTCCTCATCCAAACTCCTGCTCAGCCTCTTGTGCTCATCTCTGAGTTTGGGATCTTTTTGGGTGAGAATCACCTCCTTGACCACTACCTTTTCTTCAGGTTTTCTCCTCTCAAGCAGCATGTACTTGTTCTGCAGATCATAGACAGTGTCCTCAGCTGCTCTCCTCTTTTGAGACACATTACGCAGCTCTTCACGGAGGCGATCCGCTTCTTTTTCCAAGAGTGGATCTTTCTCGTATCGGACAACTTCCTTATTGACAAGCTTGGTTTCCACCTTGGACCTCTCCCTTTTCCATTCATCCCTTTCACCCTCCAGTCTGATGAGCTGCTCTTGGGACCTGCCATTTTTGTTTACCAACTCATTCAGCTGTTCCTTCAGCCTGTCAATTTCTCTAAGAATCTCTGGGCTCTTCTCAAGTTTCACCACTTCTTGGGTCACCTCCTTATACTCCACAGTCGGTTTCTGAGACCTGAGGATGTTCAGTTCAGAAAGGGCCTCTTCCACCTCCTTGTCCATCTTTGTCCTTTTACTGGCAACTTCCTGAAGCTCCTTCTTCAGGCGAGAAATTTCCTTTTCTGTCTCTGGATCAGTCACAAAGATCTCACTGACTCTTTCTTTAACTTCTACTTTTGGTTTTTGCCTCTCTGCAATGCTGTATTTGCTTTGCAGCTCTGTCAGCTCTCCCATTAGCATCCGGTTCTTGGTCCTCTCTTCTTCAATGAGGGTTTTAAGCTTGGAAGACTCTTTTAGTAGCTCTGGGTCCTGTTCCACCTTCTTCACCTCCTTGACAATGATTTTGGGCTCTGCTGCTTCAATCAACTTTTCCAGCTCCTCGATCCTACTCTTCAGTTTGATAATTGAATCCTCCACAGATTTTCTGTTGAAGGTTTCTTTGTCGATTTCCATCTGCAATGTCCTGACAGCCTTCAGCATCTCTGGATCCTTTTCCAGCTTAACCAACTCTTTCACTACCACTTTCTCTAGGATATTGGGCTTCTTCTGCTCCAGAATTAACAACTCTTTCCTGAACCGTTCAAGTTCAGAAGAAGCAGCTGAGTTCTTTTCTCGGAGACGCTTGATTTCTGCACGGAGGCTGGCTGTTTGGTCATCCAGGTTTGGATCCCTCTCAATTTTAGTGACCTCTTTGGTAAGGAGCTGGGCCTCAACCACCTTCCTCTCTTTCTCCATCTGGGTGAGCTTCTGGTTCATCATTTCAATGTCTACCTGGAGGCCGTGTCTTTTTCTGCTCTCTTCCTCAACCTGATGCATCATCTTAGATAACTCATTCTCCAGCTTCGGGTCTCGGTAGTATTCCACCACCTCTTTTTCTTCCACTCTTTCAATGGGCCTTTGAGTCTTCAGCAGCAGAAGCCTCTCTCTGTGTTCTTCCAGTTCCTGCTGTACTTTTGCCACTTTGCGCCTTTCCTCCTCCAGCTGTGACTTCAGTGACTCTGCTTCTTTCAGTGACAGAGCCAGATTTTCTGACTGTTGCATTTGCTCATGTTCTGCCTGCACCTCCTCTTTTACTTCCTTCTGCAAGGAGAAAGCAAGAAGTTCCTTAGCAAGACATGGAGTTAGAACATGGCACCTGTGATCCTTGCCATGGATCCTAACACCTTACAGAGTTGGAGAGCAGGAATAGGAGATACTAGGGCAAACTGGTATAGAACCATAGGCACTTTCCAGTGACAAGAATCACTTTAATGTAAACTGTAAACTAGCCTTTGATTAAACACAATAAGCAATAGTGGCTGTGGCTGGAGTAATGTTCTCCCAAGTGAATCCAGCAATATTGGAGTCGGAAACCAACATGATCTTTAGGGTATTTCTATCTTTAGGGCTGTCCAACAACAGAAAATGCCATATTGCTAAAAGGCTAAATTCCTACCATACAGGCTGCTGGGTGGTTCACTCTCTGAAATCCCTAGTAACTAAGCACTGGTTATACATAGCTGTGAACACTACTCAATCTCAATTCTGGGTCCCTTTTTTCCTGGTTAGACAAGCATTAGTTAATACAAAGATGGCATCTTTGGTCTGCATGCCATGCTGAAGCCCAGTTCCAGGAGGATTCAGAGGAAACACTGCCACCCACTGGGTTATTAGGATCCTGCCTGCTGCTCAAGGTTTTTTTTCCCCAAGAGGTATCCACATCCCAGCCATTTGACTTATGAAATCTAGTGAGATCCCAGCCTGAGGCAGGACCCTGAACAATTCTGCTGCATCAGTGACAGACAACCACTCCCCCATTTTGCAGGTAGGGCACATTCACTAGAAAAGAGGTTGGAACAATTTGCAGCTACCTTCTCCATAACCTTCTTGGCAAACTCCAGTTGACTGAGCTGCTGCTTGTGTTCGGCTGCTGTCTCAGTGTAGAGTTTTGTCATATCCTTCTCCTAAAGAGAAACAAACCAGAATGATCTGGATAGTCGCCTGTTAGACATATTGAATTCTTCCGGCTTCTCCAGCCCTATGCATCCTGTGGTTAGTAGCTTTAACTTGAGGCTCTCAAAAGGACTTTATGACCCTTAACTGAACTACATAACATTCCTGTTATGTTGGTACTCTCACCCATGATTTTATAGCATGAGGAAACTGAGGCACAGGGTGGTTACAAGACTAGCTCTGGATCATGCAACAAGTCAGGGGTAGGATGGGAATAGAAGCCCTGGCTCTCAGACTCTTAGTCTAAGTTCAATATAATACTCTCCCACTGGTGGCAGCTACAAAGCAGTAACACTCATTTATAGTGGGCCCAAGTAATGTTCTCGGCAGGGGTCAGGCTTATTAACACGCAAACAACAGCCAAACCTGTCAATAGCCAGGGATTAACATAAGTGGTATGCTGGTACTCGTGCACATCCTGGCATTTAAAATGTGCGCTTCAAAGTGGCCACAAATGTGCAGATGTGTACCTGCATACGTGGGACAGCACTAGCTAGGTAAGCCACCCCAGAGGCTCCCAGCTGCAGTCCCTCCCTATCCCGGCTCCTGCTCCACACAGGGATCTAGCTGCTGCCACACACACCCTCACCCAGCTTCCCAGGGGGAGCCAGGTGGCAGTTGCATTTCCCCCACTCTCCTTCTGGTTCTGTGCCGGGATCAGGCTGCAGGGGTTGCACTTGTAGTAACCCTTGGGGAGGAAGGGGTTAATGCTCTGGTCAGTAAGTCCCAGGACAGCCAATAGAAATAAAGCACAGGTTTTTGAATTGGAACAGCAGCCTGGCCTGTTCGGATGCAGCAGAGCTCCTGGAAGGATCAGGAGGAGGCCAGAGGGGCCCGAGGAAGAATCCAGCAACATCCTTACCAAAGATAAGTTAAGTTTGTTACTGACCAGGCGTGCGTAGAACAGGGAATGTGTACTTAGATGCGGTCAGGGTATTTTCTTTGTTTTTTTTAATTTGTTTTTGGATTTCTCTGTGCTGAGCATATGTATCCTTCCTCCCCCCCCCCCCCCCAACTACCCTGTAACTACCTCAGTTAAATCCCAGAGAAGCAACTCTCTCTCTTTTTTATCTGTTCTTTTTAATTAAAGATTTTACCTTTTAAGCTCTAGTTCTGTGTCCTGAAAAGCAAGAGGTTTGTGTGCATGTGCCTCAGACTGCACAGCCAGCTACTAGAGGGAATTCTGTTCAACTTCCAGCTGACATTCCAGCTGGGGTTAGTCACTCTCCTGAGAGAGGACCAAAAAAAAAAAGGATTGCAAGTACCTCACAGGAAGGAATTCCCAAGTGCGCCTTCCTGGGTTTTCAAGAGGTTTTTTGCATTTGGGTGGTGGCAGCGATACCATTCCAAGGCCAGGAGACCTTGGAGAGTTTTAAGAGCAGGCTTTAAGGCCTGTTGCAGGCCCCCACCTTCTGCACTCAGAGTGCCAGAGTGGGGAAACAGCCTTGACAGCACTCCTCTGCCTGGCCCACCCCACCTTGAGGGCCAAAGTATTTCTGCTGGGATTCCTTGCAGACTTGATCTGAAACTATGTCAACCCCTGTAGCTGACAACCTGCTCGAGACAAAAATTTGGAACCAGAAGACAAACGCAGCCCTTAGCACCGAAGTTCAGAGCACCAGAAAGTGAACTGTTACATTTCATTTCACCCCAGATGCTGCTCTAGGGATGAGTAAAATGGTCTGAGGAACAGCTCTGAACCCACTCAGGAGAGCATTTTTCTGTATGGGACCAGAACCATCAACATGAATTGGTTCTGGATCCAACTGCCAAACTGCTGGCCAAGCTCTAGAAATATTGCACTAAACTCATGATTTGTTAGTTCTTGTTGGCATGTTGTGTACACGACAGCAATGCAATATTGCTGCAAGCCAGGGGGAAAAAAAGAGTTCGCATGAGAGTATCAGCTATTCTAGCAGCTGCAGCTGGCTCACAGAACCCCACACACCCTGTCCTTTTTAACATTTATCTAACAGAGGACAGTAAAGGTTAGAAAAGCCATTAGCCATGTTCAGACAAGGTCACGATCCCTATTCTGCCATGAGGAAGGGGTGGGAAATTGGGGGAACAATCAAGACCTCTCCATGGGAAGTGGAGAAAATGCAGGTTGATTTCAGACAAGGCTAGAGGACAGTGAAGCAGCACCATGCCTCATATTGGTGCAGGCCTTTGTCTTCTACGTCTCACCTGGGCCTGGATGCTCTCTTGCAGTGGAGTGACACGAAGTCTTTTGGCAGCAGAAGCACTCAAGGTGGGGTCCAGGGAGGAGCAGTAGTTGCCTGCCTGGAGCTCATAGTCCTGTTACAAGTGAAAACAAAGAAGTCAGATCAGGTCTTTGCTAGGCAAAGTGAGATGGCAGTCACGTGGCAAAACGTACATTGAGAGCAGACTGTACAGCCTGGGATAGTTTGACCACTGCATTCTTCTCAGGTTCCTTGGCTTGGATTTCATCCACCAGCCTCTGCAGGAGAAAAACAGGACTGGATTGAGAGGCTGACTATCCATGTCTTATCAAAACTCTCAGAGAGAGTACAGAGAGGCTGTTATCAAACACCAAGCAGCCAGGGATGAGTAAGGGGGGGGTGGCCTTCCCCAGGGTTTCCCAACAGAGGGAAACAAAAGATATTGCATCAAGGGCATAGGAAAATGCTCTTGGCAAACAGAGCATGAAACAGCTCCAGTCTGGCCAGCTACTCAGTCTCTGGTTGATTAATGGACAAGCTGACGGTGATGGGTACTGCAGGGCTCCAAGCCATAGGAATGGAGGGAGCAATGTCAAGTAACAGATGGCGAACCTCTGGCCTTGCATGCCTGGATAAGAAACCAGAATCCTGGAGCCACCAGCTCTTTTCACATTGGCTGGTGGAGCTCAGGTAGGTCTCAGACTTGGAGGAGCTGCCTCCAACCAATTCTTGCTGTTTATTCTCTCACCAGTGTAGTCCCACATCAGCTGAGGATGTTGGCAGCTACTGAGATTAGCAGCCAATTCCCGGCCTGAAGGAGAGGGGACCGCTGGATGCTCCGTGAGGGCCCCTAGGCTCTGGAGACCATGCAGCAGCATGCTGCTTGATGCAGGATCAGGCTACCCTGCTCACCATTTGTTGCAAGCTGCCATGTGTCCCAAGCATAGTCAAGGAACTGATGCAGGGGAAGCGCCGGAAGAAATGCAGAGTGGCAGTTACATAGGTTTCAAGTGAAACAAGGGACACCTCTTTCACCTTCCCCCATCTCTGTGCATCCTGAGACCCAGCAGGAGTCTCACCTTCTGTGCCTGCAGCTTGTAATTGACCTGGCTTGGCCCATCTGTGGTCTTGACCTGGTGCTTGGGCAGGTTGTTCATCCAGAACATCATGTTCTCATTGGAGTTTTGGAACTGCTGGTAGGTGAGGTTGATGTTGCGGAGGGTCTTCTCCCTGGAAAGGTGGAGGGCCGGAGGGGGAGGTTTAACAGGCAAGTGGGTTCTCGTGTGCAAATTGCTAAAGGGACACTGACAATGATACCAGGTTAAAACCAGGATAACTCAAGAGATGGTGAAAACCAGCCAGCAAGTAGGAAGGCTTGGCTAGGTGGCAGCATAGTTTTGTGTGTCCAGTAGACTTGTTAGTACAGAATATGCATTACCACATTCAGTCACAGGTGGCAACATACCTTATCGGAAGAACAAGGTGGGTGAGGCAACAAAAGAAACATGCTTCGGAGCTACACAGAGCTGTTCTTAGGTCTTGGAAAGGTGCTCCCAAGCAGCACCGCAGCCAAATGGAAGGGGGAACAGGCTGTAGTTAGCTCTTTCTGTACACATGTTGGAGGCTGAGGACTGATGGGTCGGCTAGAGAGTGATTGCTCAGCTCACTTGCAGGTGACAGAGTGTTTTTTGCCTTTTTCCCATGAGAGTTCATTCCAGAGTGTAGTGATTGGGTTCACTTTCAAAAGATGAACGTGGGAGCTTAAATTCATTACTCTGCTAGACACAGAGGCGTACACAGGAATTTCAATGTGAACGACTGCTTCTATGGGGCATGTTCTGTGACTCTGCTGTTGCCTTGTGGTCAGAGAGCTCTCTGCTCCCATTGATTATTGGGTGGGACCATGACTCTGCTTTCCCTCTCTTGCGCACACTGCTGGCTAGACACTAAAAATCATGGCCTGAACAGAGACACTGGGTTTATTGTTTATTACAACAATTACAACCCATTGATTTCCTCTTTCTGTCCTCCAAGAGCAGAGGTGTTAACCACACTACCTTGAACAGCCACTCTACCTTGAATGGTCCCTTACAATACCTGCTGCTAAATCATCCATTCAGTCCCCCCTTGCATTTTGCTGTGAGGCTGGGTGTCCTTTCCCAGACCTGAAGAGCAGCCCTGTGTGTATTGAAAATGTGTGTCTTGTTGTCTCTAACACTCTGGGACTGACACAGATGCAAATACACTGCATACCTTACTTCAGCATATACCTGCCATCATGGCTGTGCATAAAGGGTCTTAAAGAGAGGACACCTGCATGACTCTCTCTCTGACTGAAGCTCTGTCTATAGCTAGTCTGTATCCAGTAAAGAGGAGCTTGACCCGTTAGTAGCAGCTTTTCAAGCTGGTGCATACAAAGAGCACATGACACAAAAGCATGAGGTGTGCCAGGAGCACAAGACAGACTGAATGCGATTCTGGAGAAGGGAAGTTTGGAAGGCAGGAAGCAGATCTCCTCTCCTTTTGTATGCACTAATAACTGCCCTGGTCAGCAGCTCATCAACAGAGGTAAGTGGTAACAGAGAGAAAGGCAGGCTATGCTAGCATTCTCCCCAGCTGTCTGATCCCAGAGCAAAGCCTGTCTTATACATAAGAGGGCCGTACAGTATTGCTACGCTAGCTCTCAAGCTACATTGACTGGGGGGAATTGGACTGGGGTCCTGGGACAAAGGTGAGTCCAGATCATCTCCCCAGAGGGTCCCAAATCCTGAAGCTGGCTCTTCAATTCAAATGAGTCAGGCAAATTTTGATTTGGAGTTGGACACAACCCTCTTCTGGCTGGTCCTCCCCAAATGCCAGCCCCCTCCCCTGCCCCTGGTCCCACCTCACAGGGGCCAAGCTGCTCACCGGTGATCCAGCTGGTCAGCTACAGCATGGTAGCGATCATTGAGGAGCTGGACCTCCCGTTTTTGCCTGGGGAGGTCTGGGCAGAACTCCTGGAAGTTATTCTGCACAGCACTGCAGCTGTGCTCAGTGTCCTTGAGGGCACGGTTCAGCTTCAGCACACGGTCCTCCTGGGCGACGAGATCCCGCTTCAGTCTCTGTCAAGGGAGGAGTCGCTGGATTAGCAAGGGCCATTCTGCTCACACCACCTACCACACTCCTTTCCCCCGCCCTGCAATGTGGGTGGGGTCCCAGAGCGGGAGTCCCTGGCTCAGTGGGGCATAAGGGAATGGAAGGAGTTGAGATCTTTAGCATCAGTTACGAGGAGGAAATTGATACAGGAAAAAAAAAATCATCTGTGCTTCACGGGGACCTTAGCAGAATGTAAACGTTGTGCTGTAACTGTGGCCCTTGGACACAGAGACCCGTGAGGGAGGGACGAATGTCGGGGGAGCCTTGGGGGATCAACTGGAGTGCTGGGGAGAGAGAAAAGGCCTGGCATGGATGGAGTCAAGAGCACTGGAGGCATTATGAAGCATCAATGTAGGTACAAGGGGAATTGATTGTAAGGCAGAGAGACTGGGGCTGAGAGATGGGTGGATAGAGAAGGGGCATGTGTGTGCAAAAAGGCAGCTGACTGCGAGGCACTGGGGCAGACTGATGAGGGGAGGGATCGATGAAGTGGCTTAGAATAGATGTGTGGCGGGGGGCACGTCATTTTATCAACCTACCAACAAACAGTTTATGAATTGATGCCACTGATTTAGTCTGCAGACATCAGGGAAGCTCATTTAAAGCAGTGTCCCCACCACCCTGGGCTGTGAAATCTCAAAAGGCCATCGGGAGGGTTGGGAAGCATTTAAAATTTTATTACAAGCTAAAGTAGAGAAAATCTTGTTCCCCCATTCCCAACATACCTTTCAACCTCCAATTTCTGTCAGCTTTCCCCCTCCCTACCTTGCCACACACACAGATCAGTTATACAGTCAGCCTAGCACTGCCCACATTGATCTGTTTTGTTACTTTTACATCTACAGAAACATCAGGAGGTCATAAACACTTGATTTCAGAGGAGGGATCACTAGCTGGAAAAGGCTGAGGAACACTGGTCTACAGGGCTGGCCCAAGGGTTTTTGGTGCTCTGGGCGAACTATGACTTTGGAACCCCCACCCCCCATATTATAAGAGATTACATATTAACATTTTTTTAAATAGAGAAAAAAAATTCACTTCCATTTAATTTGCTGCCCCTTAAAGCCCAGTGCCCTAGGCAACGTCCTAGTTCATCTATATGGTTGGATCGGCCCTTCTGGTCTAGATGACTGAGCCGGTGCCTACCATGAGAGATACGACCATCTAAGTCTCTTTTATTCACTAAGTATGCTGAGCCCAAATTAGAGGACACCCACTCTTATGGTGCCTGTTCTCCTTGCCATTGAACAGCTCCTCACCTGCATCTCGTTGGCCCGATCCTGCAGGGCATTGGGAGAGGCTGGGATGGTGCTGTCCTGAGCCAGCTTGGACTCAAAGCTATTGAGGATCTCATCCATGTTCTCCATCTGATTCTCCAGGTTCAGGGATGCCTTGGCTCTGAGGAGACAGATGGGGGCATGTGACCAGCACCAGAGGGCAAACCTCACTCTCCTCCCTTCTCCGAGTCTGCCCTGGAATTAGGCTTCCATTTAGTAACTACAGGGGACTCACTCTCATTGCGCAATGCAGACCATTAAATGAATTGGCCTTGAAAAGACACCCCTGTCTTTGACACACCACCTCCCTTGGCTCCAAGGGCAGCTTTAAAAACAGAAGAATAGGTCAGGGGTGTCTGCTCTGTGGGCTGTTCTAGGCGCAATTTCAAGCCATAACAACTGATTCACCTTGTGATGTTTTTATGAAATGGCAACATCATCTGAACATATTCAAATGGAGCTGCAATCCCAGTTTGCCAGAAATCTGTACCCTGATTGTTAGGACACTGTACAGTGCTTAGCACAGTATCGTCTTCAACTCACTTCGGGCCTCTAATAATACATATAAAACAAACAACAAAGAAAACATTGGCCGTACTGTATTTTACTAGAAACTTTAAAACAGTCCCATTGTGCAGAAATTTTCCTCGTGTTTTCTGAATTTTCCCCCTGGAAATAGGCTTCTTTTCGAGTGAGAATGAGCCCACCTGAGTTTAAAAAAAAAATAAAAAAAAATCCAAATTCAAAGTGCAACATTTCACATGGTATTGATTGGGGGGGAAGGGGGGGGACCATTTATTTATTGTACCAAAGAACAAAATCTGAGGTTCCCTCTAAGTTGCCTAGGACAAAATATGAAAACATTTTCTAGCAAAACTTTGTGAGGCCTCACTCAGCAGTTTCATACAGCTCTACCATCTCCACTTACTTCTCGTCATATAGGCTAGACAGCATCTTGACATCATTGTACTTGTTCTTGACATTGTTCAGAGCCACTGGGAGCTGAGAGGTAGAAGGGCCAGTGGGTTTCTTAGACAGGAAGGCTTCACACTCCTTCTGCACTGCTTCCTTATCTGCCCCAATGCCCTGAAGTTTCTTTGTTGTTCCCTAACACAACAGAAATTACCAGAGTCACTGAACACAGAAGCTGCAAGTTAAGATGACATGACACAGTGAGATCTCCTGGGAGGCCTCAGCTGAGCCAGGCTGGGAACATGTATCCACAGCACAGGATGGTTGATAGCCAAAGATGGGAGAAACCAACAGTTTGAGTTCACCCCTCTGCTGAGGCAGGACAGAGACCTCCCAGCAGAATCAAAACTCAGCACTGAACTGATACTGACCCAGAACTTAGCCCAAAGGAGGGGAGAGAACCTCAGGGTGTAAAGCAAAAAAAAAGCAAGGAGTCTTGTGGCACTTAAAGACTAACAGATTTATTTATCCCATGAGCTTTCGTGGGAGAATATCCCACTTGTAAAAAGTACATTTGTCTTCTCAAATCCCCACTCACAAGGACCATTCCTAAGACACAGGGAACTTCATGGGTTCAGTAGTGGAATGGTCCATATTTTTCTCTATGGCAATCTCCAGCCAGCCTCTGAGTGCTGGAGCCAGCAGGTATCTCTGCCAGCGCCAGCTAAAGGGGCGAGCCAGTGTGGCACTAGCTTGGGACACTGAAGCTTAGTGGCGCTCGGCAGGGCCACCAGCTACTGGGGCTGGATCCAGCATGCCGCCTGCCACTGGCCAGCAGCAGCAGGGGCTGCATCCAAGCCATGGCCACCTGCTGGCAGCAGCCAGGGCTGAATCTGGCGTGCCACCTACTGCTGGCTGGGGGCGGGGGCGGGCGCGCCCCGGCCCCGGGGGGGGGGGGGGGGGGGGGGACACAAAAGCAGAATTTAGCTCAGGGTGCCACAACCCCTTGAGCCAGCCCTGGTCTCTGCAGACACAGCAACAAAGCTCTCTTCTTTCTTCTTTGGAGCAGCAGCTGCTCACTCTTACATGGCTTCTGTGTCAGTTCAGTTCTGCTACAACTATCATGGGTAAACCAATTCCCTGCGCTCCTCAGCCCTCACCTCTTGGTCCTTGATCCTTTTCTGAAGGTCCTCTGTTGGGGCAGTGTGGCTCACTGGGGACCTCACCCGGCTAAAAATCTCCTTCTCCACCTGGACCAAGTCCTCATCAATCTTATTCAGTTTAGTGAGGAGCTGGTCAGCTTGGGGGTCATCTGGGACAGCAGTGGGGCTTTTGACTGGTGCTGGAATGACAATTGATACAGAGTCAGTGCCATTTCCCATCCACCATCATGCTCTCAACTATCTTAATCTTCCTCCCAAGAGCCCTGTTCTACAGGCCTAGTGGCTTGGCCCTCTACTAGTCCTTTCACTGAAGTACCACAGCTCCTTCAGGTGGATTATGCTGGAGCAAGGCAGTCTGTCTTTAAGCCACCATAAGGGTTTGGACTATGAGACCAGGACTCAGTGTTTTTCTGTACCTCATCTCTCCAGACAACACAGCGTTGCAGAGGGCAGATGGGTCACGATCCCCAAATGGCTGCTCCCTGCCAGCCAAGTGACTTGAGTTAGAGAAGTGTTGACTTCTTTGAGTCTGCAGCCTCTTTATCCTTCAGCCCCCCCTGGTGTTAGCAAAGTTTGCTGAAGGAAAAGAGATGGGAAAGCCAACTTTCAAATGCAGACATGGCAACTGCATGGGAAGGGTTGGCCATCAAGGCCTTGGCACCTCAACACAGCACTTCCATCTCACCTTTCACCCAAGGATCTGAAAACACTTGGCAGATGCTGCAGAAGCTGCATGGCTCCCTTGCATAGGGAGGTTTTTAAAGAGATTTTCAAATGGCTTCACAGAGTCAAAACAACTTGCCATGAGTGAGTGGCAAGGCCAAGAACAGAACATATGAATGGCTACACTGAGTCAGACTAATGGTCCATCTAGCCCAGTCTTCTGACAGCGACCAATGGCAGGTCCTTCAGAAGGAATGACCAGAACAGGTGATCATCGGGTGATCCATCCTGTTAGCAATTCCCAGCTTCTGGCAAACAGCCATTGATGGACCTATTCATTATAGTCATGGCCTTCACAACATCCTCTGGCAAGGAGTTCCTCAAATTGACAGTGCACGGTGTGAAGAAATACTTCTTTTTGTTAGTTTTAAATCTATTGTCTATTCATTTCATTTGGTGACTCCTATTTTTTGCGTTATGAGGAGTAAACAACACTTTATTTACTTTCTCCACACCAGTCGTACTTTATAGACCTCTATCACTGCCCCCCTTAATCATCTCTTTTCCAAGATGAAAAGTCCATCTTATTAATCTCTCCTGAAGCTACTCTGCATCCCCACCCCTTTCTATACCATTTCCAATACCAATTTATCTTTTTTTGAGATGGAGTGACCAGATCTGCACACAGCATTCCAAGCGTGATATTTTCTATCTCCTTATCTATATCTCTCCTAATGATTCCCAACATTGTTAGCTTTGACTGCTGCTGCCTACTGAGCGGATGTTTTCAAAGAACTATCCACAGTGACTTCAAGATCTCCTTGAGTGGTAACAGCTAATTCAGATACCATTATTTTATATGTGTAATTGAGACTGTATAGTCTAATGTGCACTACTTTGCATTGATCAACAACAAATTTCACCTGCTCTTTTCGTTGCCCTGTCACCCAGTTTTATGAGATCACTTTGTAACTCTTCAGTCTGCTTTGAGCTCAACTTTCTTGGGTAGTTTTGCAAATTTTGCCACCTCGCTGTTTATCCCTTTTCCCAGATCATTTATGAATACATTGAACAAAACTGGTCCCAGTAGAGAGCTCAGGGATGCAGCCCTCTCCTCTACATGCTAGACCCAACTGCATCTGCATGCGTCTGAGGACTGAATGCTCACATGTAAGAGGTAGGCATCCTGCTGTGACCCCCACCGTTGAAAGCTGAGCCTGCAGCATTCACTGAATAACTATCTATCTTTTGTGGACTCCGCAAGTTTCAATAAAGTAAAATGAAATGAGATCTGTGATCTCCCTTTGACAGGAAGCTTTGTTCTGTTAAACAGTTCATAACCTGATGTACCCTGTTGGATGGGCTTTACTGGCTCCTTCTGGCTGCTCTTCAGGGAGTTCTGAATTGTGGCTCTCTTCTGCTTGACTGCATTCAGCTCATCTTCCAGCCTACCCATGGAAAAAAGGGAGACCGGCATCACTCCTAGAACAGGAGTTAACAGAAATAGAAACTAACCTGCACAAAGTCTGCTTAAACACCTGTCTGGGAGCTCCTAAGGCAGGGACGGGAGCTGCACCTGAACGCACTGCAGTTGCCTGCTCTGGGGAAGGTGTGACTGATTACCTTGGAGCAGGTTTAACTGGAATGACTCAGTTACTCCCCTGACATCTGGAAATGGCAGAATTCTGATTTGTATGAAGACGACGACTCCATGTGAGAGCCACGAATGGAAATCCCACCCAAGGCAAAAACCAGGGTTTGCTTTACAAAGAACAATTTGCAAGGTCTTTTGAAGGCCAAAGCCAAATTCTTGTTGCTACAAAAGAGCATGTTAATCAATAAACCAAACACAGGGCATGAAAGCACAGCCACTATCATCTCGTGCGGATGGCATCAAGCAAGGAAAACCTTCAGTACAGTGATGCCTATGTTGATAGCCTTGTCTGAGGATCATGCATTGTGTTCTCCTGCATATTCCTATGAAGGGGAAGTAAAAGCTGTGAAACACACTGGAATGTAATGCAAACACATGACAGGTTTACAGTCCTAAGGATAGGATGGGTAGCAAATGTCCCTGAAGGCAGAAACAAAGTATGCATTTGTGGGAGGGGAGCCATGGGGTCGCATGCCCCCATTGCTCCACCCCCCCAGATTTGCACCTTCCATTGGGCCCTGTTCCCTGAAGTTCTGATATAACAGGGCAGAGCAGTGGTGTGTTTCCCTGTCTAGATGCTCCCTGCTCATGAAGTCAATAGCTGTGAGACAAGCCCTTTGAATGGCAGAGGGAGATCTCTCTCCTGTAGTAACCATCTGGGGGTGGAGGGGATGCTCTGTCCCAGAGCTCCGCCACGTAAGACTGGCCTGAGGTGGCTGGTCCCATCGCCATGTGCCCCTGGAGAAAAGACTCCCTTGTGGTCACCCGTGCATTGCAGAACCTGACCCTCTCTGTGCTTCCTGGTCAGTTTCTTACCCAGTACTGGGTGCGACTCCCCTAGGGGCCTGGGTAACAGAAGGAGGGCAGGGGAGCAGCATGGGGCACAGTTCCAGCTTGGGACCATTTCAGCATGGACAGCCAGACCCACAGAGCTGGGAACACAGGGCGTAACCCTGAGGCCTTTGTCCTTCCATGCTCTATCTCCTCCTTGAGTAGTGTGCACAGCAGACAGACTGGGGTTATACAAAGTACAGCTGTGCCCTCTTCTTGCCAAGTCAGATCAGGCATTACTGTGCAGGAGTAGCCCACAGTTTGAACCACCTCAGTTAGATCCAGAGGGATGTACAGGCCCTCCTCAGACCTTTAAATTGTGGCCCTCCTCCTCTGCCACTATCAAACAGTTACGGATCGCCTCTGCCTGAAGTTACCACTAAAATAAGTGGCTAGGGGCAACTCAGCAGGGGAAATGCATCTTACAGGGCAGTCACTGGGTAGTGTCACGTAGGGCAGTGTATTGCAAATTTTAATATCCAACATTTTTACTGCCTGTGAAATTCACAGGCGTGGAGGTGTGTGAGAGCAGGAGTTATTTAAGGTGGCACAAGTGGAAGGTGATTGGGAGGAATGAAATAAAGACTCTGGGTAGAATTTTAAAAAATTCCTAAGTGACAAGTCTCTTTTGAACACAGGCCTTGAGTGTTGTCTAAAGCCACAAGTTTGCACTCCCATAATTAAATCTGTTTAGAAATGGAGTTAGTGAAATCAGTGCAGTCTCTGTAAGTGGACACTCAAGGGTTTAAGGGGGTTGATTTAGCTTCATGTTAGCTTACTTTAAGTGGGGAAGGAATCAGATTAAACTAAAGCAATATGGAGGTCTTAAACCGATTTAGAAAAGCCCACACAAGGCAACAGTGAAGATTCGACTAGTTCAGTTTCTAAACAGATTTAGTCAAATTGGTGCGGCTTGTGTGTTTAGACAGGACGTGAGACAGACAAATTTAAGCTGAATGTCATGACAATCTTTGTGACAGTGAGGTCTGTGGAGGGTGGAATCTCTCTCTCAAAGGAATGGATAGAAACCCCCATTACTTGGGGGCATTTAAAAGTGGACAGAGCACTAGAATAATGTATAACAGGAAATAATCCTGCATTGGCAGGGGAAAGAGGTGGGTTACCTAGAGTTTTTTTTTCTGTCTTTGCTGAAGCAGAGTAAATGCCTAAGTGAATGCACATGAAGACTGAAGCAAGAGTGCATTCAAACTGCTCTCTGGTTCATACTCCCAGTGCACACTCACCTATTAACTCTGTTGATGGACTCTGGATCTGGAGGAGGTATGGAGAAGCAAGCAGCAGGAACTGTCTTAATCTCTCCAGTACTGCTCTGCACCACCCAGTTCTCCTGGTTGCTGTTGTCTTTCAGAGTGTACTTCTCATCCCTGTTGAACTGCACCTGTGAAGAAGATGGAAAAGATGATTCCCCAACTGACTCCTGACGCCTTCATTTTCAGAGTTCCCGTTTAACTTTCAGGAGTCTGTGAACAAGAACAATCTCTTTGCATTTATCTGGGACTTGTGGTCCAACAGTCCTCAATGAGCCATTCTCAGCATGCAAACTCAGCTGCCCAACAGAGCAATCAGCATGGCTAGTTGGTGAGAGACATTAATCAGCATATACACATGGAAATTCACCGGCATGTGGGTCTGTTTCCCACCAGCTTTGGAATTGACCCATGACCCTCAAAAAAGGATCATCATCAACTTTGGAGCTAAGAAGGGGAGCCAGAAATGAAGCCAACCCAAGGCGCAAACATGGATGAGGATAAGAGAGACCAGTGTAGTCAATGGGTATTTCTCAATGGCTCTAAGGGGCCTGGGACAATGGGCATTGTTTGGATTTAGACTACAGGCAACTTGCACCAATAAAAGACAAACTAAGGGGAATGATTCCCAATGCCTAGGCACTACAGTGTGGGCCACACTGGAAATTCAAAAGCAGACACCACTGGGAAAACATCCCAAAAAGGAATTAAATCCCACTCCTCTCCAAATGATATCAACATTCCCTTACGTCTCCCGCAATCCAGTCACAGAGGGAGCTCAAGGTAAGCGACTGGGAGGGGTGGGTTCGGCGCAGTTTCAGTGGGCTGATATCCGGGCTCCTCCTCTTCAGTTCAGAGATGCTTTTCTCAGCTTGTTTCACAGTCTTCTCCTCATTCTAAACAAAGAGAAGAAGTGGTGATACCTACTAGACTAGCACATGGGTGAATAACACAACCTCGAGACTGCGCAGAATCAGGTGTCTCATGTTTGGGACTTAAATGCAGTGGGTGCTCTGGGGCTATTCATTTGTACCTGGGGAGAAGAGCAGAATGCCTGTGGGAAGAGACTCAGCCGTGTGAAAGGATCTCCCACATCCTCGCCAATCTATTCCTCCTCTGCCTCTTGTCCCCCCCCCCCCACCCTTTCACCCACTCTCCTTCAGCTGAGACCAATTCTATGCCTACAAGGGTGACCCAGCCAAAGTCCAACATGTGTGACTATATTCTGTCTCCTGATATCTCCATTTGTGGAGGCAGGAGAAGAAATCATACTACAGAAACTGCTGAAACATGGCCGGTACCTTCCACTCTAGAAATGGCTGTCTCAATAGCCTTGTACACACTCTGCAAAGAGCGCTGGGTGCTGTGGAGTGAAAGGTTCTGTACATGGGTAACACGATTATGATTAATAATTTGTTCCTTTTCTCCTCTCACCCACCCCCCACTTATTTTCCTCCATTCTTCTTTCTCATCCTCTGGTTTTCAAAGTCTCTACCTCTCCCCTTCTCTTCTCACATACATTTTGCCGAATAATGTACCAGGGGGTTATGGATGGGGCTGGCTCGAAAAGAAGAATTCCATGTTACAAAATAGAAGTTTCAGAATTTGTTTTCATTCTGTATTGATCATATCTGAGACCTTTGGAAATTCACTCATGCAAGACAGTGACCCTAAATAGCTCAGTGAGGAGGGCTCGCTCTCTCTTTCTACTTTTGACCAGAAATTCCCCCTGGGCCTGAGGAATCTTCTGAAGTAAGTTTCAACTAAACTGACATGTTTTCAGCAGTTTTGGTTTTGACAAGCTGGCATTTTCCAATGGAAAAAAAAGTATCGTTAAAAAAGTTCCTGATTTCTAGTTATGAGTGCTTCTACTCAACCTTGAAAATAGCCCATCAGTCAGAAACTTGTCCATCTTCCCCTCTCTTATCTGACTGAGCAGTGTCTCGTATTCAATGCACAAGGTCTTCTAAAGGCGCCTCCACCCCTTTTCTCATCTTCTGATGGCGATTCTCTTTACAAACAACCTACTGTAACATCGCTGGGACTGTTTCACCCATGTCAGCTTCAGTTCAGGGGCTGCAGGAGTGTGAATGAGGACAGAGTGTAGGCCCAGATATTTAACACATTAAAACACAGCCCAGGACAATCCTCCTCTGTGGGGTGGGAGGCCATGCTCACAATTTGTACTTGGCAATTCTCATTTTACAGTACTCCTAGAAAGGTGAGAGAATGTCCACTCTGCAACTGAGAAGCAAGAAATGGCTGTGCCTTATTACATCCCAAAGCCTCCACCAGTGTGTCTCACCTCCAGCTGATGCAGTAAATCAGACACCACACCTGGACTGTCTTTGTTGAACTTGCTGTATTTAGTATCCAGGTCAGAGTTCAGCTTCTTCAGTAACTGGCTCACAGCATCAGCCTCATCCTGGAACTGAAGACACAAGTCAAAATGAGTGAGAAAATGCTAGGGACCACAAAAACTGGGCACTGCCACCACCTGTGTTCTCATTAACTATGTCCTACTGTTGATCCTCAAACCTGAGCTTAACCCATGACTCCTTTTAATCGAATCACTACAGCCCAATAAGCCTGATCTGCTGACTTTGGTATTGTCATCAAGCACATGTAGTCTATTGAGAGTTGTTAAACCAGCCAGAGCGATCCTGGTTGGTGGCACTGCTGTAGGCACTATATGGTGACATCCCTAGATCTAGCTCAATCCATGGTGTGCACCCCTCTACACCCACACATCAATGGGGAGTTTCAGAATCAGGTATTTTTGTCCATCCTTGCAATGTGACTGAAGAGCTTGCAATGACACTTTTTAACACTAGGAGTGACTGAAGGAAGGCCATCTTTGTGAAATAAGGACCTGTCAAACCACTTTGCACTCGTGATTTGACACTGACAGCACATCTGGAACATCGCTAGCTACTCCAAGTCCGACTGTAAGAGGGTCCAGGTGTCTGTGTACAGGTAGCACACAGGTTTGATAGACGCTGAACTCTGTCTCCATGTAAGGACCTTTGTGTGTCCATATGTGAGACATGGACTTTGTCTAAGAGACAGTGAGACCTAGTCAGTGAAGATTGTCTGATTTGCTGGTCTTGTTGGAACACTATCCTAGAGCATATTGATGAGTTCATCTACCTAGGCTGAAAGTACTCGCTTCCATCTGCACTGGGGGCTCTGGGATCCAAATCCAAGGTTCTGGATCTTGCTCTTCATCCATGAGATGTTCTATGCCATGGTGAGGATGGCATCTTGGATAGGTTGGAAGGTGGGACTGAAATTCTCTGACTTCATCACAAGTAGAGCAGTGTTGTCATTACAGTTTCAGTAAAAAAACAACAAGCAGTTGTGTGGCACTTTAAGACTAACAGATTTATTTTTTGCATGAGCTTTCGTGGGAGAAGATCCCACTTTTTCAGTCCAACCTTGATCCAACACATGAAGCAAGTTCGACTATTCAGCCAATATCTCCACAGACTAATGCAAAGGCTAGAATGCATCTCTGACACACACCTAAGGATGTGCAGAAAAAGTCATGAAAGCTGTGAACCAAGGTGCATTCCTGCAGGGATACTGATATGAAGATCATGCACCAGATTTACCAGAACATTGGAAAACCAGCTCCTTTCTGGGCAGTCTAAGTGCTGATGTCTCAACTGACTCAAAAGCTGATTTGATGTCAACAGGTGCCACGTGATGTGAGCAGTTACATTTCTTGGTCCAGCTCAGCCAAAAGCTGGGGGATGAGAACAATGCATATTGTTGGCTGCCAGAAGTAATGCCTGACTGCTGTGGATGACAACGTGGCTGTGTCCTACCAAGCAGAAGTGAAGTAAAGTAAGTGAAGACCCTTCCAGGGACCAACAACAGTCACACTAGCTTGGGGTTGCAATGCTTAGTGTGAGATACTTTGCCTTTATAGAGGCACAATCTGATGCAGTCGTCTTATTCTGCTGGTAATTTGCCTGGTGCCCAAACTTTTAAGACCGTGCAGTTCAATACTCACTAGGTTCCAAGCACCTTTGAGCAGCCCAGCAAAACACCTTTTGCAGTCTCATCAGCCACCTCATAGTAAACCAAAATGTTTGACTCCATCACCAGTTACCTACAGCTAAGCTTAAAAATCAATGAAGAAGACTCCTCCACTTTCTGAACTCAAATCCAAACTGGATGCAGGTCCTTCAACAGATCCTAGTACAGCACAGCTGGGTGTGACCCTGCACACCCCCATATTCACACCTTCCTGCTGCAATGGTATCTGTGCAAAATATGTCTTGCAAGGTCTCTTTAAAAACTAACACTCAGGTTGATAATATTATTGTTACATACATTTCATAATCTCGCATGTGGATTTATGGATGCTCGCTGATATTTTGCTTTGAAGACTGTGATGAAAAGGTGTTTAAACTAGTTATATCTGGGGGGAGTTGATAACCGGGTTTTCTCCTGACAAAGGAAAGAGGCCAACACCTCAAACCAGGTGTGACCAAATACAATGGGCTATTCATTTTTCTCAAAGGTTACAGGAAGAGAACATTCACATCGTAAAATTGCAGCTGAAAGCACCACATTAGAACACACCAGAGGACACCTTAATCAAAATGGAATTGGCCCCCACAGAGGACACTGGAGCCTGAACCCCCACGGAATTCATTTGACCCTTGAAACAATGGCAGAGTTTGTTATAGATTTTGGAGTATCCTTGATTTTGGATTATCCTTCACCTGAGGAGACGAGGAAAAAAACAGTGCCAAGAACTCTCTGGGCTTCCAGGCTAATAGCTAGCCAGCTATTACTGGGCAAAAATGACAGATGAACAGACTACCTGGAACAAAGACTGCATGTTGTTAAGCTAGGTCTTAGCCATTAGAAAGCACATTCTTACTTTTGCTTTGTTTGTAACTCTTTTCTAGTTTTATTCCTTTGATACTTAAACCTCTGACTTTTCAAAAACCAGTAGCTGAACTTTTCAATCAACCTGGACATTCTGTAAAAACATGCTAGTTGCAGTACTTGGAGGGTTTAAAAACTGATTGGAATGGGAAACTGCAGAATTGGAATTCCTATGCAAACTAGATATTCACACTGGACTTGAACAGAACTCTTGAACAGTTAAGTCATTACAAAAAAGTGATTTCCCCTCAATAACTTTTCTCAGCTCTTGCTTACTGTTCTTGCTGACCTCTTCCATGCTGTTTGCATCAAAACACCTTGTTTACTTTGCAGAGAGGCTAGCTGTCTATCCCTCTGGATGTCTGAATTAACCTTGTGACCCACTCTTCTCTGTATCTATATATTTACAGATAACATCCTATATTTTCCACTTCATTCATCTGACAAGGTGGAATTGTGCCCACGAAAGCTAATGAGATGAATAAATTTATTAGTCTTTAGATCTGCCAGATAAGGCTAACATGAAATAGACTAATAGACCACAACTCTGGAGCTAGACGTTTGTTTAATAGACTTTTTTAGTTTTACTACAAAGCAGTGGAGTGCAGTGTTTGAAGGGAGTGGCATGTTTATCCTAACTTAATATGTTGTCATGTGTTAACTCTTTAAAAAGAGCAGTGAACTTCATGTCCTCTGAGAGTGACCAGCGGTAAGAGCTGTGCATTGCAGAAAAACATCTGAAGAGCTTGGGGCCTGGCATTCACTAATTGTTATCTGTGAGGTGAAGCCTGGGCAGGGAGAGGAGCTTGCTGGTGAAGATGATGTACTGGCATGGCTGGGAGCTGACACCGTGTGATCACCAGCAAAGCTCACTCTTGCTGAGGCAGAAAAATATTACCAACAGCTCACTGACATGCTCTATATAACCCAACCAGCGCATTCCAGTAGGATGCCAAACTTTGACCCAGACCAGACAGAAACAAGGGCTTCCCATCATTTAGAAGACCACAGCATTACATCAAATCCACTCCCAATGGGGGTTGAGAGTGCTTAACTCAGTGGTGGATCCTGACCAAATGACAGATTTTGTACCCACGCTTGGGGGGGGGGGGGGAGGAATCCCGGCAGTAAGGCATTATGCCTCCTCCTCTTCTGGACCCATTTTACCTTTTTGTAACTCTCCACGTTCTTCAGGTGACTTTCCTGGCAGATGCACAGGTTGAGGAAATTCTGCCACTCGTTCTTCAAGGCTTCCTGGTGAGCCTGCAGTGGGACAGAAGCGGTTCAACATTCAAAGAACATTCAAAGCCCATAGCATGAGCCTGCAAGAGACAGCAAACATCCACCCTCAACACGCCTCCATTTCTAAAAGGACCTCAACTCTGACTCCAGTACTGTGGATGCAGACTGGCACACATATTTAACTGCAGGTGCATAAACTGTAGTGCTGAGGTCATCTGTGACAAATGTGACCCTTAAAATAAGGATCATCTATGCTACATTCCTTCTCTTAGGACAGGCTGAATGCTGAGAGCCTCATCTTTATATGATCTCCTAAGGGATATAAAACAGTCCATATTGCTCTCAGCTTCCTGTTGGTCAATGCTCTCATCCTTAAAGGAGATGCTGTGATGCAACTGATGAATTGTACCCATGGAAGAAGGAACACAGAAACTCTAAAGGAAGGGTGAGAGATCAAGAGGACCTTGTAACCCCACTTCAACCAGTCTAACAAACTTGTTTGCCTGATTCAAGGAGCAGGGAAGAGATTTCCTCTTCTCTTGCAGCCTTGGTTGCATTCAGATGGGAGTGGATGAAGACCACATTTGGTTACTTGGTGTCCCTGCTATGTAAAATAAGAACTTGTTCATTTTTTTAAGATTGTAAAAATAAGTCAGATAGTTCCTCTTATGCAGGAAAACTCAACCACTAGACTGTGACAGGTCCAGCTTTTATAAGAAGAGCCTTTCAGAGTCAACCAGGACTGTGTTCTCAGTCACTTGGCCACATGAAAGCATGCTCCACATGAAATAAAACCAGCCCCCAGACCATGTCACATTTGTGCAAACTGCCTGCTCCCTGGAAGCGAGCAGTGGCTGAGCCAATGTTCAGAGCTGAAGACTGACTGTCTCCAGTGCAGAGGCGGCCTTAGGCAATTGGGGGCCCTAGGCGAAGGCCCATTGTGGGGCCACCTAAAGGGCCCACTATCAGCCCCCACTGCTTCCTTCTCTGTGGCCCCAGTCCCTCCTGCATCCTTAACTGCCCCATATCACTCCCCAGAACTCCTTGTTTTGCTGAACCAAACTAACACGATTATCCCTCTGGAACTCGTAAATTATTCTTGGGTATGGTATTTTTAAAAGATCTTCCCATCATGAAGCTTGTAAGTTGATCATCTTTCACTTAACATAAATCAGCTAATGCTGAACTACAAAGTTAAAGTGAACATTTTAAAATTTTTAAAAAAAGTATGAGCATTAATTAATAAATAAGAAGTGGTAACATTAATGATGGCTCAGAAATAACTAAAATACCACATTTAAAATTTTGGCAGTCAAATCATACAAATTTTTCATATAGGCTTGGGTTTATGTGCATTAGAGACATCTAATACAAACAATTATAATAAATAAAAATAAGTGAAAAGGAGGTTTCTAGTGTGTAGCTATAAATGAAAAACACCAAATTTCAATGAAATTCTCTGAAGTACCCAAGTTTATAAGACTCTGGCCCCCTCAAAAATATGAAATAGTAAGTACAAAAGAAGCTAAAAAATTACTTATCAAAAGACATACAGCACAGACATCACACACAGGTGTAATGACTTCCTAAGGGAAGCACTGTATTTAGATGTAGCAGCCTACATGGACCTACCTGGTAACCTGAACTAAAAAAAGCCAAAATAAAAATTGTCACAAAGTCAAAGGAAAAGATAAAAGAACAGGTGAAAAAAGGCAGTATTTCACAAAATTAAAAAATGGCAAAATAAATGGCCACACTGAGGAATTAAGAGCTGAGACCACTGGAAAAGTTCCTGCTGTTGTGCTGTCTATTGCTTGCTCCTGCTTTTTTAGCATGTCAATGTGAAGGTGATGGACAGAGAATGGTGAAATCTGCATTTCAGACGAAGCACAGATCCTAATGATAGCTTGCCTTGATAAAAAAAAAAAAAAGTTGTGTGGCACTTTAATGCGAAAAATAAATCTTAGTCTTTGTCTTTAAGGGCCACACGACTCCTTGTTTTTTTGTTGTGTTTTGTTTTTTTGTGCGCTGGACTAGACTAACACGGCTATCCCTTTGGAAATTGCCTTGATAAGCCAAGAGTGAAAAGTGCTTAGGCTTCCAGCTCTGCTAGATGGGAACAATTTCTATATTTTTCTGTTTTCATTTCTGTCTACCAAATTGAAGACGGGGCCGCTAGGCAGCTGCCTGCTTTGCCTACCCCAAAAGCCACCACTGCTCCAGCGTAACCTAAACAGACAGTGTCTGCTGCATTTGATCTTTCAGCATACATGAAAATGAAGGGCCTCAATCCAGCCATGAGAATTCTGGGGCCTGATTCAGCGGTGATGGTGCAATTTACACAGCAGGTGTGAGCTGGCCAGAGAGCACACATGTGGAAGTGGTACAGGAGGATAACTTGCACTGACGTGTTAGTCAGCAGGAGTGCAATACTGATGTAACTTAGGTGCTGAGGAGACAGACACAGTGTGACAGAGAGAAGGGCTGCATGATAAAGCAGCTCCTTGCATGATTTAACTCATGTTGAACCATCCTGCATGCTAACAGGGCTAACATCAGTCATGGCATAAGCAGGTGTGACTTCCCTTTGTGTTCAGTCACTTGGATACTCTGCAGGGATCAGATTCAGACCCTTGCTTACACAAGGGGAACTCCCACTGAAAACAACGGGGGCTGAGCCTGCTTTTCCCTGGGGTGAATTTGATCCCCACCAGCTGACAAGTTAGTGCAAGTTACACTCATTTTGCACACAGGCTAGTTCCCATCAAGCACTCGCTTGAAAGGGCTTCAACGACCACAATCTCAGCTAAGGTCCATCGACACACAGCAAGAGCACACAGCCTAGCCTCCCTGAGCTCACAGCAATAGCATGGAAGACAGCGTGAGCTGCAGAGCAGGCTACTGAGCTGAGCACATACCCAGACTCCTTGCTGGGCTCTGAAGCTGGATTCGGCCTTGCTCAGCCTAGAGACTAGCCCATGCGCAGCTTCTGCCATGTAGACAGACCCTTGTCTGGGGCATGGAGCCATGCTCTGCAAAACTAGCTCTTCTGGCAGCAGATCTCATTGCACAGGACTCTCTTTGTAACGCCTGTTCATCTCCGCCTTGCTGCATGACTCTGGAGCTAGTGTCCTGGAGACCAGAGCAGTGTGGCAGGGTGGAGGAAGGAAAGCAGGACCCAACATGGGTCCCCCACCTGTATTGGCTCCACGGCTGGGTGCTTCAGTTCAATCATCCTGTCTCCATCATCCTCAAGCTGATTCACATGCTTCTCCTGGCTAAGCAGCTCATTAGACTTGAAGGCCTGTGGGAGAAGCAAAGAGATTTAAGTGCATGGGCCTGTGGCCTGAGTCAGCATGGCAGAGAAAAGGTGGCCAGGTTGTGGAACAGTGGGCCCTGGGCTCAGGTGACAGCACAAGCATACAGAGGGAAGAGAAGAACAAGTGATGTATAAATGGCGGCACAGAGGCTGGAGGGGCTGTGTGTTTATCCTAAGGATATTTACATTCCCAGGTTCTCCAGGATTAGATAGTGCTTTTGGGTTAGTAACTAAATCAGCTGGCCAGCTGTACCAGGATGGGCAAGGTTAGCTAGAGACAGAGTCCTGCCTCAGCTGGAGAAGATAAAGATCTGGCCACGTTTTGGCTGTGCTAACCTACTGAGATGCCCCATCTCCATGATCCAGAGAGGCCTACAGAGATTTTACCTCATACTCCCGACGCACGCCCTGGGGGTCGGGCATCTGGTCACTCCAGTCCTGCTTCAGGATTTTGTTCTGCTGGTCTGTGAGGTAACCCAGCTCCTTGGTGCAGCCTTGAAGGTGGTTGTACAGACTGCCCAGGCTGTTCCCACGCCAGATTGAGGCTTTCTGCCCGTTTGCATCAAAGAAAGATGATGTCATTGCTTGGCCTGAGAAGCGTCCAGCCCCTCCCCTCCGTCCCTGTGGTTATCGATTATCCATTAGCAGATCCTCAGGGGCCTTTTGAAACACCAGCTGCCATCGGTCCTTATCTAGTGTAATACTCACACCCTCATCATTCATTCCTTTCAAACAGGACATTTTTGTCAAACCAGAATCTAAAGCATGGGCTGATGCCTCAGGGGAGACCAAGAAATGATCTGAGAAACAAGGGGTATTTGTCCTGTTTGTCTTTCCTTGGTTTTAACTATGGGAGATAGTCACATGGAAGCGAAATTTTGAGGACTGTAGGAAGTATGGGTTAGATGCATGGACTGTAAGGTGGATAGAAAACTGGCTGGAACAACGGTTTCAGCGTGTAGGAATCAATGGCTCCATGTCAAGTTGGCAGGCAGTAACAAGTGGTGTGCCCCAGGGGTCGGTCCTGGGGCCAGTTCTGTTCAATGTTTTCATTAATGATCTGGATGATGGGATAGATTGCACACTTAGTAAGTTTGCAGATGATACCAAACTGGGGGGAACGGTAGACACCCTAGAGGGCAGAGACAGGATTCAGGGAGACCTAGACAAACTGGAGCAGTGGGCCAAGAGGAATCTCATGAGGTTCAACAAGGATAAGTGTAAAATCCTGCACTTGGGACGAAAAAACCCCATGTACTGCTACAGGCTGGGGAGTGATCAGCTAAATAGCAGCACTGGAGAAAAGGACCTGGGAGTCATGGTGGATGGGAAGCTGGATATGAGTCAGCAGTGTGCTCTTGCTGCCAAAAAGGCCAATGGCATACTGGGCTGCATCAGAAGAAGTGTTACCAGCAGATCAAGGGATGTGATCATTCCCCTCTATTCTGCACTAGTGAGGCCACATCTGGAATACTGTGTCCAGTTTTGGGCTCCCCACTGCAAAAAGGACATGGACAAATTAGAGAGAGTCCAGAGGAGGGCAACCAAAATGATCAAAGGGCTGGAGCACAAGCCCTATGAAGAAAGACTGAAGGAACTAGGCTTATTTAGCCTGCAGAAGAGAAGACTGAGGGGGGATTTGATAGCAACCTTCAACTACTTGAAGGGTTGCTCCAAGGAGGAGGGAGCTCGACTGTTCTCGGTAGTAACAGAGGGCAGAACGAGAAGCAATGGTTTCAAGTTACAGCTGGGGCGGTCCAGGCTGGATATTAGGAAAAACTTCCTTACTAGGCGAGTGGTGAAGCAGTGGAATAAGTTGCCTAGGGAGGTGGTGGAATCTCCATCTCTGGAGATGTTCAAGTCCCAGCTGGACAAAACACTGAATGGGATGATCTAATGGGAGTGGTCCTGCTTTTTTTGGCAGGGGGTTGGACTAGATGACCTTGTGGGGTCCCTTCCAACCCTATGATTCTATGATTCTATGACTGGACTCAAATGACCTCTCATGGTTCCTTCCAGTTTCTGTGATTCTATGTTTCTTACAAATTCCTCTCCCCCACCTGCTTATTTCCCAGCTGGGCTTCTAATCAGAGACAGGCTGAAAACTGCAACATTTGGAACTCCTTGAAGTCTAGGGGAGTTTAACTGTGGGGGGTCTGGTTCCCCAGATTCTCAAACCCTGCTCATAATCCCCTGCTTGTGGCAATTTAGTCATCTCAGGACTAACGAGCTGTGGGGTCACAAACAGAATGGGCACAATACTCCTCTCACATGTCCTGACGTACTGCCTTTCAATCCAAGGATGCTATTTTTGATCTATCTCAGGGAGAGGGGAAAATTAGGTCCTGTGATGTTAAGAGGGTACTCATAAAGTGGCTTGTGTCCCCAGGCTTTGCTGCTTTCTCTCCCTGCCCACAGAAAATGGGTCACAGGCACTGCACTGATCCACCCACCATGTGGAATATCCAGACACCCAGTCCCAGCCTATCCCCTAATGATGCAAAGCAACACATCTGCAAGGCACATCTCAGTGAGCAAGACTCTTACCAGCAAGTCCTTGTACTGGCTCTTTAAATCTGCTGCATTCTGTGGTGTTAGCCAGCCCCACCAAGGGAAGAGGGAAAACAGAGCAGTCAGTAAACAAACACACACTTTTCCTTGCTTTCACACACGGCTCAAGAACTATCTTAAGGCCCTTGTGTAGAGTGCACAGACTGCTTCCAACTGGGACAGCTTTCTTGCTGCCTGCACCGAATGGAAGTGTCCTCCTAGCTTTCCTGGTACAGCTGTCCCTGCCTTAGTCTTCATATTATCTGTTGCTCAGGACAAAGACAACAAACCCAGATATTACATGGACCACCCCACTGTTTGGTCAATTCCCTTCAATGTTTGGCTACAATCAGCACCTCAGTTGTGCTTCATAGACTTTAATTAACCCTTGTCTCTACAAGGTACTGCTATTCATGTTTTACTAATGGAGAAGCTAAAGTATGGACCGATTAAGTGAGTTGTCCAAAGTCACACAGTGAATCAGCAGCAGAGCTTCAATTAGCAGGCATGCATTTCTGCCTTTGAGGCCTGAATCAATACAATTTTTTCACAAAATGCAAGAACATTGATTACCTCCCATGTATGTGACCTATGACCCTGCACAGAGTTACCAGGAACCATTGCTTTCACAGGAATCACTGATAATGCAACTGTTTTCTCTTGACCAGTGATGCCTACATATAGCCACCCACAGCACATCATTATGCTCACAGGAGACAACAAAGATCGAAAGATTGGCCAGCAAGAGGATCAAACTTCTGAAGGCCAACAATAAACAAATCTCCCTTCATGGTGGCATTCAACCCTACCCAACTATCAGAATACTTGGGAGTGACATTTTAGTGCCAAGCGAGGATTTTGAATGAGGCTGGATCCAGAGAATCCACCCCAGGTTTTGCACTGGGGCCAAATGGCTTTGGGATAGGGGAAGCATTCAGGATATACATTATTTCACGCAGTACAGGGTGTGTGGCCATGATACCATCTTGGAAGGCAAGAATGAAGCAGTGCTGGTGCTGTGCAGAATGGAGGTGACCATGGAGACTTTGGATCCCTGGGATTCCCACCAGGATCATGGGTGGTGACCACACAGGTGGGGTAAGAAAAGGACAGAGGGGGATTATACCGGGGAGTGGAGGTTCTTGATCTGGAGGCCGTAGGCTTCTATCTCTTTCTGGAGGATGTTGTGTTCTGCTATTTGCTTCTCGAGCTCTGGCACGGTGGGGCCATATTGACCCGCGCTGACCTCCATCTGCATATAAAGGAGCCATGTGGTAAGTGGCAAAAATGTGGGATTCTCTTTGGAATATAAACAAAGAAGTAGCCCTGTGACACAAAGACCAACAAATTTATTTTTTTGCATGACTTTTTGCGGGAGAAAATTGAGATTTTCTCCCACGAAAGCTCATGCAAAAAATAAATTTGTTAGTCTTAAGCATCACAGGACTCCTTGTTTGTTTTACTGAACTAGACTTACACAGCTGCCCTTTTGGATCTTTGGGATGTAACACCTCCCTCCCTCCTGTCCTAACATAGAGGCTAGTGCAAAAGGTTCAGTTGGGAGCTCCAGTGCAGCTTGTGGCTGGGAACTGTAAACTGTCCAGTACCCTTTTCCCCTCCCCTCAACAAATGAGAAAAAACAATTTATAAGCAGAATGGGTTACTTTTAATCCTTTCAGCTGCTGTTGGTCCAAATGCATGGAGGACAAGGAGAGGATATTCATGCCCCATGCCCAACAGTGGGTATGGCTATGCTGCAGTTCACAAGCCATAGCTGGCTGTCTCTGGCGCCTGAGCCTTGGGCGAAGGGGCTGCTGAATCGCAATGTAGACGTACGGACTCAGGCTGGAGACCAGGCCCTAGGACGCTGCAAGGAGGGAGGGTTCCAGAGTTCAGGTTGTAGCCCAAGCCACTGTGTCTACAGTGCCGTTAAACAGACCCTTTGTCCACACTCCTTAGCCTAAGTTCCCTTCACCCAAGCTTGTTAGCCAACTGGTACCAACTGTGGACATCGAACTGCAGTGTAGACGTAGACATACAAAGTGAGACTGGAACTGGTTCTTTTGGGCTATAAACCTGAGCTGCTCGGCCTGTACCTCGGTCTGCAAACAGGACTTCAGAGTGCTACTATGACACTTCCAAAATAGTCTAAGCTCATGTGTGGGTGCTACACACGCCAGACTTTGCAATACAGCAAAGGTCCCCATATGTACCGAGGGTACCAAGCACTTGGTGCCAAAGACAGTTTGCTCACACCACTCATGGGATCAGCCAGCTAAATCGCCAATGAATGCTCAGGCTGGAAAAGGGGGTGGCTAGATTAAAAGCCACTAGTATCATTCCCTGCTCCTGGAGGGAGCCATGCTTGAGAGTCGTGGTTAATTTGAATGAAGAGGAGCAACAGTTGTGCTCAGAATCTCTGACAAGTTAATGGCCTTGTTCTGCTTGCTGACATACAAGTGCTGGCATCAGTGTCTTCTGTCATAGTACACTGCTGCCCTCATATGCTGAACTGCTGCTGTTACCTGCTTTTGGTCTAGGATTTTGGCCCAGTCCACCTTGGAGCCCCCTTCAGAAACATTAAATTTTTCATAGAGCTCTCGATATTCAGCACATTGGCGTGTCACACGATCATGGAGCTGCTTGATACTGCAAGGAGAGGAGGAGAAAAAGACACACACATCTCACAGCCAGTTCTCTGTGGTGACTAGTACAGAATGCAGGCCCCATTAAAGTCAAGAGGAGTTTGGTGGAGCCAGGATTTCACCCTGAAAACCCAGAATGCCTGGCTTTGCCCTCCAGACCCACCGACCACCCTTGTGCATGGCACAGGCTGAGCTCTGGGGGGTTCTCTCCTGAGCTAAGCCCAAGGGGGAGCATGGGAACAAAGCACAAATGTGTGCTTGCACAGAGCTCTGCATTTTCATCCTTACCAAGAAAGAAAATTCAATCACTCTGAAATATAAGGAGCATTTTTCAGTCTGGAGAGAGGGAAAAGTAACAGTTATTACTCATGTGAAGATGTACTTTGGGCTGATCTGGTGCTATACTGGGGTTCAGCAATGCAGGCTCAGTGAGCCACCTGTGGCCCCCTGGCAATCTCCTCCAGGGAGCCAGGTGTGCTCCATGGACTCCTGGCTAGCTGCAGCATTGTGGCCAAATCAGAGTCGCCCTCACCCTCCCACCACAACTGCATGAGCCAGAAGCAGCCCAACGGCTGTGCCACTGCCCCTAGCACTGGGGGGGTGTGTGTGTGTGTGTACGTACACACGTACTGGAGGAGCACATTCCCTCCATCTGCTGGCGGGGCAGAGCAGCACTGCCTCACCTACCCCCACCAGCTGGCTGTCCCTCCCTGGAGCAGCCCGCTCTGTGGAGTTCAGGCCACTTCGACCTGGCCACTCCAAGTCTGAACAGAGGCCCTGAATCAGGCCCGTTCAGCCCTGGGGTGGCTGGGTCGAAGTGGCCTGAACTCCAGAGAGGAGCCATTCCAGGGCCTCACCTCCGCAAGCTGCAGCTCTCTGCCAGCCACTCTTGGGAGGGGCAACCGGCTAGGGGTAGGTGGGCAGCGCTGCTCCGCCCCGCCAGCCAAGGGAAGGATGGAGAGAGCACACATCACCCACATCCCTCCTGCCAGTGCTAGGGGACCTCAGCGCAGCTGTTGGGCTGGCTCGGGATCATGCAGTTGTGGTGGCAGGGTGGGGGGAAATGGCTCTTCTGCTCTTTTGGGTTGCCGACCCCGTGCTATACTATACAGCATTAGCCCATTGTACTCTTTCCCCGTGCTTGGCTCTGTGCTGCAGCAGGAAAACAGGCCTCCTACTGCTTGTATTGTGTTTTGAGGAAGCAGGTGACTTCATGGCCAAAGCACTGGACTGGGATTTAGCAGAGCTAGTTTTGATTCCTGGCTCTGTCACTGACTTTGCAGGATAATCTTCGGCAAGTCACTTTGCCCCCCCCCGTAAAGTGATAATGTTCCTTTGCAAAGTGCTTTGTGGTCTATGAAGGAACAATGCTATGAGGTATTAATACTAACACAGTATGATAGGCCAGGTGGCAATTTTCTGTGTCTGAAGCTGGATTGCAGAAGGGCAGAAATTTTCACTTTTAGCTCTTACCTTTCAACATGTAGTTACCACAGGAGTGACGTGTGTACACATCCCTTTTGTGCATACAGGGGGATTAGGATGTCTAAAATACCTATGGCCCTGCAGACGTCATATAGGTGGGGCTCTTGGGATGCATTTTCTGAAAATATGCCCCATATTTTGTGCTTTGGTCCAATGTTTAATCAAAACCTACCGTGTTCGGGAGTGGAGGACAAGCACAGGAACCTTTAGATAGGGAAGGAGACAGCAACTATGCCTGGCACCCAGAGCTTTCCATGTTCAGTGGCCTTTACAAACATTTTACTAGTCAGCCCTTGCAACACCCTTCAAAAGAAGGTACTATTCCCAGTTTACCAATGGGAAAACTGAGGCAGCGAAGGTAAGTGACCAAAGCCACAGAAAAAAAGTCGCATAACCGCTTTGAATCAAGAGTCATATTTTAGTTCTGAGTTTGTACAGCACCTGGCACAGCAGGGCCCCGCTTGCTGACTGGAGCTCCCAGGTACTACCACAATATAAATCTTAATAATCGTCAGAGCTAGGCTCAGTACCGGACTCCTGCTCAGCCCACTGACTCTCAGTTAAGAGCACGTCAGACCCTCATTCGCCCAGCTGTGTCCCCAGCTTAGGGGAGAGCAGCGTGAGTCACGCATTCTCCACTCACTCTTTTTCTATTTCGATGGCTTGTGGATGCTTCAGCCTCTTTGCTTTGTCCACATCCAGGAAGAGATCCTTCAGCAGGAGTTCAGCTTCCTTCAGGTTTTTCGCGTTCTGCTGCTGGAACTCGAAAGCCTTGTTCTGCTGGTAGTTACTTATGTCCTGTCAGTCAAAGAGAATGGCCAGAAAGCCCCCCCACATGCCAGAGATTAGCTTGTAATCCAGAGATCTAGGTCAGAGCACTGAGACAGGTGCAGTCTCTCTGAATACCTGGTTCCCACAGGCTGAGCTAGTGAGTTTACCTTGCCACCTATGTCCCCGGTCAGCTGTGCATCATTCAGCTCAAGTTACCCAGAATCCACTGCCCAGATGCTATGGTCTATGCACAATACAAGTACCCACACAACAGACAGACATCGATGCTGTATTTTGTGGCATCTCGGCTGCTCCCTAGACATGACCAAATGCTGAAGTCCTCATTCCCCTCCACCAGCACCTTTGTCTCATGCTAACATTGGCACTCCCTTCTCTTTGTCCAGAATTTACCTGCTTGAGCTTAGACTGTGTTTCCAGAATGTCCTTCTCCACCTGGTCAGCATTCTTCTGCATGCGGGAGATGAGCATAGCCAGCTCATTGGTCGAGGACCTGAGGAGAAGGAGGAACAATGTGGTGGATAAAAGCAAACCACCACCACAGAGGCAGATCTCACTCCCTATCTGGAGCCCTCTTAATGTTGGTTCATCAGGCCTGTAACCATTTAGTTTGCTCAGGCTCCAGGAAACTCAGGTCTAAGAGAGAGCAAGGGGAGCAATCCATATAGTCCTGGGTTTAGTCCAACATTGCCCATACACCTTCTCTTCTATTTTCTCCCCTCTGCTGTCTTTAGCCACATCAGGTGAGTGCTTTTTGCACAGGCAGTCCTGCTGGTGTGTTGTACAGCAGCTCTTGGTGCAAGGAGATTCAGGCTCTCGAAGCTGGCCAGTTAACAATGCCATCATATTTCTCTGCTGGGACAAACCAAGTCCCTGCTATTTCCCTGGACTGTTGCTGGGGAAGGTGCCATCTCCTGCATATTTCATATTACCTGCCATGCTAATGTCATTTTCAAGGTCCTTGGGTGCCCCTCCCCAGTGCAGTGCTCCAGCTGACAGAACGCTGTTTTCAGCGCAGTTGTATTGATGTGTAACTGGAGTCATACAGTGGTGAACCTGGTCCCTTGTGTCTAAAACCAGCCCTCTCTCCTGGGCCTTCTCAGTGGGAATGTCCTTCAGACCAATGCCCAGGTGAGCAGGCTTCACTGCCATCAGATTTCCATTTATTACCATCACATTCAAGGTGACAGCTCTTGGAATGCACTCTGACATTGCTGCACTTGCATTATACAGAGCTTCAGCATGCTACCGCCACCCTCGGTAAGCCAATAAATGCTTGTCCCTCCCAGCCCTGCAATATTCCACAGTTAGCAAATGTTTTGCTACCTCTGATCATTTTTGCGTTAGGTAAACACTCGTTACACCTCCAGAGCAGAGAGAGTGCCATGACAGGCACAGAGCTGCACTGCTTCAAGGCGGATGTGCACTTATGGAGAGATGTACAAGATTCAACGATCAGGTGTACAAACCCAGGCATTGTTCAGAGATACACAGACACCTGGGTGCTCTCTTGTACACACAGGGGACCAGCCTCAGCAGTGAAGTCTGTTATGTGTCAGCTTACTAGTCAGGACTCAGGTACTGGAACCACCAGTGATCCAGCACTCAGTGAGCACAGTGTTGTCTAAATAAATGCAACAGTTGATGTAGCAGCTGGAAAGGCAGCTTCTTAAGGGCTGGATGGTGCAACCTGCATAAAGCCCTGAGTGTGCATGCAGGAGAGAGAGACACTCACCCATGAGTGGCACAGGCAAAAATCTCCTCTAGAGGTGTAAGTTGTATTGCTTTACTACTTACATCTGTTTACTAACTTACACCCAACATGTAACTCACCTTACCAATTAATCTGGATCAAGACCTTCATGGGAGTTGTACCTGCTCACACCAGGGCTACACAGCTGGCCCAAAGGTGACAATACATAACAGAAGCATACTTCTATCTACACAGGTGCATTCCAACCCCCACTGCACAGAAACACACACTGTAGCAGTCAGTACTGTGCTCATACATGAATGTGCCTGAGACAGACTCTAGTGCACACACATGGTGAGAGATGTGCACCCACAAAATTAGTCAGAGCACCACACTCCTTCACATGCCCTGACACACCCAGAAACTCTAAATCAACAAAGAAATAATCAGAACAAGACAGCTACCTGGGAGGGGTTGCACACCTTCAGTAAACTAGTAAATTGCTCCACAGGGTTACAGCTGTAGGCTGTGAGGCCTGCTTAGCTTGAGAAATGAGAGAACTAGGATGAATTGACAATTGGTTTGCTTCATCCCTTTTTATTTCTCATGAGTGTGGCACAGGCCATGGTTTTCAATATTGGCCTGAGAATCAGTAACTCCATCAGGAGTCTTGGGGAAAAGTCATAGCTCTTCAGTGCCTCAGTTTCCCTTCTTTTAAGATGGGGGGAATGCAACTAAGCTGGACGTCAAGGCCCAGCGTGTGCAAAGGTCCCAGAAGATGTAAAGTATTGTTATCCTCGGTGTAGCTCAGTTTCACTTTCCACGTGGGAAATGCTGGATCTCACTGCCACATGATAGACATGCCCACAGAAAATATATGCATTGTGTCTGTGGTAGCCAGACTCATGGGATAAACTGCAGAAACCTGGGATAAACTGTGCAAGGGGCTCTGAAAGGTGACTGTCACCTCACTGAGTGGAAGAGGTGTGAGGAGGACATTTGAGGAACCATCTTTAGGCAGGAACCTGTTCCCTGCTTAGTGAATGCATGAACTAGCCTGGTCTTTCATTTTTCAGTCAGTTGCACAAAATCCCCTCTTCACTGGCACCCCTGGCAGCTCCCCATCTCTGGAATGAGGAGAGGCTCAGAGCAAATACTTGAGCACCACCCAGGATTCCTGCCATTGCTTTCTACTCAGGGAAGGATGAGTCACAGCCTTGCTGCATGTCGAGACATCGCGGCGAATGCCTTCCTCGTTCTGAGTTCTGCTTGTGCATTTCTCAGCCAGCTGATGCGGGCAGGGAGAGTGCCACCAGACTACATTTTTGTTTTGCTGAACTAGACTAACTACCCCTCTAGACCTTGTCCTTGTGAGTCACAGACCACCACAGGCTTGGACTAAGTGACTATAACTGAACAGCCTTGAGCTTTGGGAAGAGTCTAGTTTTGGATCTAGAACTGGCACCAAGCTCTGTCCCTACAGACCAGGCCAAGGAACCAGCACATACTGAGTGCCTCTCCCTGCCCCAACCTAGGGAACACTTCCCATCTGGATCTGAAGTTTACAGCTCCTAATGAAAACTTCTTGCTCCTGGACCGTTAGGGCTGCTTTTCCTTTCAACCCGGCTTCGGAGCTGGCTGAATCCCCGGATGTTTTATTCACTGGGTGCCTGAAGTGTTCCTCCTTGTGAGTGTTCAGAAAGACAGGAGAGGAGAAATCCAAAAGCCAGCCTTCTTTGGGGCAGGGGGGTAACCAAGGCAGAACAATGGAAATTAGAGACCTAGCCTTTCATCTAATTCAGTCACTGCCTCCCCACAAACATTGTATGACTGTTTCCCACAGCATACTTGGAGAGGGTTTTGTACAGCCGATGTTGTAAAGTCCCAGAGCCATGGGGCTTTGAAGGGGCTAGGGCTCAGCCTCACCTGTGCCAAGTCAAAACAGCTTCTACATTTGATGGGTTTTGAGACCACCAATCAAGGGGTGGATGGGAGGTCACCTAATCTTCAGCTAAGAGGAAGGGCACCCCAGGATAGAGACACTGCTCGACCAGATGAGCACAGCCTTGCAGTAAGTACAAAGGCTTTAGTAGAAAATTTGGGATCAGAGAGGAGCTAGGAAAGGGGCTCCTTGCCCCAACTAGAGGGAAAGGCTTGGCTGGAGCCATCTGCCATGAGCAGCAATGGCAGAAGTCTTGAAGGCAAGAGGCTTTAGGAAAGGCCAAGCAGCAGGATCTGGCTTTAGGGGAGGAAATATTGAGCCCAACAAGGAGCTGCATGAACTAGAGAGTCCAGAAAGACAAGTTTTGATTTGGGTTGACACTGAACTGTTAATTGAATAGCACAGAACTCTAAAGGAGAGGATGTATCTGAAGGATAGATGGCTGCAATTGGGGTCCCAAAGAAAGAGTCACCATAGCAGTGGCAAGGTATGATGTCAGGGTGGGTAAGTCCCTGCTATGCAACCTTTTCCTTGGTGCCTATTCCACTAACTATTACATCTTATTGAAGGGTAATGCCAATTCCCCTCCATCCACAGTGATTACACCTTTCAGATCTCCACAGTGTATGTTACTACATGTTCCCAAGTGATTGACTGGTTGCACAACTCCCCTGTTCCCCAGTGCTCAGTCCCATCAAATCCCTTTAACAGCTCTGGTTGCTCCCTTCTGCCCCACTTCCATTTTGTCCATATTTTCTGACTATCAATGAAGCTGGGAGGAGCAAGTCTCCCCTGTGCAATCACCCCCCGCCCCCAAGAGAGCCTAGCATTTACAATGCAACCAGTCAGGTAGATGGAAGCCTGGAAAGAAAGGTTCTTGTGCTGAAAAACTTAGGGTGGGAATATTTTGAGCCTGGAGCTAGATGACTTGGACTAGCAAATGGAATAAGATATTAGGAGCCAGAAACTCAAAGGTGTAGTCTCGGACAAGTCATTTAGCTTCACAGGATTGGATTCTGCCATAATTTACACAGGTGCAACCACAGAAACTGCAAAAGGGTTCCACCAGCATTCCTGCTGGCAGAGGTCTATTTCCCGTCCAGTAAGAGGAGTAACAATATTCCTCCTTCACATGGGATGGCAAATGAAAGATGCCTCTTCCCAGTCTACATCTCATGCAGATGCCTGGGCCTCTGACTGCTGGGTCATGTTACCATTGGAAGACCAATTCCCCAAACCCTAGGTCAAACTCTCCATTTGTTTCTAGACAGTTCCACGCACCAAAGCCCAGACAGTGTTCCTTGTCCCTGGTCATGCCTTAGTACCACACTGTTGTTCTTGTTCGAACAGGGCTAATGCGAAGGGCTGGTAAGAACAAGATGGTCAGGAAATCAGTCTGTTAAAGCTCAGTGTGAGCTCACCCACTCCCAGGTACATGGCCAGATAGCTCCCATTATTCACACCCAAGGCAGCCAGCTCTACCAGCTGCAAATCAATTTTACCTCCCCCTGGATTTGAATGTGGTTGGTCACAGACATGGTCCCAGCCTCCCCACCCATCCTGCTCTGGGAACATCTAGCTCAAATGCAACTCCCAGCCTGAGCTACGACAAGCCACTTGACTGCTTACTCTTAATTTCTTCAGCTCCAACAGGGAGATAATACTCTGAGAAGCCACAGGCTGAGGAGGGAATGTTAGTCAAACACAGGGAAGGTAGTTGTTGAAGAGGCACTAGCCTATCAGTAAATAGCTAAGGCTATGCTTGATCACAGAGGTTGTGGAAGTTACAACAGGACAGGCTCCACCACCCTGCCCAGCACAGAAGGCAGAGCAGAGTCTCTGCATGTCCCCCAGATTCATCCCATCACATTTGGGAGCTGGTTTGGCTCAGTTTCTGACCAGGGCACTCTCCAATCAAGTCATAAAAGGGGTCTGGAAGAACTGTGTGACAGAAGAGGTCCCCAGCTGACAGGAATTTGTATTGTTTAAATCAGATTTCAGCAATAATGTAAGAACAGCCCCAGTGGTCCATCTAGCCCCGTGTCCTGTCTTCCAACAGCGGCCAAAGGGAACAAACAGAACAGATGAGCATTGAGTGATATATCTCACCAGCTGTTCCCAGCTGCCAGGTTTCAATGGAGCCTGGTCTGGAAAAGAGGGATGAGGCCAAAATGCTTCACACACAAGTTAAAAAAAGACTGTAGAAATTTAGGCTAAAATGCACACACACAGGCCCCTGGGGAGGGACCTTATTGTAGAGTTGGGCCCATGCAAGGCGGCAGGAATTCTGAGCCCTAGGCAGGACAGAAGTATCCGGCCCCATCTTTTTCACCCCCATCTCCACCCACTCTCTCAGGTCCCACCACCCCCAGCTCCTCCCAACCCCTGCTTGCCCCCAGCACATTCCTCCCCCATGTTGTTTGCCCCCCACCACTCTTCCATCCTCCCTATTCCCCCAAGGGGCAAGCAGGGGTGAAGCAGAGGGATGCATGTGGCCAGCAACAGACAGTGGGGGAGTTAAGTGGGGAAATGGGGGGCAGTCAGGCAGGTGGGAAGGGATGCAGTTCTGAGCCAGATAGGTGGGGAGTGCAGGTGGAACATGGACAGGGGCCTAGCTTTCTCACCCCACCACTCATGGCCCATGCCCCTTTTAAAATTGCTAGGCCCCTGCACAATGGCCCATTTGCCTCCCTCAGTTGAGCTTCAGCAGTACCAAGTCTGTTCAGCCTCCCTTGTCTTCACAGTTAGCTTGGGGCCAGTGGCCCTCTGAAAATAAGGCCATTGCATGAAGTGTTGAACAACTAAGCAGGGGCTACCATGAGACATCTGAAAACATGGGATTTAGTTACATACCTGTTTCCTTAACCTAGTCGTAAGAGATTTGGGGCCCATTCATACTGGCCAGTCTAAGCTAGGTACCACCAAGTTTCATAGCTGTTTTTAAACACCACAGGTATGAGCATGAAGATGGGACAGCCTGCCAACCCAGGCCATCAGCCCCCACTTTGCAGATCACCTTTTTCAGGCAGATGCCTTCTGGGGCAAAAAGTGTGGCTAAGCTAATGTATGCAGCTCAGTATTGCTTCTGTATTTGTAGATCTTCCACTTGCCTAGCTCTAGGGAAGGAATTGCAAACTGGGGCAAGGAGCTGTGCTAAAAACAAATCCTAGCCCCTGGAATTCAGTTCTAAGAACACTTGACAGAGACAGAAGAAAGTGGAAAATAACCCTGAGCTGGGGTGCACTGAATAAATAAGGGAAAGGGCTCTTTAGAAGCCCTCCCTCTCACATGGAAAGGTCCTTTCCTTTCAAGAGCCCTCCCGCTTTTTTTTTTTTTTGGGGGGGGGGGGCCTGCCCATCCTCCAAGTGTCAGCCAGTGCCAGTAGCTCCCTCCACAGAAATAAAAGCAGCAGCTGCCTGAAAATTTGGTGGCAGCCATGGCTGGAGGGCAGACAGGGGGCACTTCCCCAGCATACCGCTAGACAGAGCCACTTGGAGAACGATGCTGCCTGCAGTGGCTTCTCTTGGCAGCATGCTGTGGGATGCCATGGACAGAAGCTGCATGGAGCACCTCCTCTTGCGGAGGTCCCCAGGGATGCTGGGGAAAGAAGCTACCCAGAGTGGCTCCTTGGTGGCTGCATACCACGGACAGAAGCCGTTCCAGGCATCTTCTTTCTGCACCATACCTGGAACTTGGCATGGTGGGGACTCCCCGTGCCTCAGCTGCCCCTGAGACAGGCTGTCCAAAGTGGCTTTCAGTGCCAATTTCTGTTGTATTGCAGAGGGTGCCACATGCCACTCTGAATGGGCTCTCGTGCCACTGTCAGCACATGTGCCAAAGGTTGCCTACCCATTTTCCTTAACTAGACTAACATGGCTGCCCCTTTGGAACTCCAGCCTTCAATTAACAGACCCCTAGGGGCTGTCCCTTCCCTCTAAATCTCATCCCTGACCTCACACTGAGGTTTGAGTACTGCAGTGCTGCTCCTCAGAGTGAAACTGAGCCTGCTACAGTACTCCCAGACCTGACCCACATGCAATCCAAAAAGAAGGAACCTCTGCAGACCTGCTACATGGGCTCAGGTCTGAGAACAATAGCCCATAGCCAGGAAAAATTACACCACAATTTGCTGTACGCTTCCTGTTTCACTCAGCCAAGAGCAGGAGAGCTCTGATCTTAGGACCATCTGGCCCCTTAGGTTTTGGTTCCATTCCTGAATGTTTTAACGATCTCTTCTTGGTCTCTGTCTTCTCATAAGACAGTCCCTCCAGTTCCTGCCACCAACCTACTTGGGTATATGGTCTGGAGACACTGAATAGGCTGCAGTCACCTACTAACAATGCAGCAAAACCTTGATTAACTAAAATTCAGCTTTCGAAGAACATCTCCTTTCTGAAATAGCCATGTCCAGATGCTACCTTTCGCATTACAGCCTTCCATCTGCTTACCTGAATTAACAGCATGCCTTCCCCTTTCTATGTGGCCAACATTGCAATCTCTCACGCGTCTAGGGCTTTCCGAAGCTATCCCCACAAGAACCATGCAACTACTTCTGTGTTGGAGCATCAGGGAGATAGACAACCAAGGCACAGTCTAGGCAGGGAGGCAAAGTTTTGACTAAGTCTCTAGGCAATTCCTAATTCTTTGGTAGTAAATTCCTAAAGAGAACCCTTGTTTTTCAGCTCTCAGCAGAGCGATCGTCGCTCTCCTGCTCAGTACTGTTTTACACCTTCTCATTTCGTCAAATGACCTCTTCCCTGGATACTTCTCTCCCATAAAGTGCTCAAAGTGGATTCCTGAGTCATACTTACTTTGTTTGCTTGATTGGAGGCACTTTGCTCGGGGAGCCTTTGCCCATTCCCTTGAGCATCTTGGCAGGAACTTAGTTCCACTCAGGCTCCAGAAAGCTTTTCAGGGCACAGCTTCTCTGCTCTTGTCTGTCAAGATGGAACGGCAGACTCCAGCTGGGAGGGTTCAGTGCCTGTTAAAAGAGCAGCTTCTGGGTGGCTCCTCCCCAAGCTACAGGTGATACAGAAGCAGGGATGGAGCTTGGTTTTAAAAATGACTAGAAAAACCAGTTTGTGGTGGAAAGCACAAAGCCCCAGAGGGAGAGGTGGAGACCTCACCCTGCTTTTTAGAAGAATGTTCCTATGCAGAGGCTGTCTGGTACAGTCAGATGCAGGTTTCCAGCAGTAGGAGGGGAAGCAGCCTGCCTCATTATTAGCTTAGAGACCTTCAAACAGGATGGATCCAGCAACTCTGGTGCAGTTAATTAACTGTCATTCTAAGCATGGGATTATCTTCCCTCATAATTAGTAACATTGTTTATTAAAAGAGGGAAAGGGAAAGCAGCTTATACTGTGGTGCCTTTGGCCCTTTTGATCATGTAGCTCAAAACAAAAGGAAAAGGAAGCAGGCACTGGGAGATGTTTCCCGCTCTGCCACAAGCTCACAAGGTGCCTCGGACAAGTAATCCAGTGTGGCCATACATACCAGAAATAAGTTCTAAGAAGCTGTACAAGGACATAGTGGGGAGAAAAATAAGATACAGATAAATAGCCAGATAGCTGAATATTCCTGTCCAGGGCTGCTTCTTTCCCAGCATGTTTTCACTTCTAATCAGTCACTTGTCATGTGGGAGTGCAGAAGTAGAAATTCCTGATCTACTTGGCTTTAAACTATTAAAATGTTTCTCCAACTGTCCACAACAAAGTGCCCAAGGTTTTCTCCCCAGCTGGATCCAACCCTGGATCAAGATGTCAATAGACTTTCTCTAAAAAAGACAAGAGAAAGGCTCTGTAGACACCCTTCACAAACACAGTTGGCACATGGGGAGAAACACAGGGCTGATCAGAGTCCATGCAAAAATTTACAAGCATCACTACAGAGTGCTCCCTGCCAGCTAGCTTAGGGCGTGGCCCTGCTCTGGGAGAACATCAAACCATGCTCAATGATTTGTGGGTGCAGTTATTGGAGTAATTTTTAGTGGGGAAAAATGGGGACCTTGCAACATGCTGAATGTTCAGCCAGAGAGCAATGCTGTTTTTCAGCCAGGTAGTAGCTGGTGAAGACACTGATGCGTTTAACAAACAAGACTTCCACTTGCAGTGCTTGAAAGAGGACACCTTTCCCTTTATGAGCCCTGGTGAATGCCGAGTATTAATACAAATCCCCTGGCTGGATTCTGCATCAATAGCTGCTGCATGAGTGTTTGGAAAGAGTCCAAAACAAAGAGGTGATTCAGACCTCTGGAAGCCACCACAACACACGTGGTTACAAAGAATTTCTCACTAGGGTAATATTGAGCCAGTCCATCACAAAGGATCGATAAGCACATAGCATCCATTCAGCCACACGCTGCCTGCAGGAGCTTTACATTGTTATCCCTCATCTCAGCAGCAGCCACCAAAGCACTGAGAAGTTAAACGGGTACATAGTGCAAAGGGCCTGTGTTGGAGCAACATGATCCCTCATCCAGCAGAGTGCCCCTGGAATGGAGCACCTGAGAATGAGCCAGAGCAGGGGAAAAGGGCCATACACCCTCTTCCTTTTTCCAGGTGGGTGACTGATACCATTAGGAGAATGGGGAGGGAAGGGCCTGAAATGGTTCCTGGGCCTTGAGTGCCACACTCCTAAGAAGAGAAAGGTTCCTGCTTTGCCCTCTGCGCACCTGTGGTGTGGATCAGTCTGTCCTGCAGGGCCTGATTCTACCACCTTCGGCCATGCTGAAATCCCAATGACAGGCATCGACACTGGATTGCAAAAATAAAGTGACATCGTCCTGAACTGAAGAGGAAATACACAATTCTTTTTTGGTTTTGTGCTCCCAACTGTTCTTGTCCATCCCCATTCTTCCACAGGGGATTTACCCCTTATCCCTGAAGGACAGAGGGTGTCTAAGCTGCTGTTGACAGCAGCTAAACATCTTGGTGCTCCTAGCAACATTTTTGTGACTACGCCACCATGATGTCATGGGCACAACTAAATGTTAGGGAGACCCCCACCCAGGCAGCCTCATGCGTGTAGTCGTTTCACTGCATTCTGGAACTGGCCCAGCCCTGATCCCACAGCGCCCAGGGCGTGAGATCAGCTCCCAGGTGTGAAACGGTGGGTGGAATCAGGACAACTGGCTAGACAGGTGCAGCTGCACTGACTAGCTTCCTACATCGTGGGCAGAAAGTGTTCTAGGCTGTCACTGTGCAGCAGGCTTTGACCTACCCTAACTCTGCAGGAGGGTTGCATGCAGATCTCTAAACCCCCCAACTTGACTACATGGGAGAGACAGGGCCAGAGGAAAACATTAAGCACCAAGCTCCATTCCAGTGTCTGTGTTCCTGCAGCACCTTTTCCTCTTCTAGAGAGCATGATAATGCTGGTGGGATGTTTGATAGCAAATGGCAAAACTGGTTCAAGCACTGAAGCCCAGGGCCAAACACTGCAAAGACAGTTAGCACCAGAGAGAGGCAATCAAGCAGAAGGCAGGTTGGAAACCTTTAATAAGTGTAGTAGGAGGAATGGTACTGGTGGAGAGAGGCTCAAACAAACTGGTGCCAGCAGATCCTGCCCAAACATCAAAGTCCTGCCTCCTGGTCTAGCAGACACAAAACCAACCCTGAACTAGAGCAGTGGTTCCCAACCTTTTGCAGGTTGCAACACGCTTGGTAGCATATGGGGAGCTTACAGGACACACCAGCCCAAAAATCCAGCCATCTCCCTGGCTCTCTGCGACACACTTATCATTGTGTGGCAATACAGTAACGGGTCCTGACACAGTGGTTAAGAACCACTGCACTAAAGCACAGAACAGTTAACTGCTGGCTGGTTGGTTTGCTGGTGACATTACAAGTTGCTTGGTATTCAGACATCTTGAAACATCCCTAAAATAAGCCCAGCAGTGGCTTTTCCAGGCCAGCTTCATTGCTTCTCCCCAGGTGGGTCAGGGAGAATATTTCCTCTCTGAAGCTGCTGAAACAGGGACTACCATCCTCAAGCAGCAAATGGCTGCAGAGGGTTTCTTAGTAAGATCTTGCACTTTTACTGGGTTTTCATTAGTAATCAATCTCACTGTTTTGCACAGTTAGGCCACATCTACACCAATGGCATCAAATTTAGCCGATCAAATGCTGGACAGAGATCACTGCAGAATTTTACACAGTTGTAAGACATCTATAGCACAGATTCAGCCTGGTAATTAAATTAGCCTTCTACACAGAGAAGTCCTGGGGAAGTTCAATGTCTCAATACAATGCAGAGAACTAAAAGGCAGGCATGGAAGACTGCACTTCCCTCCACCTCTAGCTGCACTTTACAGACCCAAGCTAAACCCCACAAAAGTCTTCTATTGACTTCAGTGACGCCTGACCCTGCACAACAAATGAAGTCAACTTTTAGTGAAAGTTGGATCAAGTTTTGGGACCGTGAAGAGTCTTCTCTGCAAGTTCCAAAAGGAACAGAATTAAGCCCTGTGACTCAAGTCATAGGGTTTGTCCAGCATGTAAAGGGCAACTGTGTGTAGTGGCTGCCAATGTCTTCTGTGGGTTGTGCCCCTGCCTCCCTCCCCCTTTCAAAACATGATTAGAGTCTGACTGGGCAGCACTGCATGTTATGACAAAAAAGTGGTTTACTGCTTCACTGGTTTCTGAGAACACAAGATTCAGCCAGTCTTGGATCCTCCCTTTCTAACTTTCATTGTACTTGAGGTGTTAAAAAAAAACAAAACAAAACAAAGCAGTTTGTGGACATAGAGGGTGATGTTGGATACAGATCAGCTATTTCTCTTCCACACCAAAACTTTGTGGGTGGAACAACCCAAGCCTGCTCCCTTGAGCTTCTTCATGCAAAGATATTATTTCCAACCCACAATCCCCAACTACAATCCAGCCTTTTAGGCAGCCTACTTTTAACCTCTAAAAGGCAGAGCACCTGCTCCCTTCTTTGTCCAGTAGATCTCAGGCACCTTATTACCCTTTGTTCATTATGGCTTCTCTTACTCTACTCTCACCCTGAGGCTTTTTAGCCAATAACCAGAACATCTTGAATTCCCTAGAGCACCTTGTGCTATAGCCTGATTATTGTTTCCCCTTAGACTGGAAGAAGTCACACCTTTTCCGGGTGGCTCGGTCCCAGGTCCCCACCACTCGAGGCATTTTACACTTGTTATGTCTACAGCAGCTTGGAGTGAAGGATCTCAAAATGCAACTTTCCTTTGGTAGAAGGTGCCTGCCTAAATTACTATGCATGAACTGTCCCATGAACTTGATAAAGAGATCTGCATGAACTAGAGCGTGACCTAAGCCAATTAGCTATATAATGGGCAAGATCACTAAAAATCTTTAGATCAGATGCCTGTGCATGCCTTAAGCCACTTAGGACAACATTCACACACAAGGGAAGGCAAAGTGAAATAAAAGAGGATTGAAAACTGCATTTCAAAAGGACTGGAGGCAGAATCATTTCAGGAGGAACTGGGATTAGGGTGAATCTGAGACACTAGGTGAAATCAATAAACCTCCTTTTGTAAACCCAAAATTTTCAGATAAAAACATAACACACTTAACTCTTACCTAATGCTTCTTGTTAGAAGATGTCAAAGCACTTCAGATTAGCATTATTAGCCCCATCTTATAAATGGGGAAACAGAGCAGGTGTGCGACTTGCCCAAAGTCACCCAGCACATCAGTGGCAGAACTCACTAGAAGCCTGGTCTCAAGTCCCACCAGTTCTCAACTGTCATGTAAGGACACACCACGGTATGGTGACACAGTAATGAGTGTCACAGAGCTGGAGAGGTGGCTGGATTCGGCCTGGAGTTGGGGTAGGCTGGTGTGTCCTGTAACCATGTGGCATGGCATCAAGGTTGTGACATGCCACGACCCACTAAAGAACCACTACACTTGAGTATACTGCCTGCTCTAGGAAACTGGCCTACACATTACTGGAGGATGTTACAGTATGTCAAGGCTGCAGATAGGCCAAGGAGGAATAAACCAGCCTGCAGCCAGTCCCCTGCTATGTGGAGATGGAAAGTAGACCAGTCAGGTATGGATGCAGAGCCATCAGAAAAGCCACATGTACTGCCACCCACAGGTAGGTTTTACTCCAAAGACAGATACAGTAACTACTAGAAAACACCTGCTGCTTCACCCAGTCACAATAGACACATGGAGGCACTCACAATGACTATTCGGCCTTTTCCAAGAGAATAAATCCAGGGCTGGCTTGAATAGTTTACAGCCTAATACAGAGGTCAACAGTTTAAGGACAGGCATGGTGCTATGGTGGCTAAGACTAAAGAGGTCCCTGTTAGTTTTTGAAGGGAGAATGTAAAATGCATATGTCAAATAAAATACATGAACATGACAGATGTAGATCCAGCGATGAGGCCACCTCTTGTCACTGGTAACAAGGCCACCACTGAATGCTGCCCACTATCAGTGGATTCCTTGCCTTGGGGACCCTCCCCATACACCCTTCCCTCCTCACTGCCTGGGAGAACTGCAAATGGACAAATGTGTGAGAGCAGACTCTCTTATTGACAGCAGAGGGAGGGTTAATTATGCCCATGTAACAGTGGTCAGGGGCCAGAGTCCAAAGGTGGTTTCAGGGGAGGGGAAGTGAGTGAGGACTTACTGAGATTTATTTACCTTTATCAGCTGAGCTCTTAACATGCACAGACAATACAGAGAAACGTTCATGGGTACATCCCACAGTGCTCCTTCCCCATTTCCTGCACTGCTAGGAACGGGTCATTAAAGGATGACTAATTTGACATTTTTACACTTAAACTGAGGATACCAACAGTTAACAACATGAGTCACACAGGGATCCCTCCAAGGCCCTCAAAATCCTTTCTGAACAGGAGACCAAGTCTCTGAAGAGCCCCCTGAGGAACCTGATATCGTCCCTGTTTTCCAAAGAGGTCAGTGGATGCACACTGAGGTGAAGGGCTTGATTTTTAATGGCTGCTGCAGAAGTCCCAAAAATGACATCTCCCAATGGCAGTGTGTCCAATCAATTCTTCCTTTGCCTCCGAGAACTTGTGTGAAGTCTGGGGTGACTGAACCTGCGTCTTGTAAGTCATGGCTTTGCCTGGGAAAATTATACACCCCCACCCCTACACATCTCGCAACAGAAGATAAGCATTCAAGCCATACATATCCCCCCTATAAACAACCATACTATCACCACAACCACTGAGTGTCTGCCCCCCAAGACTGACCATGGAGCTGAAAGCCAGGGACTCAAGGTCTGGTGCTCACTGTCTGGCCCCAGGCAAGTGACTGTTTGGTTTGACCATCTGTTCAAGGCTGCCTGCCCTGCAAAGAGAACCACGAGAAAGCTGGTTCTCAACACAGGTGTTTAGACATTGACAGACAGGGAAGTGTACCATCTAAGGCACCAAAGAGTTCTTTGAAAACAGACAGATATACTCTATATGATATGATGCAACCTTAAAAAAAAAAACCATCAGTGGAATTGGAGTTACAGCCAAAGACATTTGCACATTTTGCAACCAAATATTGAATTCACAACCTGTCCTGTTCTTAAAGATCTGCTTCTTTAGTGGATTGTAGCAAGTTTACATCACTCATGAGAGAAACAGCAGGGATTTACCTTGGTTTAGATGACCCCACAAAGAAACAAACATATACAATAGTTTGAAGAAACATTCAGGAGCATGGCTGAGAAGGAAAGGCGAGACTACCTATCCTATAAACAGTTATGAACTTATACTGCATTTGTGCCTTGTTTTAATATCATTGGTGCCTGAAGCTCCACACAGACAGTGGGAATACTGGAGCACTGATTGAACACTGATGAAGAACCAAGACAGCTATTTGGCTGTAAGCACCATGGGGCAGGGAGTGTGTCTTTGTTCTGCGTTTGTCCATGGTGTTCCTTGAATGGGGTCCTGGACCCAGACTACAGCTTCTAGGTGCTACCACAATGCCAATAGTTAATATCCAACAAGTGTGCTAGGTTTGTGATCAGGATAGGAAAGCATCACACAAAACCTCTACTGAAGGGAGGCACGCTTAAACAACCAAAAACCACACACAGCTTTTGCTGAACCTGTTATCATCCAAAGACACCGAAACATGAAAGGATAGGTTTGTGTATGGGAGGGGCGGCATTGCAAACCTGTTCCACAGTACCTCTCCTTATTTTCTACTGTTTTGTTATAGGCGAGGCAGTGAAGAAAAACAATTTGCAGAGCAGACTTTGATCTACGGCTGGCTGGAAAACAAGAGTTCTCTTTTAGAAAAAGGTTTGAGACTTTGACATTTGAATGACCTGAGAACTTTGATGCTGTGTCTCCCACCCTCCCCACCCAGTGTGTGTGTGTGTGGGCTCCTAGCTACCCTGGGGTAGGGGGTTGTGTCCCACTCTACAGAAATTCCATCCTGGAGTGGACATACCTTTCTACAGAAAATCAAAGTGTTCCAATCTGGAGGGGGGAAAAAAAAAGCATTTACCATCAAAAATATTTAGTAAGAGAAATCCCCAGTCAACTCCATTTAGGGAGTATGATTATTTCCATAAAAGCACAGACCTTTGCTGCAGGTGCTGTCTTTCCAGAAGAGAGTCCTCCATTGGTTAGGAAGGAATTATATTAGGCAGAGTAAGCTGCTCCAAATGGAAATCTGACTTTAAAAGAGGAAGGAAGGGTACAGATGGTTAGCAGGAGCAAGTCAAGGTAGTCCATTTAGGAACAGTAGCTGTCTTCTCACAGTTTTAACCAGACTTTAATCAGATGGGCTGGATGTGTGTTCCTGTAATCAACAGTGCCTGCTGGTACCAGCTCTATTTCCTCAATAATACACAGCAAGTGGGAGTGGAAGAGTAATCATTTCCAACTGCTAACTGTTCCATGTAGCCAAGACAAAAAAATACAGCACAAACCAGCCCCTTGAATTCCTTTAGGGACACACTTCTCCTCCCCCCATTTCCTCCAGTTGATTTCAAGTATTATTGCTATACAAAAACCTTCATGCTTTCATTGCATTTTCCTACCCACTCAGAAGGGTTCTCTCCATTTGAGCATGGTTAACTCCCCCAACAGACCCCAATGAAGGTGTACATCTCAGCAGAGTAAGGAATCTGGGTTGCCCTTGAGGTTTTTTGCCTATACTCCCACTATTAGATTATCATCTCACATTTAATTTTACTGAGGCTTATGAAGATGGATGTGAAATCCCCTCATGGAGAGGTAAAACAGGCAACATACCTGAGGTCTGAAACATGGTTCCACCAGTGGACACTGAGTGCCAAAAGCTACCTACTTACTACCTCTGAGGACCATGACCATAAATTGTGCTAGGGTCCCATGTATCCCCGTAAGACAGGTTCTCACACAAAAGGATATTGTCAGTTGAAACAGCCAATCCAATCTCTAATGGAAGAGATAGATGACTACATGGAGTCCATATCAAGTCCCAAGACTAAAATTCAGAAACTGACACCTCATTAAGATAAGAATCAGGCTTCAGCTTGAAGCCTAATCCAAACAGCTGGAAGTTTCAACTCCTTGCCAGAAAGGTTGGTGAAGAGTACTACGTCTGCTAAACAGGCATGGAAGCCTGTAAATGCTTGTCCAGAAAACTGGATGAACACCACATGCTGGATCAACTGTCAGGGACTAGAAACTTAGCCAAGTGTCTTGGCTACATCACCTTTTGTGACCGGGTACTCCAGATTTTTGGGGAGCAGACAAAGAAGAGGAACCAGCCTCTCTACACAAAAGCCCTCTTCCTTCATTTTAAACAAATTGAAGAATTAGGTTGGTCTGGCCTACATGAGTTAATGAAACTGAATTAACTTTTACACCCCACCCCTGCCTGAGAGAACAGAAAATGGAAGTTCTTTCAGGACATTGACCACGTGAAATCAGGCCTCAGAAAAGGAGAGGACCTGAATGGAAACCCGGGGAATAAATGCTTTCACATAGGGAATGTTTCCCTTTCAACTGATGCTTTAAGAAGAGAGTGTGTTCTTTGCTATCAGAATATTCAATAGCAATTTTCTACACCAGATCAAAACAACAGCCCATGTAGCTCCACCTCATCACCAAGAATGACCATTACAACATGCTTCAGTTAAAAATGTAATATTCCTGTAACAATAAGCTATCCAAAAAGGTTATGTTTAATTCTAAGGAAGCTTGTTTCTGAATTACAGAAGAGTTGCCCAGGCTAGTGTGTAAAAAAAATGTAAAAAGGACTAGTTTTAAACATTAGCTTAATTTAGCAATATGCCCCTTGCTATTGTGTTATGGGAAAAGGTAAAATGAGGCCTCCTGAATTAACTTTTCTACACCACCCATCCATATTACCCTAAAATGTCACCTTTTAGTTCTCTCTTCTCTAGCATCCCAATGCTTTAAAATGTCTTTTCTGGACATGGATGCTTTTTCAGACCTACTTAAATTTCCACTGGCAGCCTCTGGTGCATTCCACTACTGCTAAAGTCCTTCTGAAATGAAGGTGACTAGAAATTAAGAGCCTCTGAAGTGCAAGTGTACCACTGAGAAACACAAATAAAATAGCATCTATTATTCTCCCTCCCTTTGTTACATTCTAACCTCTTGTTCCTCTTTTGACTGATCAAAGGTTTTCATTTTAACCATTGCTTGAAGCATAACAGGTTCTTCCGGCCAACAAGTAGATGGGCAAGGATAAGTGTAGGTAGAATTAAAGTGCCTACATCAACTTTGGAAATCTTTCTATTCTATTAACATTTTTGCATGTGAAGCATATGTTCCCCCACTAGCAATTCTGCTGAAGATTTTGTACTGGGAACTAGGACGTATGTTATCAGTCTCTGTTACTGAAGGAACTAAAAATGTTTCAAACCAAACACTGCAGTCTAAATAAGAGTAATTCCACGAACGGCTGTGTTTTGAGTGCAGAACCTGTTCACCACAGTGCATACAGCTGATTTGTAAAAAAAAAAAAAAAAAGTTCTTCATACCACAGGCACTCTTTCCTACCTTTGCTAAGAGTTCTGAAGGAAAGATTCACAAGCATCAGACCTTAGAGTGCAGCTTCTTGCCTTTAAGTGTGCAAGCACTGGGAAGGTTTAGCAATTGATCACACAGCTGACCAACCCACTCATTTTACTCATTCTTGAGGCTTTTGGCCCCTCCTTGCATTGTCAGTAGATGCATCTGATCCTCTATCAGACTGCCACATCCTAGCTTCCTTACAACCTATGCTGCCAAACCTTAAGGAAGTAGATCCAAATCTAGCCTTTGCAATAGGGACCTCAATAAAATTTAACACAATCTGGTTTTCATCTTCATTGCAGTTACTAGCTACCTCAAGGGAAAACAGTACATATTTTTACTATCTTTGGATATTTTCTTAGTGCTTCATTAGCTCCTTCCAAGTCATTCAAAAATGCAAAGAGCAGCACACTGCTTAAAAGTTTAGGCTCTATTGGTTTTAACATTAAGAGGAAAAGAAGAGTTTTATCTGATAACGGTGCAAAATGACTCTCCAGAGTACAACGGATTGCACAACCTTGATGGACAGATTGATCTTAGCGAACTCTAGGCCCTAGTCTATACTCAGGGCTTTTTCAGTGGCAGTCAACCGCTGTTTACACAAGAAATGTTAAACTCTTTGCATATACAGCGGCCTCTCTGTAAGCCACCATTACAAATTAGGGGAAAACTGACTGCAAATCACTTGCAGTCAGCTTTCCCCTGCACCCCCAGACCCTCAGGACTTCCGGGAGCAGGATGGCAAGTTCATGCTCGCCATGATCTGCTCCCTGAAGCTCAAACTGTCAGCAACAAATCTGCCACCATCAGTATAGACTTACCCTTGGTCAGTGGTTCTCAAACACCATGGGACACAATACTGTGTCAGCACATAGTGGTGCTTCGCAGAGAGCTGGCTAGATTTGGCCAGGGGAGTGTGGGCTGGTGTCTCCCACAGGGTCAGGGCACAGCCCCACGAGTGTCACAACCTGAAAAATGTTGAGAACCACCACTCTAGATAACGTATGCTCTGGGTTCCTCAACAATTTATATAAACTACATGTCTCAGATCAGGAATAAGGCTATTGTTTTAGGATCTTAGATGTCCAAGCAAATCAATTATGCATCACAGGACATTTAACAAGGCAGCTAACTGCTTTTAACCATTTGTAGTAGCAACCCATTAGAAACTGGTTTCAACGCAAGTTTCACTGGAAGGAGTCCAGACATCCATAGGCCTGGAGTCGAAGGTGGAAAAAACCCAAACAGTTTGGCTTGCATTCCAAACATGAAAATAATTCTCAAATTAATTTAATGTGAAATTGAAAAAGGAGAAGATAGAAATTTGGAGCAAAGAAAGACACCATGAGGCAAATAGCCAGAAGAGGGCTGAGTCAGTGTACCACATGACAACATCTCATTTCTAAATTAAACAAGTTTTATGGAGAGCTGACAAATCAGTGTTCCAGGAGCACAGCTGTGTTGGAAATAGCATTCAGTACATAAAAAAATATTCAACATCTAGTTTGTCTTCATTTTAGTGTTTTGTTTTATAAAATTCCCCTCCCAGGCAGAGACTGAAATTAAGAGTCATAATATCAGGAAGCCCACTTGCTCTTCATGTTGTAAAAAAAAAAAAAAAAAAAAAAAAAAAAATGCAGAGAAACAGGGTCATTTTCTTTCCCTCTCCCCATGCCCCTGACTTCTAAGCCTAGAAGTCCCACTGAAAGAAATCTCATACCAACTTGCAATACCAAGTATACATTAAGTTTAAAAAGACAAAAGTCATTAAATTCCACATTGCTTTCCAATTTGTGATCCAATGTCATGGATAGAAGCATCTTTAATGACCATTTCCAACACTGAACAAACCAGTTTTTCTTCCATTTCCACTCTGTGGTCGTCCAAACCCTCATGCTGAAACAATGCAATAGTACGCAAGCCAGACAACCCACAGGCCACCAAACTGCTGCGTCTCCCTTTCCAAAGCCTGTAAATGCCAGTGAAGAGCCAAACCTGGCTCATTGAAAACTTCCAAATAAAGTTTATTTAGTAACAGTTCTGCTCATGTGTTTAAAAAAAAAATAAAGACACTGACATGAAGTTACCTGCATTTTGAAAGCAATCACCACCATAGGATCTGGGCACTCGTACAGAAAAATGTTGTCTAGTACATTAAGATCTTATTGCTTAAGAATCCACCGGGCTCCTGTTACTTAAGCCTCATCTTAAATAATTTCCATAGCAACCAAATGCTACAGCAAAAGTCAAAAGACTGAGGTGAGAGATAAGTAAGAGGAGATGAACTCCAAAGACCATCTTGTTTTTAGGCAAGTCTGTTTAAGTGAAGAAAGGAAATGGACGTATGAGATACAGTCTCCCATGAAGACTGAGCAGTTCCTTTAGAGTCACCCACAAACAAATACACTCCTAAGAACAGCCTTGTCAGAATGGCTTCCATGCTGTAATTAAGCATTTAACAAGTTGTTCCAATGAGGATTACACAGACTGCAACAGGTAAATTCAGACAAGACTCCACCATAGATCAGGTGACATTAAAATCTGCTATGATATTTACTGCCCCCCTCTTGGCACAAGAGTTTTAGCTCTCATTTCTGAACGGAACTTTTTTTAAAAATAAAGACCAATTTCTCTTTACATAATATATATTTTTAAGTCAGGGAGTGGCAGATGGTACACTAGCTGGAATTCAGTCCTCCTAACTAGTGTTTCACATTTCATTTAGGCAGCCCCTTCTGTAAATTCTGGCTCTTGAAACAAATACCTTTTCCTGCTCTCCTCCCCTCACCCCCACAGGGTGTTCAGATTAGAACATCAAATTATAATGTCAAACATGGATAAAAATCAAGGTATGTCTATGCCTGGTCCATTGTGTGCAATCAATCCTGAATAGAGTACTGGTTAAAAAAAGCAAGACTCCAACTTTTCAAAGGACAATGAAATTTCTCTGTTCCAAATATTACCAGATATTATAGAGTACACGTTCCTGGGGTAGACTGTTTTCCTCTAACACACTGGGAAAGAACGCAGGTGAACAGGAACATACACAAAACGGGGAAGATGATGGTGTCTTCCCTTACTGGTTTCAGACTAGATGTTTATGTTCTGGAACCTGTTGGAGCTTTACACAACACAGAATAAAACCTCTCTTTCTTTCAGGGCTACTGGTTAACTTCTGAATCCAAAGATGCCCTTGATATATCCTGTGAGACCACTCTTCGCTTTCTGCTCCACCTTGTCTTCCAGAGGTGGGAAAGCAACATGGTTGAGAGCCAGGTCGAAGAACAAGGGTTTGCATGGGATTGGCTGGAACCCAGGAGGGAAATTCACAAGACTGGCTTGCTTGCTGACAAGGGAGGAATCCAGACAGAATGTCTCGAACCGTTCAGAAAGTGGCTGAAAAGAAACCCAGACACCAAATTTTAAACAAACTGATGATATACGATTGGCCAGATGCCCAACCAGCAACATCTAGACACTCAGGGGTAAGAAATGACACTGAGCCAGCTGAGCTTCACAGGTATGGTGTCTAGAGCCCTTTTCAAGGAGTCAGCACTGGTACTCAATCACCACAGCTAAGAGAAAGAACAGACGGGTCTTACAGAAGTGTGCATCACCTTCATCTGTCACAATTTGAGATCGAAATGGTCAAACATGCTGATAACTCAGAGGTTAAAATTAAGCTTTCCCTTCCCATTTACTAGAACATTCTTCTCTTGAAGAGAGCTAGTGGTAATTAAATTGCCACCTTTTCACCCCAATGCGCAAAGCCACAATTTACCTTGCCATCCTTGACTTGCGATGGAGACTCAGCCTCATGAGTGTCATTTGCACCTGAAAGAGTTCACAGAAATGCAGTAAGTTGATGCAGATGGTCTTAGTATCACTAGTTATGAACTGTGCTCAAAAGTTAGCTGGGGGCTCATGATTTTCCGTGCATGGAAGTCAGTACCCCAGCAGAGATAACAGACTAAATCAAAAGGGGTCACATTTATGAGCACCCCAACTTTTCCTCTTTTGAAGTAGTACAGAAAGGGTAATCGGGTACCAGCAGAGGCGTGGCACTGTGATAGTTACACAGAAAGCATGTGAGGCAAAAGACCAAGGAATGGAACAAGTCCACATTTGGGGGGGGAGGGGGGGGGGACGGGACAGGACGACACCCAAGATAGATATTTCTCTGGTTTTTCTACATGCAGACCAAACAAGACTGAGCAGCTCTTGTATGCCAGAGATGAATTCAGGCTGGTAAAGGACAGTCCCCAATTCAGCCAATACTGAACCATGACTCAGTAGAAGTTTCAAAATCAGAGCTCGTTCCTCTTTCAAATGAGCTCTCCTAATGTCAGCTGGTTAAGCCAACCCCAGTGAGAACCGAAAAAAAGAGACACAGAACATTGCCATAAATGGGATGATGTTTATCTTTGGTGTCACCAAAGAGGTGCCAGAAAGGGTTCTTTACAGGATGGCAAAAAGGGTGAGCGTCCTTCAAAAGAGCTTCCAACTCACAGATTAAGGAATAAGCTGTGAAAGATCCAGTTTGCCAGTGGTAGCCCTAGAGCAATGGTTCTCAATCTGTGGCCTGCTCACAGCCCAATGAGCGTACAGCTGCAGCCCACGTGACATCTTCAGGGCCATACCGATAGCAATGAATGCAGCCCACAAGGGTGAAGAGGTTGAGAATCACTGCTCTTGAACTACTGAGCAGAACTTCTGGGTTGGACTTTAGCATTTATAGTGAAAAACCTCAAGCAGCTGCAGCTCTAAACACAAAAAAAGTGATGGAATTTGAGGAAAGCCACTTCTCCTCCAGGGTTGAGCAACTCACCTAATATTGCAGCTGCCTGTAGGGAGTATTTTTCTGCATTCACTTGAGTGATCAGCTCCTGGACATCTGGCAACTCCTAGATCATGTAAGGATACCAATTATTTCAATCTCAAAAGGTCTCCAGTCAAGTTTTAACAAGACTGAGAACTGAATGTTTAAGAGTTAGCTTGAGCTGAGTTGCAGGGTTTATCAAGGCCAATCAGTTCTCAGAAGGAGAGATGAACATATATAATGGCATGTATGGTGCTCCAGTAGCACTGTTACAAGTGGAATCCAGACAGACAAAAGAATGTAAAAAAAGTCTTGTACAGCTAAATAGGTAAATATAGCCCTGCATGGATACAAAATCTGTACCCATATCTGATCCTTGATCTGTAAACGTGGCCCACACACATTCTGCAGATTTCCATCATTCTACAGGAAAGCATACTGTCACTGTGGTGAGGAGATCAATAACCAACAGGTATATTCCTATCTTTATGCATCTAGTAGTCACTGATATTTATTGGATACTTTTGTTCTAAAAAAATCTAGGTTGCCTCTGCTCCCTGCTAACACAGGGCAGGATGTAGGGAGCCATGCCTCACCAGCATACTTTGTCAGAAACCCTGTAGCATTACAAGAGCTCAAGGCAATATGCTTCCCACATTTAAAGATATAATATAGTGGCATAGTATTTAGTTACTGGCTGTTAACTCAATTTTCCAAGTATGGAAGGGTTTGGTTCATACCTTCAAGCTGTTCTTATGAGCACCAGCCTGGGCCTGGACTTCACTAGCATACTTTAAGACTCTGTCATACAAAACAAGGGCTTCACTCCACTTCTTCACCAAGACATAGGACTGCGCGATGAAGAAACACCTGACAGGGTGAGGAGTAAAGTTAATCACAGAATGATTAACTTCTTCGCCTTCAACATATTTCTTGCATATCTAGATTCTGTAGTTTTTAACAGGTTGGCCCAATATTAAAGCTATTCATCTGGGTCAGGCTGATCTCCCTCAGCTTGCCCTTGCAGTCCCACTGATCTCACTCGGATAAAGATTCCCCCCTTTCCCTCAGACCAGTCCTGTGTAGTGCACTGCGATGCTAACTATCACTATCCAGAGTTCATGCCTGGTTATTCTTAAGAGACTTCTACTGCTCACTGCCAGTGGAAAAAATAAACCTTGCTGTTCCCCCTAGAGTTACCTATAAGCCTTGTACACCAGTGTCTTCAGTCCTATCTCCTTCTGGAAGTCCTTGTCCTCTTCTAGACCAGGAAGTTGTGGTAGTTCCACCAGATTCTGCATAAAAAGTACAGAAAAATTGGAATATGTCAAACCCAAATGAGTGCACTCATCTGGTACGTGAATGAAGAAAGCTGCCCTTTAGTGAATCAGAGCAACAGGACCAGCCTAGACGAAGAATGTGATGTTTTCTAATTACCAATAAATTAACTTTTGAGAGGAACTTTTAATTAAAACTTGTGTAGACTCACCCTTAAGGCAGAATTTGAGATTTCCTGACAGAAACACACAGTAGTGGGGCTATCAAGCTTTCATATTATAAAGCAAATTAAGACTATTTCTCATTAAACTAACCAAACCAATGGGACACTCATGTGGTAATTACAAGCAAACGTTTACATGGAGAGTAACATTAGGGAAGTTTCAAATGTTACTTCTAGCCAGCAACTTAATCTGGAAGTGGAAATAAGCCAGCAACGTTGTTATCCATGAAAACGTTAGAGCTCCAGCATTAGGGAATAAGATTCGAGACCTCTAGTCAAAAATCACATTTTGGGATTATACTCAATCCACTTTTTTAATATTGGGTCCCAGGGACTTTTACTGAAGCTTTCAAACAATTACATTAATCCTGACTGTAGCTTCTTTTCCAAGTTCTTTATAGTTAGTCCTCCTGGCACATTACATTTTAGAAGTGCCCCAGTGACAAATTTGAAAGTCAGACTTCTCTGCCCTGGCATTACCTGCAAGATGATGTCATAGAGACGAATGAGATCCTGAGGCCGTGCTGTACGCTTGCCATCATCCTCAGACTGTTGTTCCTGCAGCAGTGCCTTCTGCAAAGCTTTTGCCATGCTCTCATTGCGCTTGATGGCTGTTGACAGCTTGATGTAGGTCAGGTAACTAAAAAGTATCATTTAAAAGCTTTGAAATTCCACTGGAACTAATTCACAGCAATTCTTGGACAAATCAAGATTGGTAGCTAGTAGTTGAAACCATTCCCAGGTATAGCAGGAAAAAAAAAAAAAAAAAAAAAAAAGAGGAAGATATGATGATGGGACATTGGGTTCAATGTTCCCAGAAATTAATGTGTACATATGTGAGTGGAATCAGATTCTACTCTATCCGCTAGGTCTAGACGATTTAAAATTGAGGTGGCCCAAGGCAAAAAGGATTAAGATAAGAATTCTCAAAATTTCCATGGGAATTTAATGTTTTCCTAATCTTGCAGACACACACTCACCTGTGGAGGTACTGGATATTGGACACCTTCCCAGAATCCACTTCCAAAGAATGTTCCCGTTGTTTCTGCAGAAATTTGAACAGACAAAGCCAAGTGTGATTTATTTAAATTAATAACAGGAGAAAGGACCCAAAACAACCTGAAGTGTGAAGGACAACTGGAAACAATCTTCTCATATGAAAAAAATAAACTGGATGAATGATGGAGACGATGCCCAGGCAGAGTTCAGTTGTGAAGAGGCACTCCAGTGACTGTTGATTTGCTTTACAGTACCTTGTTACTGATGGTTTCAAGAGTATGTCCAGCTACTGCCAACAGGGCTTAAGTATTAAAAAAGACCCTAGATGATGGAAATGCTACTATTTCCTTGCCTTTGGTACTTACCTGGTCTGGCTTCAGTTCCTCCCGAACAGCCTGTATGGCATCTCGACACTCGCTGAGTAAAGACTCAAACAGATGTTCTTTTGTTTCATCATCTTCTGCCTAAATACAAAAGAGAAAAACATTTCAAAGACATGCATATTTTCCTATTAGTGTGGCTGGTGTTGTGAAAGAATTGGTTACTCTTCCTTCACTAAAGCTTTTCAAACGTCCTCCAAGTTATTGCTTTTAAACCATTTTGACCACCATGTGCAGCTGAATCACTGAACTCTACATGCTCAAACCTTCACTATACAGCAAGACTGTCCTATGGAACTACTACTCACGTCTGCTTCTTTGATTAGCCTAAAAGGGCCATTTCCCAAGTGCTGGCATGCCATATAAATTCCAGGAAAAAGGACAGATGCACTAACGCTGTTTGAAAGTTTCACTGGTATCTAGTGCAGAAGGTGTTTTAGTAACAATTCTTTCCAGAAAGCACAGAGGGAAGCAGATTTCATGTCTACTAACTATATTAACTCTATGCACCCTGAAAAGAAACGAAATACTGGCAGATTTCTGACTAGTAGCATAATGAGTTGCAGAGCTAGAACGCATATCCCATAGGAAGACTGTTGGGTCCTCTCCCTCTTGGTACATAGGTCCTGTTACTTCAGAGCACCAGAAGTAAAAACCAAAGAGGTTACAGATGATCATATGACAAAATTCAGAGTAAATGACATCTGCAGCCTGATTTGCTGATGACTGCATCAGTCAAAACTACTCCCTGAATGAACTTGAAGGAAAATCTATGCATGTCTTCCTTCATAGGCACCAACAATCCCAACGCTTGCCAGCCAAAGCAGCAAACCAACCTCCCCCTCTCCCTGTGTTCAATATCTGCCTGATTCCATCTCCCTTATCTGAGCCAGGGAAGACAGAATTGCGCTGGACACTATTCCAACATCTGCAATGCATATTTAATATCTCAACATCTACTGCATGACCTGTTTTTGGTGGCTTTTCTTAAACAATCTGAAGTTTTGGTTTGAAAAGCTATTGACATGAAAATACAGCTAATTTCCCCAGTGTTTGAAAGTGAAGCACTGCATGAGTCTCCAATGCTGTCATACTGAAGGCCTCGTTAAAAAAAAAAAAAAAAGGCTACTCAAGTTCAGTGTCCCATCAGTTTCAACTTCAACCTAATGAAATTGTTTCTGGGTCTGAGGGTTTGCCCATTTTTCATGTCGCAGTCAATCTGTAGTCCCTCTGCTAGTATGGGCCAGAGCTAGATGCAAACTAGTGACCTAGAGTAGAAAAATCTATGTCTCCATTAATCCTGAACTTTCCAGTATCTGCAAACTGCCTTTAAAGTAATTTCTTTTCATAAGCACAGGAACATGGCAGACCTATTTTTGAAACCAAAGTCCCAGGCGTATTCTTCTCCAACAGAAACAGCCCCACTCCCCACAATATGCAACATGTTAGAATTAACCCCGTAATTGAAAATAAATTGCTGGTCCAAAAGACAGCAAATGTGCAGAAACAATTGATCAGTAGCCCGCCCTTCAATAGGCCTGAGCAGGTAATGGTGGGCAACTGCTTCATACACATTTTCAAGAATGAACCCTTTGAGTTCATTACAAACATCCACACAAATGGCACTGTTTATCCTCACAAGAGCTCAACTAGTGAAAGAACACATCATTGGCTATTTCTGCACTTTTTGGACAGGCAAGAATGTTAACTACTGAAGTCACTGCTTGTGTAGCATCAGTCCATTTCTCTTCTTGCTCAGTCAGAATGTATACAATCAGTAAATAAACATGCTACTTTACAGTACAGAAGAATCTGACCAGGAGGATTAAAACAACAAGGTAGGGGAAGATGAGAAATAAGCTGGCTTCTTGCTGCTAGATAACCCTGAATTTAGAGAAAGCATTCCAGAGAACTCCCAAATGATGCCAGCGTCAGAAAAGAAAAAACAAGAAGTTTATTGGTCCTTCCCTTACCCAAGCTCTGTTAGCATTAATCCAGAAAGCTTTCAGAGAGCTCAATTTCTCTATTTGTAAGAGTGATGATAATCTTCCTTCCAGCTAGCTTAGTAAAGTTAAACTGTCTTCTCTTTCAGACAGACAGTGTGTGACCCAAGCTAGATACATTTTTTAAAACTCTTTGGTACTAACTTGAACTTCCTGACAAACAGACTAACCTAGCTAGTGCTATTAAAAAAAAAAAAAAAAAAAAAAAAAAAAAAAAAAAATCAAATCAATCCATGTAATGTTGAAAACAAAACATGAAAGAGTGATCTGCTCTTGTGTAATTTAAAGACAGAAAGCTAAATACTAATCTTCAAACCAAACTAGGTAACCCCAGGTTGTCAGGCCCTCCAAAGACAGAGCATCCACCTAAGGGCAACATGATCTGGTCCCAACTGATGCCCAGAGGGTGTACCTTGCTTCCAATCAGAAAAGCAGCAAGGTATTCTACACTTCCTTGCCCTATAATATGTCATCTTGCCTGGATCAAATTAATAAAACAGCTTGGACAGTCTGAGTGCTAAAATACTCAATTTGTTTCCAAGGAAACGCTAGTGGGATCTAGCATTATGCCCTTACTGCACCTAGTGCCATTCAGGATGCTAACAGACATCATTCCAGCCATTAGCAAGCAACTAGAAATAATGCATCACGTCCGAGGAAACCTACGTGACTGTGCAAGTTTCAATACGTTGTATTATTCCAAACTCACCTCTACCACACTTTCCTCCCATAATACTAATTCTTTATATAGCACTTAAATCAAAACAAGTTTAGTGCAACTGAATAATCATTACAAAGCCCACATTTCATTAATAGGCAAAACTAAGGCAAAATAGTTCACTTCCTCAGCACCACATTAGACCAAAAAAAAGTGTCAGAACCATGGTTAGATCTCATGATTCTTGGCTTCCAGTACCAACTGGAGCAGCAGTTCTCAATCACTGTGTTGAGACACATTACTGTCGCAGCAAGTGTGTTGCAGAGAGCCAAGAAGATATAGCAACCCAGGATCTCCCCTGAATCCAAACTACAATGAACTGTAGCATTTGAAAGGTACTAAAACCAACAGTATTATCCCAATACTGCTTGCTACGTTTTCTTGCTCTGGGGCCGAAGTTCTATTGCACATGCTCAGTATATATAAAACAACTGCTTTTCAGACTGTTTACCCTTCCTATAAAAGGCCATCCAAGTTATTAGGTTTAACAAACCCATTCAATGAGTCTGGTGGCACTTTCTCCCAGGAAAGCTCATGCAATAAATTTTTTTATTCTTTGAAAGTGCCACTTAGATGCTTGAAACAGGATTTTCTCCCAGGAAAGCTCACGTGATAAATGTTATTCTTAAAAAGTGCCACAAGACTCCTTGTTTGTTTTGCTGAACTAGACTAGATGTGGCCACCCCATCTGAAATCCATTCAACTTACAGCTTGCAGACCACATTTGATTTTTTTTTTTTTTTTTTTTTTAAAAAGATGATAATGGGACTAATGGTGACTAAACAGAGACACAAGAGCTGTCTAACTGAACTCTTAACCCCATCCACAGTTGCATTTCAACTTCAATGGACACACTAAAAGGGAAAAAGACATCAAGTTCAAACAAAGACAAGACAGATACAGCAGGGTAAATGTTTTCCTTTCCAACTGAATATAGGGTTAAGCCCTGATTTCTGCTACCTATATTTAGTGATGTCAGAAGTACAGATCATAAATATCAGGTCATGTAAAACCATGCTTCCACTAAACAGTCTGCTCCAGGGAAATCCAGATACTACAATGCCAGGGTGCTGAAGATAAGCATTGAAAGAAGACAGCAAGGAGAAAGAACCTTGGTACAGAGCTCTACTTCTGAAAGTTCACAGATGCCCTATCTTAGTTTGTCTTTTTCACTGTATGCATCCTAGATTGAACTGAGAACTACATCTCCTTTCCACTCATTTATGCAGTGACATCCTCATTGTTCAGATATGATCACAGAATCCTTAAAATGGAGAACTATGACAGACCCGATTGATGCAGCATTTGCAAACTCTATGTCAAGGGTAGGCAACTCCTGGCACATGTGCCAACAGTCACACCCAAACCCATTCAGAGCAGCACATGGCACCCTCTGTGGTACCAAAGAAATTGCCACTCTTGTCACTGAAAGCAACTCTGGGTGGTGTCCTTCAGGTGCAGCTGGGACACAGGGGGTCCCCCCCCCCCATGCATATGCCTTCATGTGACAGAAGAAGTCTGCCCAGAGTGGCTCCTCTCTATGGTGCAATGCCCCCCGAGGGAGCAACTGCAGGCAGTTTCTTTCTGCAACATGCCTGCGAACCCCTGAAAGTAGCCACTTCTTTTTGTGGCATTCCTGAGGACCTCTGTCCCAAGGCACACGGCCAAGGTGAGCCACTCTGGGTGACTTCTTTCCATGGCATGCCTGGGAAGCACTCCCACTCCAGCTGTGACCACTGCTGAATTTTCAGTCAGCTGCCACATTTTTTCAGCAGAGGGGGCTGTCGGCATGGGCTGAGGGTCGAGGAGGAAGGACTGGCATAGGGATCAGCAAAGGTCGCTGACCCCTGCTCTATGTTCTCTTCAAATTCTACATGGCTATGGTTAGCTAGATGTCTAGAAGTCTTGACATCTAGTATCTATACATGGGAATTCTCAAGTGAGAAACATCTGGGTCAAATATGAACTAAATTGGCTCTTGGGAGTTACTATTTTAACATCCTTCCTTTGCTCCCCAACCACCACAAACAGCTAAAAAGTAATAATGCAGAATGCTCAGATATTTTGCATTTATTTTACTCAAGATTAAAGCACAATAGGTATCTGTTCTTTAGTCCTCACCCTCGGTAAGTTGAGTTAAAATGCAAGCACTGCCCAGTCTGGCAGTGTTTAGGCAGTGCAGATCTTCTAGATATTACTAAGGCATTACTACAATACCAACAGGATCATAGAAGAATCTTAGACAGTGGCTCCTGTTGGCAGAGTCAGAGCTTTGAAAGTGTGGAGGCAGCTCATCTCTGTAGGATTTGGTAAGTCAGATGTGGTGTCATACCAAATGTCCTCTAGTCACCCATTAGAAATTTTGGTAACCATTTAAAGAACAAGATATAATCATGTTCAATTTTCCATTTGTCACTGTCATAAAGACCAGTCCACCAGAAGACCTGGCATATCTAAGCAAAAGACTCCTAAAAGCTGTTGAACCTATTTATGAAGGGAATGAAACAGAAGGAAAGTTTAACACAAAAGTTCAGCTGCACCACCACCTATTGATCATACTGCCATATTACTTGCAGGGAGTTTTCTTCTTTAAGAAGAATCAGTTTAACCCATAACTTGAACTTATGTACTATTCAGAAATAAATGTAACTACATAAAATAGATGTTTCAGGTGAGATCAGTAGGAATAAGCTGAGAGAGGTTGCTCAACTAAATTACATTTTGGCTATGCTTCCTTTAAAGCACAACTATCATTCTCTATCTCCAACCAATGACCCCATTTTCTAATAAGTAAAATTAAAATCAGGTCTTTTTAAAAACTATTTTAAATCTGGAGCTGTGTCACTCCAGGAATGAATCTGGGGCATAATGTTTATTGGAAAGCCTATCCTCTATTCCTCTAAAGAAGTGGTTCTCAATCTGCAAGCCACTTGCAGCCTGATCAGCACACAGCTATGGCCCAGGTGACATTCTCAGAGCCATACAGGTATTAGATTTATTGTTCCAAAGGGTCAGCCACACTAGTCTAATTCAGCAAAAAAACAAAAAAAAACAAAACAAAACACACGTGCCCCCCCCCCCCCCCGGAGTCCTGTGCCACTTAAAGACTAACAAATTTGTTTACTGCATGAGCTTTCACAGGAGAAAATCCCACTTCAGATGCTTTGAAGATGGGGGAAACTTACAGAATGGGAAAAACTAAATGCAGGGAAGCGTACATCATGATGCAGCCCACATAGAGAGCAGCATATGCATTTTCTACAATAGTAAATAGGGCGAGAACCACTACTCTATCATGTCCACGCAAGTCAACAGCACAACGCAACTACCTGATCGGCTTCTGATACAGCAAGACACCTGCTTTCTGCAGTGAAAGGACTAGCTACAAGGATCTTTTGCTTCCATCTTACGGCCAGCACAGGAGATACAGAACCAAGTTTTTGTGGAAGTGGTAGCTGACCTACTTTCATGTACACAGCATCTTTCACTGGAAGCCCCCCCCAAGGGATTACAAAAAATACTTCAAGATTATTACACTTACCGTTTAAGTACAGTTATTTCTGGAGTAGAACTCAATGGCATACAGCTAAACTAAACAATGCACAAATGGTTTAAGATTCAGTCTATCCAGATCAAACAGCAGCATAAAGGCTAGAGAAGAAAATATTAGACAACTGGCATAGAAGATTGTGAAGGGATTTCTTACTTACCTGAGCAATGGCTGCTTCATTATCTGCCAGCCCCAATAAAAAGATCCTCACTTTGTCTATCTTCACTGGAACAGTTCTTCCCCTCCATTCCACCTCACTCATGGTAGCTGCCTGCTTTGCTCGCGTCTGGGTGATCAGGGACTGAAAAGTGCAAAACAGAGGTGAATGGCTGACAACTTGCATAGATCCATTTTTTGGATACTTAACTAATCCCTACATTTTCTTTAAATAGAAGTTTGAAGTATAGTTCAGTCTCATTACTTTCCACAGGGTAGGACTCTGCTGCTTATGAAATAACAGTGCTCTTCTCTCTTTTGGTGGTACAATGCATGAATAATTTAACTTAAAAGGCAAAAGTGAGCTGTCACCATGCGTTCTAAACTTCATACCATGAAGTGAATTACCTCTAATTTTTCAGCAAGAAGACCCTCTGTGCCACCAGATCTCAGTCTCATCTGCATTAACTCATTGATAGCAGACTGGTCACCTAAGAGACAATTAACAGATTGGGTCAGACCAAACTACTTTTCATTTCTACCTAAAACAGGATTTGAACCCAGGTCTCTACAGCATCAATGAGTGCTTAGGTAACTTCTGCGCAGGAAAAGTTGCTCTGTATGAATCTTGTCCTAAGTACATATTTATTCACAGTATTGCACAACTCAATATAAATTCCACTTTGTTAATTAGGTGCAGAAATGACAGGCTTAATCAGACATATAGAGGAGTCTCAGACTCTTAGGTCAGAAGAGAGCAGTAGGACCATCTAGTCTGACCTCCTGCACAATGCAGGCCCCAGGACCACACCCACCCACTCCAGCAATAAGCCTCTAACCTATGACTGAGTTAAAGTCCTCAAATCAAGATTCTGCAGGGTTTGTCCAGACCAGAGCACATTATTAATAGATTAATTTTCATCTGTCGTCAAGTTTCAAGACAAACAATCCAAAAATCCTTCCTCCAGAAGAAATCCATACTTTGAGCTATGTTTGTTCCCCTACTTTACTTACCAATATTATAGGCACAATAGCGAATGTTGGGTGAAATCTCCTCCACACGCTGATTATACAGCACAGCCTGTTCCTCTGTGAAAGCACTGGCTAGTTTCTCATATATGGTCCTGCAGCAAGAAGTTGAAAATGTACACTGCCACATTTGTTTTTAATAGGATATTAAGACTTTGCTAAGGAAAGTGTAGCTACTGAACACTCAACCATTACTCTGCAGAAAGTCATTTCAGTATCACAATTCAGCCCTCTACCATGATGCTACTGGTTAGCACTATGGTTAGAGCTTTCAGAACTCTGGTAGAAACTAAGGAATTGGTGTTAACAAGCAGCTCACCTAGACTTGGCCACTGTTGTATCAAATTGTATTATGTGCAAGTCTACCAAGACAGTAAGAAAGAGAAACTCACTTGCATTTATTGAAAGCCTCCATAGCTGCCTTCCACTCCTGGTGTTCAAAGTGCAGCATTCCTGTGAGGTAAGCCATGTATGCCTGCAGACGGAGCGAGAGTGAACAACTGCTGAGAGCACAGTTACAGTCTGTATGCCCCTACAGAAAAGTCCTAATCCAAGTAAAATGTTAACATCGTTGCTAGGATTAATATATAGATATCTGTGAAAAGCATTCCCACCATATAAAAATCCTTTCATTTAACCTTAATTTAAGCTGAACTCCAAAGTGTTGATGCAGCACACAAAACAGCTGGACTCTTACTGGGGTCTCAAGGCATTTCTGTAAAACTTCTAGTAATGCTGTTAACTTAGACTTGCTAACCAATCAAATCCTCACTTCAGAGCTCAACAGCCAGAAAACAACATTCATCCTGGATGAAGGCAAAGCAGTCAGCTTAGCATCAGTTTACAGAGCTGGAGACTTTGTTCAACTAGAAGTAGAAAGTTAATTTATCCTTTCTTTGCCTCTGCTATAAAACAAACCCAAATGTTAAAAGCAACCTGCGCTTCCAGCTTAGTCTTGGCATCCACCCGATTGCTTTCACATAGGCGCTCCAACTCCTCAGCATGTTTCACGGCTTTGTGCAGGCGGGAAAGCAAATGAAATCGCTTACGCGGTTCCGTGTTGGCTTCCTGCTTAAGTTGCATCGCATAGCTCCAGGCTCTCTCTGCATCCATCAGTATTAACAGCAAGTACCTATAGGTCAGACACAGAAAGGTTATAAATCAAATGATTAAGCAATGTTCCAAGAAAATTTTTTGTTGTTTTTCATCACTTACTCAGAAAAGTTTTATAAATAAAAGCTCTGAGTAAGAACAGGTGCCTTTGCCTATTTCTGGAAGTAACCATGAGCAAGCAATCAAGGCTCTATTGCACTGTTTACATTATTCATTGTGTGACCACTGTCAGTGAGAAGCAACTATTGAAAGATGTCTTCAGGAATTCTAAAGCTAGGGAAGAAAATTGTGTTAAGTTTCTGCTTTGCAGTGTCACAAAATCCTGATGAGGGGACTAAAAGTGATAGTCTCTTACTGCTTTTCAGAAAGGCTAATTAAAAATAAGGCTACCCATTTTCAACAATTGAGCAAGCAGGTGAATTTTAAAATCTAACACAAATCAGGTGGAAAAAAATTCCATGGGCTGAAAATCCATATTTGCATCCCTCCCAAAGAGAAGAAAAAGGAGGCCACTGTTCCAAGTGGCTGGGAAATAAGCCCAAAGCTCTGGCTGCTCTACAGCCATTCTGCTGGATTCCCACGACAAATACAAAATGCCAGTATTTCTTTTCCGACACAACGGATCACATCCCCACAATCTCATTCTGGTTGATAACAGTGCTCTTGTTGCCTATATTCAGATGGTTATTCTAACTGCTGACCAAGCTCTTTCCCCCAAAAGATTTGAACTTTACTGCTCAAGTAACCAGCGATGACTGCAGTGGCTATGGTCTGCCAATGAGGGCAAGAACAGTGCTTTACCCTCATACCACCCTGTCACTGTGATGGTCATAAGTTGCAGCACTGTTCCATCTCCCCACATTCTAGTCTGCATCTGGATCTTTATTTTGTGTTTTGATGACATTTACGATCCCAGAGAGCAAAAACTTCCCACAACAGTGGGTTAGAGAGGTGTACAGCTGTGAATTTAAAACATCTAAATTGGTTTTCATTTGTGAAATATGTGAAGATAAATTACCTGCAGGAGTGACCCACCAATGCACTGAACTACCCAACCCCAGGTTCTCCCCATGCCTTATACCTGTTGTCAGAGAGAAGCTCCTCAGTTACTTTCTTCCCTGTGAACTTGTGTCTATTTCCCATCTTGAAGTTAAGAGTTTTTCGGAGCCTTCTTAGTCTGCGGGAGCAATAACCCCTGGAAATAATCAGGAAATAAAATCAGTTTTTCTGAAGAACATAGCTTGGCTCCTACATGATCCTTTTCCATTACCAGCCTACAGTGAACAATCAGAAAACCATGCTGGACAAAAAGTACTTGGTTAATACAATACACAGGTTTCAGGAATGAAGACTTCCATGCAATATGACACAGAGCCAAGTTTAAGAAACATTACACAGACACATTAAACCTGAAATACGACAGATGGTTTAAAGAGATGAGAAAAAAGTAATATGTAAACATAAGAGTCACGGCCATTGATCTGGACAAACTAAATGGTGATGCTCTTTCTGCATTTCAAATTATTTATCTGAGGTAACATACACACACAATCAATCTTAAATGGAGTCTGTGGCCATCAACAAGGCATTAGTGATCTCCTTAATAAAAATATGAAGGAACAAAAATGCAAGCAACAAATTAACTCCAGCTGTCTCATAATTTCACTAGTCAAAGAACATTAATTTCATTTACAAACAACAGTTACATCCGTTTACAGCACAGCTCTCGCCAATAACTATTTGGCAACAGGTTTCCAAAGTAAGCACCTTTTGCTGCCTGTGGCAGCAAACTGACACTTTAAATGTGCTCTGAGCTAAAACTGACTTTCCTTGGTAATTTACATTAATCAAGGCAAATTATATCGCCTATTACAGGAGTTATTTGCTAACATACTAACCTGTATCTCTGGAAGTCTCCATGCCGTAAGCCATGCTGTTGTTGGGATTCCTTAACAATCTGAAGGACTGGAATTTACATTAAGGAACGTTTATGACAGAACACAGTTTGCTTTGGTATGTCATTTTATCCTAAACTACAGGAGAAAAAGAGAACTCTACTTGATTTTTTTCTTATACAAAAACATTAAAACAGATGCTGGTCCAGGACGCAAGAGAGGACTTAGTAAAAACCTTCAACAAGAGATGCAGGAGCTGATGCGTCTGCAGAGATGTTCCTATCTCCATTTTATTTTTCAGAATATTATGCCAAGATACAAGTTCTGCTAATATAGCTAAACCAGCAAAACCCCCTTATGTAGATACAATTATATCAACAAAAGAGCCAAACCTATGAGAGTCCTGCAGCACCTTGAAGACTAATAAATCTCTTGAGACATAAGTTTTTGTGGTCTGTAACCCACTTTGTTTTGCAAAAGAACAAGGTACTGTGTGCCCACTTTGCTTCACTCTCACTTAGGGAAACTTCCCGTGAATGAACAGTAGACAAAAATAAAACTCCACTGCACATTTTAGTGGTCCTCATAGATTTTACTTTTAAATTCATTTAGATGATCAGTACTTTTATGTTTGTGAAAGACACAGCCAAAAAGCATCTAGTTCAAGAAAAGTGTTTTTGCACAGAGTGCTTTGCTTATATTTATGAAGTGACCTTTGGAATCCTTATACAAAATCCTACATTGCATCTCCCACAGAACCCATCCAGGTACTAATGTGGAAACTAATACCAACTGTAGTAGTTATTGAAGAAAATAATTAAATTCAAGTCCATTCCCTTGCAAACTGAGATGTACCTTCAGATAAGGATACTGCTTTTAAAGCAGGGATGACAAAACTTGCTCACAGCTAGGTACTAGCAGTTTTACTTTCGGTTGCCAGAGGGCACACCTCCATTACATTTCTGTAGTGGAGCTAGGCGACAGGCTACTAAAACTGGTCACCATGGTGACCAGAAACATTGATTTGTCAAGGCCTGTTTTAAAGTACATCTAAAATATGCACTACTTACGTATTAAAAAATATATCACTAGCTAATACTTGCACAACAAAGGAATCTTCATTTTTGCAGCATAAGCAACTTACACAAAGAACTCCCTAATAACTCATTCTGGGGAGTGTTCCTTAATTCTAAGAATTTACCTTGAATTTCCTTTCAACTTATTTTAGATTGTTTAGTCATTTGTATCAATGCACTCTCTTTTTTTTTTTTTTTTTTTAATTTGAGCATACCTAACCACCACTGATATGACCTTGGGTCTGTCACTTTATCTACAATTGCTTAACTGTATCATTATCAACAAAAGTTACAACACTGTCCTCATCTCAATTTTCATTTCTTCCTGCTGCAAGGTAAGGTTCACAACAGATGTGCAGCTGAGCTAGTTTCACACAAACTTTTCACAAGAAAAACCCTACTCCTTTAATAAAAGCACTAACAAACAAATCAGTTATATAAAAAAACCCTCTTCTTCGCTGATCCCTCCACAGTGATTTGAAAAAATCTCAAAACTTCTGGTTAGACTTCAGGTTGACACATGGTAACATATACAGAAGGCTTCACTTGGCCATAGTAATTTAGTTTTTCTATATTTTATACATCTTGTGCTTTTTGCATAGTATGATTAAAATATTTTGTACATGTTTGTATGATAAATTTTTTAAAAAAATTAAAAAGAGTAATCCACATAAAATGCTATTTGCAAATTCAGTAAGATGGACCACTTTGCCCCAAGAACAGTAATTATTATTCCCTTTTAAATTTATGCATTTAAAACTATCAATTTTGATTCTAGTTCATTTAATTCTCTGCTCCCAATTGTAAACCATGGAATTTAGATTGCTACACGTATCAGACAAGGATTACAAAAACTATTATTGCTTACGTGCCTGTTGCACACCTACTTTACCCATTAGAACAAGTTCTTTCGGAGAACACTAATAGTAGTATTACCAGTAAACAAAATTCATACACCACATACCCATATGCCAAGCAAATAAAACATGGACTAGAATTCTGCATTTCTGAATACTAGTGTTATTACACTAGCTGCAAAAGTGTAGCCTTGAAGGGAGAAAACCATAGTCCACACCAAAGATGCAACACTTACATCCCATTTTCTGCATCTTCAGATGACGTTACCAGACAAGGCTGCCCTTGGGTGGGGGATCATCCCAGCCCTGCAGTTCCATGGGCCTCACGCTCTCCTGCTGTGAGCAGGGCAGAGTGGAGCCTGCGCCGCTGCTCCCCAGGGCTGCACCATCCTGCTCCCTCCCCACTGCCTCCAACACAGAGCCCAAGCCAGCAGGGGAGGAGGGGCCAGGAGCATGGAACCAGCCTCTACTCTGGGCCAATCTGCCCCACACCCAGGATGGGGAACAGCCAGCCCAGAGGTGGGGCAGGAGAGCAGAGCCCAGCAGCTACTCAGGGGAGGGCAGGAATACAGGGCCAGCCTCTGAGCTGGCCCACCCCATTGCCCAGCAGAGGGGACAGGCCGATTAGCCCTGGGCCCCACCCTACAAACAGCCCTGTTACCAGAAGCCTAAACCCGTGTCATCTGTTCCCCCCCACCCACTACTGTGCCAATTCACATGACTAAAACATCAGTAGTACCAACAAGTGACTGACACATCATTTGTTTCCCTCTGTTCTAACCCAGTGCTTCTCAAATGTACCCCTGGAAGGACAGAGAGGTCTTTCAGGGCAGTTCAACTCATCTAGATATTTACTCATTTTACAACCGCATACATAAAAAGCACTAGCAAAGATAAGTACAAGTATTAGTGTGCTGTGACATTTGCCTTTTTAGGTCTGATTTGATAAACGAGAAGCAACGTGACACATGTGGTACAAAGGACTAATCAGATTCCTCAAAAGGAAAGGTTGAGAGCCCATCGACAAATCTGAAAATACTCCTAACCACATCTCACCAATTTTGGATAAAAAATATAAAACGGAATGAAAGCTCAGAAAGGCCCAGCACAAAAACCCCATCAAAACCAGAATGGTGAGCCTTGAGTACCAAAAAATGCCAGTAAAACACTATGCACATGAACTACTTCAAACTTGAGGTCTAGTATTCTGATTAAGGCCTGTCTTTGGATGTCAGGCTGCTTCAGAGGCTGGACAGGATAGTTATACATGCATAAAGTTTCAAAGAGGCAGTCACATTAGCCTATTACACCAAAACACACAAGGAGCCCCATGACACTTTTAAAGACTACCCCCCATTTACTTCTTCATGAGCTTTCATGGGAGAAAATCCCATTTCATCAGATGCACAAAATGGAAAAACGTAGCCTATTGGCAGCAACTACATGTCCTTGTTGTATGGTGTGCAGCTGCTGCTAAAAGGCTACCTTTTCCATTTCATGCATCTGATGAAGTGGGGTTGTGCCCACAAAAGCCCACACGGCAAATCTGTTAGCCTCTGAAAGCACTACAAGACTCCTTGTTTGCTCTATATCAGTGTTTCCCAACAGGTGTGCCACGGCACATGGGTGTGCCATCAAGTCTGAGCAAGTCTGCCACAAATTTTTTTTTTTTGGAAAAAACACTCCAAGAGCTTTGGATTGGCTCATGGATATTTCTGAGTTCATCTGGAAACTATATGGTGGCGTGCCTCAAACTAAAGCAAGGTGCACCACGGCACACAAAATGTTGGGAACCACTGCTCTATATGCATAGCTATGAACAGCTCTCCATTAGACTGCTAAATTGACACGCGTCCCTTCCTATGTTCCCTCTAAGCTGTGCATGTGTGCGCACGCACAGAGGTTGTGAAACCCATCCACACAAAAAAATTCAACAGTGCTAATATTTTTATGCTACTTTAAGAAGGTGATTTCAAGTAACATGTTTCAAATAAGGTTCTGTAGTTTATCAAGTCATTTCCATCACCAGATCAAAATAAAATTTAGAGATTATTTGCATCGTACTCACTTCACTGCACTCACAAGTTTGACCGCACTCCCTGAAGTGTGCACAAGTTTGGACACTAGCTCCAAAAATTTGCACAAAATTTTTTTGCACACACAGCCTATGAAAAATTAAAGGAAACATTGGTCCCTTCCCTCTGCCAAACTCAGCTCCGCTGTGCCCCGAGGCCAGTACTCGTGCTAATTCAAAAGCAGGCTAATGCAACTCAACTCCCCCCCCCCCCCCGAACAAAAAATTGCCCTTTATGCTCAAGGAGCAAAAACTGGATCCGGCCCCATCAGCCAGGCTTCGTCCCAGGCCGGCGCGGGTTTCCCCGCAGACCGCCCCGGTGCCAGCCCGGCTCCGGCTCCGCCACGTGCCAGCGGAGCCGAGCCGGGACTTATTTCCCGCCGCCCGCACGCGAAAAGTCTCCCCCGGCGGAGCAGGCCCCGGCGCGGCCTGACTGACACGTCCTCACTCGCCGCCCCGCCGGCCCCGCAGGATACTCTCCAGCCCCAGGCTGTCCCCCAGGCTCCCCGCCTTGGGCCCCGCCGGCTTCTCGTTCTCCTTGTTCTCCTCCGGCCCGGCCCCGCCGCCGCTTCCCCCGCCGCCGCCGCCGCCGCCGCCGCCTCCCCCCCGACGGCCGGCACCGGCCACCGGCCGCTCCGCCGCCATCTTGCGCCTCTGCCGCTGCCGCACAGCATCATGGGCCGGGAGCGTCGAGCCGCGCGCAGAGGCCATGGCGGCGCGCGGGGAGATGGGATAGGGGAGGACCCGGCCGCTGACGAGAAGGGGGGGG
>ML682068.1:2172650-2236583 GCA_007922195.1 Podocnemis expansa
CCCCCCCAACGCCTGCCTCCTCATAGCTACTGCCCTCCAAATTCCTGCCCCACCTCCCAGCTACTGCCCCCCTAAGTGCCTGTCCCCAAGGCCCAAATCCTTCCCAGTCCAGGCCTCCTTACTGGTGGGGCAGGGTCAGGAAGGGGCCTGTCCCGGAGACAGACAGCCACACCGGGAGCCTGGGCTGGGGTCGGAGGATAAATATAGTGCCAGCCTGGGAAAGAAAGAGAGGGGGCCCACACCACCCGGGCCGGTATTGGCAGGGCCTCCCCGGGCTCTGGGAAAGGAGGGGAGGGGTGGCCAGGCTCAATCCCACCCCCTGCAGCCCCCTGAGCTGGCAGGGGAACGGGCAAGAAGAACTCCACCTTCTGGCACGCACTTCTGTTTTTCAAGAGCCCGGCCAGAAGGCTTCCCCAGCGTTTGGGGCATCCGGCCTGTGTAGTGAAAAAGCTGGACAAAATCAAATATTTTAAAAATGCCTGCCAGACAGAGGACGTGGGGCAAAAATGAGGACATGTTCTCTTTTTGCCAGACGTCTGGTAATCCTTTTTGTGAGGCCCCCACAGGATGGGGAGAGAGGGCCCAGGAAGCTGCTGAGATTTATTTAGCTCTGGAAGGCATCAGACACTTTTTATTTGACACTCATCCAGGCTCTTTCTTATGTCTACACTAGCAAATTAGTCCAGATTAAGGAGGCTTAATCTGGACTAATTTGATCCCTGTCTACACAAGGTTTTGCCTAATTCGAACTAAAACATTTTTTAACTCTAACTAAATTTTTAGTTTGAACTAAAAAAAACATGGTTAGTTCAAACTAACGTGGTTAGTTTGAACTAACTCCAAACTACTTAGTTTGGACTAAGCAAGTCTGAACTAAGCAGTTAGATGCAGACATAGCTTCCAGTCCTTGTAGCGCTCCCACACAATTGTTTTGTGAGCTGAAGCAGTTTGGGACAATATGCCTAGTTGCTTCTACAATTCCTTGCAAACCACAGCTGAAAACAGATTTCTGCTCTCCCTCGTGTGCTGGCTTTACCGCTGGATGGTTTCATTTAATCTATGTCTTCCTGGGGGGGTGAAAAAGTGCTTTTACATCAAGATTTCTACCTCAGTGCAGCATTCTAGTGGAGACAAGATACTGTAGATTTTACTTTGATGTAGCTAGCTGAGACAAACCACAACTGGGACCTGAAAAGTACAAACTACTTATGTCTCTTGTCTTCACTACTATTTTACAGAAATAAACATATTGATGTAAAAACATATGTTTTCTGCAGGGAAGACAAACTACTTCAAGTACTTGAAGGGATGCTCCAGGGAAGATGGAGCTTGACTGTTCTCGGTGGTGACGGAGGACAGAACGAGGAGCAATGGTCTCAAGCTGAGGTTAGGGAGGTCGAGGCTGGATATTAGAAAAAACTTTTTTACTAGGCGAGTGGTGAAGCATTGGAATGAGCTGCCTAGGGAGGTGGTGGAGTCTCCATCTTTGGAGGTGTTTAAGGCCCGGCTGGACAAAACCACGACTGGGATGGTTTAAATGGGAGTGGTCCTGCCTCTGGCAGGGGGTTGGACTAGATGACCTATGAGGTCCCTTCCAACCCTATGATTCTATAAAATATTTTCACCATGCACAGTGTTTACCCCACTGCTACCTGTCAGTGGTTCCCAACTTTTTCCTTTATGGCATGCGGACTACTACATCATTGAAAGTTTTGTGGGCCACCACATAAGCAAGCCATTTTTAACATAGCCTATGGTTGATGGGAGTCAAACTTATATATCATGGGGTATTAAAAACTCAGCTATTTCTAATAATTTATTCTGTGCACTCACAAACATATTCCATTTGTCACAGTACAGCTACCTACGGTAACATTGAATATGATACGTAAGAGGTACACAGGATTATATTATCATCACCCTGCCCCATGGACCACTGCAGTACCCTCATGGACCACCCGTGGTGCATGCACTGCCGGTTGGGAACCATTGATTTATATCATACATGCCCTTATATTATTTAACTCTGCAAATCATCATAAAGTTATATTTTAGAGTAGGTAACGGTCTTAGGTCACATGCAGACCTACACTACTATGATTGTTCAAAGTTGTGCTTATTGCATAAGTTGCAATATTGCTAAATCCAAGTGTTCAAAAATCATGTGACAGGCCCTTAGGAATCCTGAAATCAGTTTTTAAATTTTCAGGATTAAAAACATTAATGACATGGGGGATGTTTTTATTTGCCTGTTGGTTTTCTGGCCTTTTGGATACAGGGTGTGGGGGGGTGTCACATTTTCAAGCTTTTTTCCCTAACTATAGGGACTAGAACTGTAAATTGCAAGTTGCAAGGGAAGGATATTCCAATGGTTAGAGCACTGGTCTATGACATGTAACTCAGGTTCAAGCCCCTATTCTGCCATAGATTTCTGGAAAACAAACAAGGAGTCCTGTGGCACTTAAAGACTAACAAATGTATTTATCTCATGAGCTTTTGTGGGAGAAAATCCCACTTCATCAGATGCTTTGAAGATTTCCAGCTAACCTTGGGCAAATCACTTAGTTTCTCTGTGGCTGTAAAATGGGGGTAATTGCAGTGACCTTACTCATAGATGTGTTGTGAGGCTAAATGCATGGAAGACTATGAAGTGCTCAGATAATAGAGCCAGATAAATAAATAAAAGGTTCTCATGGAATTCCTGGAGATGGGGCTTTACAAAAAACAAGTCTCATGAGACTTGTAATGAAATCAGGAAAGTTGGTGAGTTAAGTTGGCAAAACTCTTTAACTCTGTTTAGCTGTTTTAAAAATGTGCAGTAAATGAAGAGTGATGATGTGATAAACCAATGTAATCAGCAATTTAAACTGCTATTCTTTTACACCTCGAGGCAGCTTAGTTAGGTTCGTTTTTCATCTGATTTTACTTTGATCTCTTTCGCCCTCTTGTGGACATGAGGGTCCTAATTTAAAAAAAATCGTAATTTGCATCTTCTCTTTCTATTTTAAGTGTTTGACTTCAATCTTTTTAATATTCAGTCTGTTTCCATCAGCTCTTAAGTTTGAGATGAGTCTCACAGTATTGAAAATTAGCTATTTTTTTAACCAAACATGTTTTTAAAATGATGTTCATTTCAAGCAGAGAGGTGGGATTTCACTCAGATAAAAAAGCCTTTTACAATGATGGCTGTTTCCATTCATATACATCTCATTAAGGCAGCCAAAAGTCTGTTACAGGGCAAATGAGATATGTGCAACATCAGCATCCTCTCTAGTTTTCCATTAAGGGAGTTCACTCTGATGATAAAGAATTAGTGGAATTTAGCTCAAGCACATTTCTGTCATGCCATCTCACTCTTGATACTTAAAATGCTTACATTTGCCAGGGGCCTTGAGTCTGTTCTGGATTCCGTAATTCCTAAGGATAAAACTGTCACCAGTTGGCTCATTGCACAGATTCCATCTGGAAACCTGCACCTTCTTCAGCCTCTGGGGCAACTGGGGATTGAAAGAGCTAATATGACTCAACAATATAGCTTTCTGGGGTCAGATACTGAGTCATACTTGGGATACAGGGAACAGAAGGTGCAAGGAAATGTGGAACTGAGTCTATAAACCCTGAAGTGCCCCAAAGTTGTGCCATGTGAGAGCTGCTAGCTGTCCTATATACAATGTCTTTGGTGGCTTCAGCTCAGTTCCTCATGGGTAAGAATTTGCATCATCAAAGGCATTATTTTTTACTGCTCCGTTGAGGGGCCTAGGATGAAATAAGGAAAATGAATTTGCGTCTTTTCACTGCAAGAGGTGATTCTGCCAAGGATCAGGTTCTATATAAAGAAAGATGGGTGTGCAGCACCTCAATCCAGCCCTCAGTGCCTGCAACCATTTGTAAAAAAGCTTGGAAAAGGCTCTCACTGTGTGCACACATTGCTGCTGGTAAGGAGAGGAAACCACGCAATTCAATTTATGATTGCAACGGCCTGAGGAGGAGGAGAGGGACCAGCAAAATCAATGAAACAAACCATCAGTGGCTAGGAACAGGTTTTACAACAGAAAATATGGCTGTCATTATTTCTAGTAGAGTAGCACATTGCAGTGATAGATCAGGCCCCATTGTGCCAGTCACTGACTGTACATGCGCATAGCCAGAAACAGCCCCTGCCCCAAAGAACTTACAGTCTAAGAGAAGACAGAGAACGGAAGTATTGTTCCCATTTTACAGATGGGGAATGGAGGCATGGAGAGTTGAGTGTCTTGCCCAGGTCACACAGAAAGCCTGTGGTTGAGCTGGAAGCTGAACATAGAGCTCTTGAGTCCCAGTCCTGAGTCTGAGCCAGGCTTCTTTTCTCTTGTTTTTAGTAGTGCGTCAGTTTTGCATTGTCTGCTGACAGCTGTACATTTCTGAATGGGGGCACAGGCCGTTCATGCTGCAAGGCTTCCTGCAGTTGGTAGCTTTTCTTCCAGTGCATTTTTTCTTCCCTGTTTTGCAGTGGAAAGGCTTTATTTTCTTTGATGGCTGTTAGGAGTATAATTTTGATTCTTAATAAGACCCCAGCTAACCAAACTCAATGGAAGTTTATGAGTCAAAGATTCTTGGTCAAAGATTAATAAAATACAATCCAGAAAGGAAGGTTATATGTTACCAAACCAATTCTGGAGAGCTGCCTCTTCCGCTAGATTCACATCTATCTGACTGTCAAAAACATACACCACAGGTGGATACAGCAAGAGAGAAACTCCTTTCCCACCACTCAGTTACTTATGCATGGAAACGGTTTTATGGTGCCTTAGTTTACAGAATCTAGCTGTGATAACAAGGAAATCCTGGTGAGATTAAAAACATTTCTTCATAGTTTATCAGCTTTTCAACCAAAGGAAACATTTGCAATGACAAGCATCCCGCATCAATAACAAAGGCCCCCTTTCTGGCTACCCAGATATATTTTCAGCACATCAGTAGGATCAGAGCAAAAGACTACACGTATTCTATCACTCGGTCACACATTGAGGTTCAACCTATTGTTAAAGCACCTAGAATTATAGCTGTAGAGAATCAGTATACTGGTTCACAGTCAGAGGATTGTGGGAATTTGGGCCAGGTACAAAGAAAAGTGGGCGTTTTGCATCTGCTAACATTGCACGTTGCAGCATCTTTTTCGTAATCAATTAAACTGAGCATATAATTCACAACACATATTGCATTCAATATATTTACCTGCTTTTTCAGTATAACCAGGAACAAAGTAGGATTCTAATTTATTCTTTGAATGCAGATTAAAACATAGGATTGGAGCCTGCAAATTCACTCTGCTACTTATTTGCTGTGGGACTTTTTGCAAATCACTTCACTGCTCTGTGCCTCTGTTCACCCATGTGCAGGGTTTCTGTGAGGGTTACTTAGTTAATGGTCATAATGACCTTTGATATCCGTAGGTATCAAATATATCAATGCTTATATTCTATAGGAAAAGTCTCTGATTATATTTATTTGTATCACTATTGGTCAGTGATTCCAAGCCAAGGCAGAACATCAGCTGAATGAAACATACTCAAAGAATTGGTGGCGTTTTCCAATTCTTAGATCTTAATTTGGAAAGAAATGGATGGGGGGGGGGATGCAGCTTTGCAGCTGGCTGAGACGAGAGCAAGAAAGATGTGTTCCCACTGCATATGGGCTCTTTGGATTTTCTCTGCATTGCTCCAAAGATGACAAACCCGATAACTCTTCTGCAGCCTGAAGGCCAAAACAGAGCCATTTGGTCCGGGATGTGGGCCCAGCCCAGCACGACACAACTCCTATCCCAAATGAGACCTGGCGATGCTACTACAATAAAATAATGAATACTAAGAGAAAAATTGGTCTGGGAACTCTTCACTTAATATCTGTTCACTAGTGTTATCACCCTTGCATTTTAGCCTTTACTGACACGAAGATCTGAAATTGATTTTTTTTTTTTTTAACTGACATGGTCAAGTTTTTACTGACCTCACTAAAAATCCCATAAGCAATGCCACAGAAGCGTGTGTGTCCTCAGTGGCAATATTCTGTACCCTGCAAATCCACCACTGTTTTAACAGCAGTCAATTGATCAGTGGGGTTCTTTGGGTAGGCGAAACGATGACACCATAAAGCCACGCTCGGTGCAGTTTTGTGATACGAGAAGTGACTCCGAACGACGACAATGTCAAATAAAACACATTTTATTTCCCCCAATTTTACTGGCATTTACATTTAGTTAGGGATTTACTGGCAGTGTTAAAACTGCCCCCCCCTTTTTTTTTAAACTGGCTGTCACTACATTGAATCCTGCCCTTTTTCCTTCACCCCTGCAAATCTCCTGCCTGCAAGGTGGAAGGCCAGACACAGGACCCTCCTCCTCTCACCCCAGCACCCTCTGTCTGCCCCCCAGGAAACAGACCTAGAAGGGGGCTGGGGGGCAGCCTGAGGTTTCTATGGCCACCACGTTTGTCTCCAGGGAAACCAGAGCTGGGCTCTGTCCTATATAGTTTGTCCCCCCTCTGCTATGCACACTCGGCTCTCTGGGCTCCAGCCAGGCAGGGAAGCAGCAAAGAAAAGCGGCCAAGAAGTTTTTTCTCCCCCCCTCCGGTGCCTTTAAAGAAGCTGCAGCAGCGGGTGGGAGGCTCCCAGCAGCTGCAAGTGCAAAGCAGGCGGAGCCGCCCGGCAGCTGTTGCAAGCCGCCAGGCTCCGCAGCGCGGCAGGGGCCCCGGGTTCGAGCCCCGGGCATGCCAGGAGCGCTGCGCCCTTAACCTGACCTGCTGTGGCTGGGGTGGAGCCGGCTCGGCGGCGGCGATGAACAGCTCCCTGGGGCTCCAGCTCAATGCATCCAGCAACGAGGCAGGCTGGCAGCCCGAGTCTGTGCTCATCCCCCTGGTGTATTCAGTCATCTTCCTGCTGGGCACGGTGGGCAACGTGCTGGTGCTGGCCGTGCTGCTGCGGAACGGGCAGGTCAACAACACCACCAACCTCTTCATCCTCAACCTGGGGGTGGCCGATCTGTGCTTCATCGTCTGCTGCGTCCCCTTCCAAGCCACCATCTACACGCTGGAGGGCTGGGTCTTCGGGCCCTTCCTCTGCAAAGCTGTGCATTTCCTCATCTACCTGACCATGTACGCCAGCAGCTTCACCCTCGCCACCGTCTCGCTGGACAGGTAGGACGGCTGGGGGCTCCCCTTCTGAGCAGGCCAGATTCCCTGCCGGGGGCAAAACTTGGCAACTTTCTTGGGTTAGTTTCAATGTGGCCAGCCAGTCGTCCTGCCCCCTCTCGGAGAAAAATTACCAGGCGGTAGATCCGGCAGCTGCCCGGGAGGACCCCGGTGAGATGCAAGGAGAGGAAAGTTAGCGTTAACAGCCGTGTTAGTCTAGTAAAGCCAGAAAAAGCAAGGAGCCTTGTGGCACTTAAAGACTAACAGATTTGTTTAGCGCATGAGCTTTCATGGGAGAAAATCCCACTTCGTCAGGTGGCTCTCAGGACTCCTTTGCCAGGCGGGGTGTTGGTGACCCTGCAGAGCCCGGGCAAGGGCAAGCTCAGATCTTTGCACTGGAGGTGGAAAATGGCAGCTTAGGGGAATGTAGGCTGCAGCAAGCAAAGGACAGAGTGCTAGGCATCCCTTAGGGCAGTGGTTTTCCAACTGTTTTGCTTAGGACTCAGCTGAAAAAAAATGCATGCATGCCCATGACCCAACAATTACATCTTCGAGCAATGCATGCCAGTCTTTTGCCACTAACAGCAGGTGGTGCCGTGACCCAGTGCCTGAAGGTCTGCAACCCAGTACTGGGTCCTGACCCTAAGTTTGAAAGCCACTGCCTTAGGGGGCTGAGCTGGGGAGGCTGAATTACCTAAGAGTGTTTCTTGGCACAAGCCCAGCTCAGAGGAGAGGAATTCTTCAGAGCAATGGGGTGGAGGATGCCCAACCTTTCCCGTCATGGATGGAGACAGATGAAACCAGCTGCACTTTGCTTGGGAGGGCTCAACCTCTGCTTGCAGAGTTCAGTCGCCTCCCTCAAATCAGGATCGGGGGGGGGGGTGCAGGGCCTGAGTTGTTTCTCTGAAGGAAATCCCCAGTGGGTCCACTGAAAGGGGACAGTGTGAGTGCAGGGAAAGGCACCCCTTCTTTCTCTTGACTCCCCAGTAGGGAGGAGGTTTTTCAGTGAAAGAGAAGTAGTGATGTGGTTTAAGCAGATTTCAGTTAGGCACAGCCTACATTCAGCTATTAGGCAGAACAAGCTAGGTGATCAGGACTAAATTAGTTAGGTCCCTCACGGGAGGGCTGGGGAAAATGTTATATCCTAGTTTGACCGAACCGGTGATGCAGATGCAGATACACTGACAAAAGAAAACTTCCATGGACCTGGCTACCGCCTCTCAAAGAGACAGGTTATCTACATTGAAGGAAAAACACCTGCTGGCAGCATAGGACGCTTCCCCACTATGGCAGCACACCATGGCCACTGCACTGTAGACATGGCCCCAGATCCCTTTTCAGCAGCTGAGAGAGAGAGAGATTATTTCCTGGACTAAACAGCACCAGTGTAAACTCAGCTTTACACCAATCTGTTTTGTCACTGGAGATGTCTCTGTTACAGGCACTGTCGTGACACAGCCATATCAGGATAGTGTAGACACTTGCTGTAATGCCAGTAGGTTTTCTATGGCTAGCGTTACCCCACCCCTTGAGAGGCAGTAGCTAAAATTCTTCTATCAGCGTAGTGCTGTTTACAAGGGGGCTTAAGCAGTTTAATGATGTATCTCAGAGGTGTGAATTTTTTACATCCCATAGAGATGTAGTAAGGTCAACCTACATGTTAGGTGTCGGCCAGGTCTACCTGGTCGATTTGCATCCATGTGACTATGTAGCCTTTTTCTCCACTGCCAAAAAGAGAGTTTTTAATTCACGGTAACTAAGGTGCATTAACGAGCCTGCCGTAACATCCTAGCAAAGACAAGGCACCTGCAGTTTTTCCTGCAAGGTAAAGTAGGTGAGGTCTGCCATAGGCAGAGGATCTAATGCTGGTTCCCTACCTACCTCACAGTAAAAGTTACAACTGTCTTATGTCCATTAAGAGTTTATCTCAGGATAGAGCAAATGCTGCAAGCACTGCCTCCACAATCTTTTTTTGCACAGCCATAGCCTTTAACTGGACTTGCATGACCACATGAGAACTAGAGCAACCTCGCCTCCTCTAGGATTTTAACTTAGTTTAAGAACACACCTTTTGTTTTTGCTGCGAACCCATACCTGTGCTCAGGTCACACCACAGTGACGTTCTCTAACATAAAGCCATGGAGAGGTACCAAAATGGGTGGTGGAGTGAAGAATGTAGGTCATAACACATTAAAACCAAAGAACAACATTGGCATGAAATGGGTACGTCTCCACTACATAAGCCTCTGTGGAGACTTACCCATAGCTGAAGAGAGCAGGACAGTGAAAAGAGCAATCTTGCTGATGTACAGTGAGCAGTGGCTTGATAAATAAGGGAGGGTGCTAATTAAACGGAAGAACTTAAATGGAGGTTTTAGTCTAAAGTTTAGTCTAAACTTTCCAAGTCTCCTGCTGGCATTTATTCATGCTAGCAGGGATGCTTTTGAAGAACAGATCACAAGAATGCTGGTGTAAAACTAACAGAAGAGAAACTCCTGACAGCCGGAGGATGAGTCCTTTATGCCTACTGATAAGCATTTACTTACATGACAACAAGGTAACTTATACATGTATGACTATTCCCCATGATAAATCATGGATTCACAGTCTGACTCTAAATGACCAGAAAGTATTCAGCGTCTAGCATAACTAAAGGACAGCAAAGTTGCTGGGAAACATGTTGAACAGGAGACGAGGCAAAGGATTTTAAAAGAAACGGGTGGCTAGATTCTGATCTCATGCACACCAACATATTTCTGGAGAAAAGCTGTTTAGTTCACTGGAGTCAGTCTAGATTTATAGTGATATAACAGACCAGAGTCTGTCTCAGTTTGTTTTAATGTGAAGCTTTGGGAGAAAAGTTGGTCGGGTTATTGAAACCAGAGAGAGAAAGAGAAATGAGCTTTGACTGTCCACAATCTTGGCACAGAGGCTCAGAAATATATGTCAGAATGTAAGCAGCAGCTCCTAGCTCATGTGAGGAATCATGGAAATCACATCTGCTTTGTAAATAGCATTTGATAAATGGCAAAACAGGCCAATCTTTTAAAAAAGAGTTATTAGATTTAAACATTTCCACTCGCTTTCATCTGCATTACTTGACAGACCATTTCTCTTTAACATGTTATTAATTATTATTAAAACACCCAGTGATGCTTCCAGGCACCTAACAAAAAGAACAAATGAAGGTTTTCAATTAAACCTGTCATGTCTAACTGTGAGGCTTGGAATTAGAATGGCCTCTAATGAAGGCAACCTGCAGCTTTTGACATTTGTCATTCTGACTGCCTGCTGTGGATCTCTACCACCAATTCACCATTCAAGAGGCCCAGAAGTAATTAATTGGCACTGAGAAAGAGGCCAGTGACTCCTGAAGCTTTTCTGTTAGAATATTTTTTATTTAAAGCTGAAAACAATCAGTATTCAGGGTTCTTTAAACCTTTAAGATCTTTGGCTCTTAAGAGCCGACTAGAAAGATGCCAAAAGCCCTTTTTGCAAATCCTTGGCAGGCACCTTTAGAGCAGTCACTAAACAGAAACGTGTCTTTTCTTCACCTTTTACAAAATTGTGTTTTGTTTTTTTATCAGTCTAATTTGCTTTGCAATTAATAATTACTTTCAGGGATACACAGCACCTGCTTGTCGCCAAAGGAGCCATAAAAGGGCATGTATAACTCAACTTGGCAGAATTCAATGTTAGTAGAATTTTGACAGACAAGACTATTGTTTACTTTTAAGCATTTTTTTCCTATTTTTAATCTATTTAAATTTTCAGCATTGGGGGAGATCAGAGGGAGGCCAGACTATTTAATGACAGACTTGAAGAGTAAAAAAAGTTAATGCTTTGCAATCATCAAAACTCAATATCCTTAAGTCAAACTCTAAGTTCTCAAGAAGCATTTTTCTTACTTTGCCTATGTATGTCATTGTCAATGGAAGTATTTTTCCCTCAGTTTGCGTATATCCAGTGATATCAACATTTGCTGACATGTACTGACAAGCCTATGTATAATTAAGGCACTTACAGGGCCTGATTCTCCTCTCCCACCAGTGTAAAATCAGCAGTAAACTATTGATGATTATGGAGTTACACCAGTTGTATACTAAGTGAGAAGAGAATGGAGGCCACAGCATTTTGGTGTGTAATCAGGGGATTACTAACCTGTAATTTAAATCTTCCCTCTGTGTGATCATCATGTTCCTGTTATTTCTGATTATAGTTTTCAGAGGGAAAAGGAGAGTGAAATGTGAATGAGACTGAAGGATACCAACGTCATGTGCCTCCCTACTCTCATCTTTCAGTGACATTTCCAATGTGCTTATCTTCTCAGTATTTTGGTGTCAATTTCCTGGCACAATAATCAAGTCAGGCCAGGACTAAGGGTTGCATAAAATACTCTTAGAGTGGTAAAAATGACTGAAGTTTAAAAGATGCAACCTCTCTTTCTATTTTCTGAGACATCTCCCTCTTGTCAAATCCTGCCACTCGCTATAGACCCAATCAATTGATTGGGAAGAGCAATCTGCCACTGCCAGTGAAGGCTAGCCCTCAGACTGGGGAATTAGCTTTTTGGATGACACGTTTAAGTCTGATCTGTCCTGAAGTTGTCAGTTGACCTAGTCATGTTGCAGGGAGACCATAGTGAAGACTTGCCCATAACCAAGGAGAGCAGTGAAAAATTCACACCTCTGACACATGTAGTTAAGCCAACCTGAACCCTGGTATAGATGCCGCTAGGTAAATGGAAGAATTCTTCTGTTGATCCAGTTGTCACCTCTCAATCAGGTGGATCTGTTGCTGTAGCAGGTGTCTGCATCACAGCGGTGTAGCTACCCCAGGGATTAAAGCATGGTTGAGTGAACCAGAACGGCGTTCCAGGGCCCACTATTTTTAGAGGCTAGTGTTCGAGGGCCCCTGGAAATAGAAGAACGCACCAGAACGCAGCCTCCCGGTGCGTTCCCTCATAATTTAAGCTGCCGCCTGTGATTGGGCTGAGCTTCACGGAGCCATGCTCCCTGGAGTGAGCTTGGCAATGATCCCTCCTCCCTGCACCATCACCCCGAGCAAGGTGGAGACACCCCTAGCCGCCAGGCCCGTCCACATCTTGATGTCTTGCCCGGGAGGCTTTAATTATCCTGGCCTGGGTTGATCCTTCCTGCTTCCCGGCTCCCTCCATGCCCGCAGCTGCCTCGCAAGGCACCGCGACCACCCCCATCTCCCTGCTGGGAGCGACCAGACAGTGCACGCCTCACGCAGTGCACACACCCACTGTTGCTGCCACCCACCCAGTGCCGCTCGGCTCCGGCTGCAGGGCAGTTAGTGACACGGCCCCTCCTTCACTCTGGGAGCGAGTGGTGGCCAGATGCGAGGGGGTGGATATTGGGGCCTGAGCTAAAGGGTGGATTTTGGGAGTTGGGTATTGGGGACAAGGGAGTGGATATTGGGGACAAGGGAGTGGATATTGGGGGCTGGGGTTCGGTATTGGGGGCAGGATGTGGATTTTGGGGGTGGGTATTGAGTGCTGGGGTTGGGTATTGGGGACAGTGTGTGGATTCTGAGGATGGATATTGGGGGCTGAGGGGAATATTGGGGATGCAGGGGTTAAAGTAATAGGAAATACCCCCGAATGCAGTTCCAGGGCCCACAAATTTGAGGGGCCAGCATTCCAGGGCCCCTAAAAATAGAAAAATCCGGCAGAACTGTCTGTCCTGGCTGCTGGCAGGTCCTACACCCCACTGTTGTTAATCACAATACTTATTGTGTTATGCAGTGTTTGCTAGTTTGTGACAATAATTGCTATAGACATAAATGCCATATAAAATTATAAATATTTTTATGGGGTAATAAGCGAGCCATGTGGTACTGAGAAGTGGCTGCAAACGCTTGCCTGGGCTGCGGCGCGCACATGCATGAAGGGGGCCTGGACGATACAGCAAGGGGCCCACCGACTAGGAGGCTTCCAAGGCTCACCAACTTGTACTTTAACCACTGCATGTGCTGCGATAGCTCTCTAGTATAGATGCACAATTTGAGCACTTAGCATTTAAATGACCACCATCGCAATAGCTGGATGGGATGAAGTTCACAACCACAAAAACCAAGGGGAGTTTATACTTCCTTGGGTGTGCTGGTTTCCATCAGCTATTTTCAGTGGAGAGTAGTTTAGAAAGGGAAAGCCAGGGCTCTGAAAATTAAAATTTAATGACCCTCCTCTCCTCCCCCACCTCCAGAAAGGAATGATTAGATCCTGGAGAATGCAGCTCAGTTCTCACTGAGAACCCAAAGGCTGCAGAGCTGGGGGATCTTCCACACATGTAGGGTTTGCTCTCGATGCTGAAATTTGAGACTAATCCATGTTCCATCCTGCTGCCTCTGGGACTGGGGCGCTGATGGCTCGGTTCCATTCTAAACAGACGCCCCCTCCCTCCCTGGCATCTTTCCTATTGTTTAGCTGGAGACTGTTCACTAGGTAAAAACCATGGAGAAGAATTCACTAGTAGACATAAGAGGATGCTAAAAACATATTTAAAAACTTGCTGTGAATTAGATGTGTATTTTAAAATTTATGCCACTCAGGATTAAAGTAAAGTTATATGCAAATAACTCTAACCAGCACAATCTCAAAATGCACCCAGTACCCTGACCTCTCACTGACCGTCAGGCTGGGAGCTGAGGGTACTCAGCACCTCACAGAGTTGGTCCTTACTTCTGGCTGATTTGTTCATCTTTACCAGATTATTAGACCTAATAATCCTAGCTGGTGTCTTTTTGCCCATGGTAAGACTGAATATACGGGGAGGGGGATGGATTTTGAAATACAAGTCTGTTAACTGATGTTCATTTATGGTTACAATTAATAAGAATAAAAAAAAACTTTTCAAACTGTATATTAATCACATATAATAACCATTCGATAACAGTCTCACCCCTGACAGGCTTAGCTGGGGCCCTCCAGAGCCAAAAGTAGAAAATCTTACCTCTGCTTCAGAGCTGGGAGCTGAAACAAACTCACATCCTCTCTGGACTGGGCCCAAGTGGGGCTAGGGTGAGATAGATGTGTAACCTACATCATTCTCTTGGCACTTCACAAACTTGCTTGGAGATGGAGTTGCACTAGTGGAGCGGCCAAGGGTCGGCATGCCCCCTATTAATAAGGAAGTGTAGGAACTTCACCTCTGTTAGATGAAAGTCCTCCTTCTGAAGAAAAACCTTAGCTCTGATTCTGCACTGTGTCACTCCAGTTTTAAGCCAATGTAACTGCTATAAAGCCAGTTACACCAGCTCAGACTGCAGTAATGACGTCGGGAATCAGGCCTTTTTTTCCCTCTACCTGATGGCTAAAGATAAATTCTTCTCACTTAAAAGGCCAGTCCCTGAGGACAGATCTGTTGGTAATTAGGAACTTTGCTGTTTGTGGCAAATAAAATAAATCAGCGGTTCCCAACCTTTTCCTTTATGCGGATCACTGCATCGTAACTGAAAGATTTTGTGGACCATGTTCTAACCACCAAATGTGCAAAGAGTGTTGGTTCACACTGATGTCATACAAAAGCACCACTATTTAAATTCAGAGAATGTTATATTACCCAAGGATGTTAATGGAGCAAATTACATTGTGAATAATAATGTAGCATCAAAATGATACATTAGAGGTACATGGGATTATCTTATTATTACATTATTTATTTTTCCACCACGGACCACGTGCAGTACCCTTGTGGAGCACCAGTGGTCCAGGGACCATAGGTTGGGAACCACTTAAGTAAAGGATACTCGAGACTTTACATCAATGTACCATCAACCATTACTTCAGAGCCAATTCCCGAGGGAGACTCGCTGACTGATGGAGAGCCAACAAGATATAAAGGTTTTACATCCCTAGAGAAAGAACCACACTGTCAAATACAAGAACAACATATGGCTGCAAACAACAGTATTTGCACATGCGTAAAACAGGCCACTGCATTCACAAGCACAAACGTGACTTTTTGTGGCTGCTCTTTTAAAGGCACACAAAACTCAACCTCCATTGTTCTTTTGAGTGTGATTTTACTAAGTAATGGTCCTACACAGAGATGGACAAAACCAGAAGTTCCAGTTGTAGGCCCTTGGGGTTTTGTGGATGACAGCATTTCAGAGATTGAAATCCCTTCATCCCTTCAGCTTTAGTTGGAATTGAATACAAAATTCAAGGATGCCTATTTTCTAGATCTATTCTTCATGTACCCAAGATCTCATGAAAATAAGATTCTCTTGCAAGGTGTCCATCCAAGGTAACTGAGTTGTTGATTAAGTGAGCTTGTAAGATTTTGACATTTTGGAAAAGGCAGGTTCCAAAACATAGGTGCCATTTAATCCAAACCAGATTCTTAGCTCCATCTCAGTCTCAAACCGAGATCTTACCCTAAAGTGATTTGGAGCTGAGCTAAGTCTCCATGGCCCATATGTTGTTGTTATATAACAGGGGTGGCCAAACTCAAGAGCCACACAAGTTGATTAGTAAACCTTCAAGAGCCGCACTGAGGCACATAGCCCTATACTTTTACCTACTAAACTGATTTGCTGATGTTCTTCCACGAGCCACACTTTTTCATTCAAGAGCCACATGTGGCTCCCGAGCTGCAGTTTGGCCATTCCTGTTATATAAAACGGAACTGAAAGTCAGTGACAAAGAAACATTTGAATTACCAGGTCCTCTCCCCCAACCTGGTCAGACAGGCTGTGCACATGGAGACATTGCCGGTACCAGGCCAGTTACGAAGCTACAGCACACCCTAGCTAGCCATACACTAACTTTTTGTTTGAATCCCGCTGTCACACACTAGGCCTCTGTCTACACTAGAAAAAGTTAGGTCAAATTTGTTAATTCAAACTAATAAGTTCAATTTTAATTCAAACTCAATTCAACATTATTAAGTCAAAGTAACAAAGTGGACTAAGTCAATTTAAAGTTGAATCGACTTAGTCCACTTTCTTAATTTGACCTAACTGCCATTAATTCAAATTTAATAAAGTCAAATTAAGGGTTAATCCAGGTCTACACTGTCCTTAGTCTGAAACAAGGAGTTGAATTTTGACTTAGTTCAAACTCACAGGCGGTTTTTATTAATTCGAATTAAGCATTCATTAAGTCGTCTTAAGGAATTTCTTGATTCAAGTTACTGAAAGTCTAGTGTAAACAAGCACTAATTTAGTTCGAATGAAGTCTCCTTAATTTGACCTAAATTGCCAGTGTAGACACAGCCTAAAGGTTTGAAAGAGCAATATGTCAAAGCACACTATGGAACTTTTACTGCATGGTAGCATGAGCCACGTGGCCAGTTAGCACGTGGCAGGCTAGTGCCAAAGATTTTCATTTTAACCCTTTCTCCTTGTATTACCCCCACACAGCTGGTCTTACAAAGTTTTCTCTGCTTTAAATAGAACTGTAGTTTTGTTTTGTTCTCTCCCTTGCAGATATTTGGCCATTAGATACCCTTTGCATTCCCGAGAACTCAGGACCCCGCGGAATGCTCTGACAGCCATCTGCCTCATCTGGGGCCTCTCCTTTATTTTCTCTGGGCCATACCTCAGTTACTACCAGGAATTCCAGATGGCCAACCTAACCGTCTGCCATCCCATCTGGAAGATCCCTCAACGCAAGATCATGGACATCTGTACCTTCATCTTCAGCTATGTCATCCCCGTGCTGATCCTCAGCCTCACCTACATGAGGACTATTCGTTACCTCTGGACATCAGTGGACCCCATTGAAGACATGTCCGAATCCAAGAAGGCCAAGCGCAAGGTTACCAGAATGATCATCATCGTGGCCGTCCTCTTCTGTCTCTGCTGGCTGCCCCATCACCTGATCATCCTGTGCGTCTGGTTTGGCTATTTCCCTCTCAACCACGCCACCTATGTGCTAAGGATCCTCTCACACCTGATCTCTTATGCCAACTCGTGCGTCAACCCCATCGTCTATGCTTTGGTCTCCAAGCACTTCCGCAAAGGCTTCAAGAAGATCTTCAACTGCCTCTTGCACAAGAAGGCGGCCAATAAGGTCCACGTGGCACAGGTAAACAACACTGCCAGCACCCTGGAGGCAGATCTGACTGAAGTGACGCACATCAGCGAGCCCCCGCATGCCAGGTCCTTCACTAGCTGCCAGGTGCCAGGCCAGCAGTGGGGGGAGACAGAGCAGCTTGGGCGCCAGCAGAAAGTAACCAACTCCTTCATCACCTTCAATGTCACTTAGTGGCACTTCCTTCCTACAGGCCTGGAAGTGGGGGGGAGAAAAGTCTTCTGACTTCAGGGCAGCTTCATATAGAGCTAGATAGAACTGAACTTTGGCTGTAATGTACTGCCCACAAGAACCTCAGCTTTTAAAATGCTGCCCCTTTCTAGCTTGAGCTTGTATATAAAAGGCACAGGAAGGAGGCAGAGTTCCAGGGCTGTGCTTTTCATTGCCTTCTTGCCAGGATAGGAGCTGCAGGGTGTCATGGGGTGCAAAATCCAACATCAGTACCTCTACATATAGCTGGCTTTGTAGGCAGGGCAGTGGACGCAGCTCGGCCAGGTTCTCCAGCTGGGAATCACCTCTCCGTTTATGAGAGGCATCTGTTGCCACAGAAATGACTGTGATGCCACAAACGCAACCTTATGAGCCAGGTTCTTCTCGGCCATGCACCTGGTGGTGTTACTTGCATCAACGCAAAGTACAAGGAAATGGCAGTCAGCTTGACTGGTGTGAATAGTAACACAAGGTATAATGGAGCAGCCATCACCGGCAGATTGAGAAGGAGAAAGACACACAAGGAAGGACAAATGGGTGGAAACACCAAGTGCTCTAGTCTCATCCTGCAAGCAGAAGGGGCTAGTACAGTTGGCTCCTGGGCAACGGACACATACGGGGAGATTTCCATAGGGTTGCACTAGCATGACAAATGAGAATTTGCTCCAAATTTCCTTTGGCAGGTTCTCCAGACCCAGCTGACCAGCCGTACTCACATTTGGAATTCTAAGGCCAGATTCTTCGGAGCCACTCCAGATTGCAGCTTCTGCCTCATCGTGTCCTCCTCCCTGACTGTTTAAATGCCTGTCACTCGCTCTTCATGCTGACCCTGATTGCTACACAGATGCCGGTTACTCCACATCATAGAATTGCCCATTAGCTGAGCAACTTTCACCACTGGTCTCTGCAGATTCCAGGAAAGTCGTGTCACCTGGCTGCAGGCTGCATTTAGCCAAATTAGGCTCTGTGTTTGGCCAGACCCTTTGAGCCCAATGTGACACCCCTGCGAGTGTCTGGTTGCCACTGCTGAGTACTTGAACAGAATCATGGGAGCAGTTTTTATAGTGGGGGAACTGAAGGACATTGAACAAAACTGAACTCCCTTTTGTATGATGGAAACCATGCATTTGGTTGCTGTTAGTGCTTCAAAGCAGGGGATGCTGCACCCCAACCTGGCCAAGAGTCAGTTTTTTGAATGGAGAAGCGTCTTTCCCTCACCGTTACAATCTTTCATGGCTCTGCCCCCCCTCCCAATCTACTCATCACCCTTCCTGATGACCACCTCAGCCAGCCATTTGTCAGCTTCTCACACAAACATCCTCTCACTGCCCCTCCTGTCTGGAACGCCTGCCCTGAACCATCCTCCTTCAATTCCCTCCTCTGCTGGGAGTCTCTAAGGCACATTTATACTCACATTGTTGTCTCTGCAGTCCGTCTGGTGAAGATGCTGTACAGAAAGGAAAGCTCTCCCATCAGCATGCTATAACAAGCTCCATGAAGCTGTGCCACAACAATGCTTATGTTGGTTGAACTTTTGTCACTTCTGAGAGTGGTTTATTTCCATACCCCTGAGTGACATAAGTTGTGCTGATATAAGCTGCAGTTTTGATGTAGCCTGAGGGCTGGTCTACACTAGCAGCAGTGGTTGATAGGAGATACGCAAGCTGCATAATATAGCTTGTGTATTGCCCATAGATGTACTTGCATATCTCTCATCAACCGCCGCCGCCAGTGTAGCCTAACCCTGAGAAACCAGTGAGTTTCTGCTGGCTGAGCTGAGGTGTAGCTGGGAAGAGTTGGCATTTTATTGACCAAACTACGGACATACAGTTACCAATGTATATATGTATATTCAGCTTCACTGTGCTTGATTGTATTGCGTACATCACAGTGTTATTATATTGGAAAGTCACTGGGGTTGGAGAACATCTTCATATATGTACAGAGTCATGCACAATGGGGCCCTGATCATGACTGGAGATTTCAGATGGCATTACAACACAAATGTTAAATAATATTAAGAAGAAGGTGGATGCGTGCAGAGTAGCCCTGTGACCTGTGGCTAGCACGCAGAATGGGCAACATGGTTCCCATGCTAACCCCAATTGCCTAAGTTCTAGTTGTGTGTCCCCTTTTCTCCACAGAAAGAAAATAACCCATTCTTTTAAAGATCATGGCCATATATATTGGAGGTGGGTCCAAACGTACCCTCTAGGTTCAAAGACCTCAGATGAGGTTGGCACATCTGGATCAGGATTGAAATCTCGGGGCATGAGTTAGTCTTCCTAGCTGGTGACAGCTCTGTAGAGGAGGGTGGATGGCACATGGCATGGGACTGGCCCATGCCACTAACTTGATTTTTAGCAGCATGGGTCACCCATGTGCTGTCCTGATGGGGCAGTCTGCCATGGATGAGATGAGCCATGAAAAGCATATGTGGAAACACAGGGAATTTTACTTCATAAGTGGAACAGTGACTCTCACATAATGATATATCTGTGCTTACCCCCTGTCTCATTTATACCATATGCTGGCTGTAGATTAGCACCTTTAATTGCTATGTATTTCAAAGTGCTTCGCCAAATGTACAGAGAGGTCACTTTATATGTGCCATTGAAATGGTGGACCACATTAGCAGCCCTACACAAGACATCTTAGCAGGTCAATGAAGAATTATGCATCCAGTTGAACCTAATAGAAATACAAATTATCCATCCTGACCCCGCCGCCCAGGCTGAGGCTCCCTGCTGCCAAAAAGAGCTAAGGGATTTTAACTGCCACAGACAATCAGGAGCTCGGGAGGACATCTCATCCAAGAGTGGGCATGTTCAATTACTCCCCAGCTTGCAGCATTGGCTCAGTACTGATACAGTGAGAAGAGCTCCATCATGATTCTTCTGCAGGTCCCAGAGGGGTAGCTGTGTTAGTCTAGTTCAGCCAAGCAAACAAGGAGTCTTGTGATAAATAAATACTTTTGTGGGATTTTTGCCCATGGAGATAAATACATTTATTAGTCTTTAAAAGTGCCACAGGACTCCTCAATTCTTCTGCAGCATGTGAGTGGCCCTTAGAGAGCTCCTGTGTCGGTACCGAGTCTGCTCTGCAACATAGTCAGCAGCGTATTCTATGAATGCTTAGTCCTGACACTGTGGTGTGACATGACGACAGTGATATCTAGCCCAAGTCTATGCTTGGGGCTTTTTTGGTGGTAGTCACCCACTGGTTATGCAAGGAATGTAAAATTCCTTGCATAATGGGTGGCGACTTTTTAAGCCACCGGTACACATCAGGGGAAAGCCAACTGCCAATTCCTTACTTGCTGTTGGCTTTCCACTACACCGCCTGACCCTCAGGACTTCCAGGGTCAGCTGCCAGGAGTGGTGTAGTGAGTTCATACTCGCCGCAATCCTCTCCCAGAAGGGTGAACTGAAGGTGGCAAATTTGCTGCTGTCAGTATAGATATACCCTCAGATTTCAGTGGATCAGGAGCCAAACTAGCAATCAACAGGTCCCAAGAAGCCCCAGGATAGGAAATTCATTATTTCGTTTACTATTTTACTAGGTGTTACAGGGAAATATTTAGGTTTTTTATGCCTATTTTTTCACAACAAAACAACTGACCAAATATTATTTTAATCAACTCCAATTGGTTAATAACATAGCAAAGGCATCCTGGTGGGTTGCTAATTAAATGACATGGTGTTTGAATAGCATGTGCTGCAAAGAGCCACAGGAGATGCATTAAAGAACCACTCACAGCTTGTAAGCCTCGTCTGAGCATCACAGCATTAATCTGCCAGGGAGCTGGGGAGCCAGAGCAAACCACAGGGTCTGCCTGGGTCCAGCCGACCCAAGCGGTAGACACGCTGGAGGGCAGGGAGAAGATTCGGGAAGACCTTGACAAATTGGAGCAGTGGGCCAATAGAAATCTCATGAGGTTCAACAAAGACAAGTGCAAATTCCTGCACTTGGGACGGAAAAACCCCATGCACTGCTACAGGCTGGGGAGCGATCAGCTAAGTAGCAGCAGTGTAGTAAGGGACCTGGGGGTCCTTGTGGATGGGAAGCTGGATATGAGTCAGCGGTGTGCTCTTGCTGCCAAAGAGGCCAATGGCATACTGGGCTGCATGAGGAGCAGCATTGCCAGCAGATCGAGGGATGTGATCTTTCCCCTCTATTCGGCCCTGGTGAGGCCGCAACTGGAATACTGTGTCCAGTTTTGGGCTCCCCACTTCAAAAAGGATGTGGACAAACTAGAGAGAGTCCAGTGGAGGGCAACAAAAATGATCAAGGGGCTGGAGCACAAGCCCTATGAAGAAAGACTGAAGGAAGTAGACTTATTTAGCCTGCAGAAGACAAGACTGAGAGGGGATTTGATAGCAACCATCAGCTACCTGAAGGGATGCTCCAAGGAGGATGGAGCTCGGCTGTTCTCAGTAGTAACAGAGGACAGAACAAGGACCAATGGTTTCAAGTTGCAGCTGGGGAGGTCAAGGCGGGATAATAGGAAAAACTTTCTTACTAGGAGGGTGGTAAAGCATTGGAATGGGTTACCTAGGGAGGTGGTGGAATCTCCATCTTTGGAGATGTTTAAGGCCTGGCTGGATAAAACTCTAGCTGGGATAATTTAGCGGGAGTGGTCCTGCTTTTTTTGGCAGGGGGTTGGACTAGATGACCTCATGAGGTCCCTTCTAACCCTATGATTCTATGAATTAAAAACAAAACAAAAACAAAAAAACATTTATGTACATCACAGCTGAGTCCTGTTTCCTTTCACCTGCAAAGATGCTGTAGGTTAGACTCTGCTTAGGTTGTAAAAGCAGACTGAGGTGATAGAGCAGCCAGTGAGGGATGGGCAGCGACTGCTTTTGTTTTGTTCACTGGGGTCCCTGAGTAAGAATTATAGAAGATTAGGGTTGGAAGGGACCTCAGGTGGTCACCTGGTTCAACCTCTGCTCAAAGCAGGACAAACCCCAACTAAATCAAGTTCTACTGATGATGAAGCTATGCCTTCTGGAAGATTTGGGCTTTCCTCTTCAACTGCCCCCCATACTGGCATGTGCTACGACTCAGGACCGCACTTTATGTCTAAGAGATGTCAGTATAGGAGCTCATGATGAGTGCAGTAGGATCTACTGCAGGAGAAGCTGGCCAGAGGTACACTCCAATATTTGCTAATTCCCTGCAGCCCAGCCTTGGAACACAGTTGACCAATTTTAGCCTTGTTATAAGTGGGAGCTGCTTATACTGTATTCACATCAGAGTTGAATCTGACTCAAGCTCTTTGAATGTCTTTATACATACAGCTGTACCTGATCTGCGGAGAGTGATTGAACACTGTTTGGAAACCATTTCTGTGTCGACTGAGATTTGACATGAGCAGGTCTTAAAAAACCAAAACCAAACCCCATGTGCATCAGAATGTAGAGGTGCAATATCATTAAAGCTCAGACAGAATCCTCCTGAGAACCTATTCTGCATTATAGGTGAGTGGGAAACGTTTACCTTTCTCTCATAAATTTGAGATTTTTTGAATATTTTTTTCTTGTCTCAAAATGGGAGAAAAAGACAAAAACATCTTGCTCATGAACCAATAATCTGATGAAAAAATGGATTGAATTAACTGAAATGCTTCATTTAGACTACTTCCAACCACTTTGATTTTGACCTTTTGTAAGCTTTCAGTAAAAATTACTTACATCTGGAAATGAAAAGTTATTTCAAAATAAAATGTTTCAGGTAGTTATTTTTTCCCCCAAAAGTGTTGAAACAGGATGTTTTGACAATTTCAGTACTTTATCCTCATTTTTTTTCCTCTGAATGAGGAGATGGTTTGAAACACCTGTTTTCTGCAAACAGGTTCAGTTTGGAGGAATGGATCTTTCCACATTCTACCACCCCTCAAAATGTCTTGTTGGAAAACTTTCAACCTGCTCTACTCTTCATCCATAACTATCAAAAAAACCCAAAACACATCACCCTTTTATTAGTGCATCAAATGATTATCAGATTTCAGCACAGATCTCAAGCTCATTGAGCGTAGGCACCCTTATCTGACACATGGTTATACAAAGAGCTTTTGGGACAGGGTTTCGTTTTAAAAACTTATACCACAGTTGTGGATGCTAGATGCATCAGTCATTATAACAGTGTTAAGCGCTGGATCCCAGTCCGTTCACCTGGCGCTGGTCTGTTATCTAGATCAGTTCACGTTCAAAGTAATCCAAAATAACAGTAATGAGGTTAGCAGATTTTTGGGGGTGAGGGGCATCTTTAGGGTCACATCCTAAAGTCTTTCTAAGGCACCCTCCCTGGGAGGTTGAAGTCCCATCTGACATTAATGGACATCCTTCCATTAACTTCACTGAGCTTTGTCTCAGGCCTTGAATAAGGAACTTGGGAGCTAGTTTTAGACACGTCCCAATGTGCAAAGTTCACATCCTGACTGGAGCTGAAATCTCCCAAAGTCCAAGAAGTTCAGGTTTGGAGCTGAAGTCCATTTTTGACTTAAACATCCTGGGAACAGGAACTCTATTTACAACAAGCTCCTTTTCTAGCGCCTATGGCTTTGATCCATCCTCTGAAATGCACTTGACTGTCTGAAACATTTTATCTTGCCAATTAAGCCTTATTATAACCAGATCCAGCTATCCCCATGCCGAAGCCCATAAATTACCCAAGGCTTCATATTAATAATTATATTCAGTCTGGCCATGCCCCCAAGTTTAAGTCAGAGACATCGATCGCATAAACAGTTCTATTATTTATCTCTGTATTTATCTCCCTGACCTGAACCTTTCATAGCAAAGAAACAACATTTAATAAGCCATAGAAACATTGCTAGTAACAGCCCTCTCTTACCTCTGCTGTTGAGTTTGAGAATCTCTTCTAGCTGATGGATGATCTCTCACTGCATTGCACAGATTCACCTTTCAGAGGCAGGGTTTGTTCTGTCTCAAGAGGCCAGTTGCTGATTTAGTTTAAAAACTTCCATTGTTTTTGCTATATACAGACTAACACAGCTACCCCTCTGACTTGTTTTAGTTACCCACAGAAATGTTCAAAGGCAGAACAGAGTAAGTGAAAAAACAACAAGGAGTTGTGTGGCACTTTAAGACTAACAGATTTATTTTTTTGCATGAGCTTTCGTGGGAGAAGATCCCACTTCCTCAGATCTTCTCCCACGAAAGCTCATGCAAAAAATAAATCTGTTAGTCTTAAAGTGCCACACAACTCCTTGTTGTTTTTTCACTGGACTAGACTAACACGGCTATCCCTTTTAAAATAGAACAGAGTAAGAGAATGAGGGGGGCTGGAGACACAAAGATTTCCTTGCAAGGGGAACTCTGGCTTCATTCCAAACTATTTTTCCCTGGCAGTGAAAGTCTGATCAGCAGATGTGCACTTCTGTGGACTTTTTGTAGCTCCTTCTGTGGTTTGCTTTATCAGGTACCATACAGTTAACTAGATCGACAGACAAATCTAATCACAGTACCAGGAAATACTTAACTTTCATTGCAGCCTTTAGATCTCTTTGTGGTTCCCTTCATTAGTGGTGCCAGTTCTCACCTCTACTAGCAAAATTTACATCATGTCACCTTTATCTTGTCTGTTTGGTTTGCTCCACTGTATGACCAGAGCTGATTTCTCTCTTCCTGAGAGACATGAGGTCACTCTGGCTAGTCCCCTTCCCTGTCTAACTCAGAAATATACCTCCCAGCCTGTGCTACACATTCACAGCTCAGTAACTTTTGACTCACATCAACTGACTTCACAAAAAGTCTTCATGAGGAACAGCGGCCTAAGGAGAACTCCTCTGGGTCTCAGCACTGCAGAGGCAAATGAAGGATTTGGATAACCATCAGCCAATGGAGCTTCTTTAATAGACACTCAGATTGGACACATATGTGACAGCTGCCTGCTTGGCCAGTGGCCCAGGGATTGAACTGGGGATGCCAGAGCTAACAGCATGAGAGGCCAGTGTCTGTGGATGGGGCCCCGGTGGAGCCTGTAACAGTTATACCAGTGGGATACCTGCACAAAACACATTTCACAGCACAGTCTAGTAGGTAAAGGAATGGACTAGAAGTCAAATGATCTGGATTCTGTGCCTACGAGGCCATAAACTCAATGTCAGCCATATCACTTCTCCCTCTGTGTCTCTGTTTCCCTATCTATAGAATGGGGGCAATTTATACTGAGCTTTCTCTATAAAGTGCTCTGAGATCGGGGGGGAGAAGAGCGGAAAGAAAGTGCTTCACAAGAGCTGAGTATTAATATCACCAACTTTTATTTCACTCTTACGAGAGTTGGCTGTGAAATGAAAAAGGGAGAATAAAACTGGGTGCATGATTTCTAAACTGTCCATGCCTATCTTTGCAGGTGATCAGAAAGAACAGCATGGGCTAAGCACTAAGGGCTATGTTGAGTCTAGCTTTAATTACATTAAAAGAAGTGCATAACCCCCCGCATTATTAAGGCTGTAAAATCAAGCACTCAAAAACCAGGAAATGCCAGACTGTAGGTGGGCTGGGGAACTTTAATTGTGTCCCCTTACATGCATGCACTATGATAGTCTTTCATTGCATCAGGATCTACTATTCTATTCCTTTCACACAATGGCTGCTTCATTCAGCACCCAGGAGTGAGGGTGCTCACTTAATGAGTAGTTATTCAGGATTTCTTTTTAACGTCTGAGGAAAAAACAGCATGTGATCTGGTAGCACAAGACTGCAGTATACACAGCATATCCCTTCCCATACCCTAACTCTTCATCCCCACTGCATTCGAGACTGGCTATTCCTCCTCCTCCTCCTCCCTGTGTCTAGGTGCCAGTAGGGAAACATGGCGAGGACAGAACAGATGTCTTCCTTCTCTCCCAGCACCACTGTAGCTCTTAGGAGGAGCAGCCACCCCACATTCACCCCTTGGTAGCAGCTCCTGTGTCCAATAAGGTTAGTACATCAGGATAGAGGGCAAACCAGAGACCCCTTATGCCAAGTTGTAAAGCCTGGAGAAGGGTGCTGGGTCGTGCCCAGTGTGAGAGACGCTGCCCAAGTGCTGCTGTTGGGTGAGAACATGGCAGCCACCTAAGCCATTGCTGTGATGAGTGTCAGACACTGTAAAAAAGTCCTGGCTAAATGGGGAAATGATGCCCCCTAGGATTTTTTCTTATCATAGCAAACCTGCAACCTCAATTACATCCTGCAAAGCCAGTGTGGTGGGAGGGACAAGGGGAGCCTACAGACCTAGGAAAAGTCTCCAGGGGCAACTGCCACCCTTTTCCCCCTAGCAAATGACACACCCAAGTGCCAGCCACTTCACTACGCTCCAGCTTTGCAATTCTGAAAAGTGGATTGCCTGCCTGAGCTTTAAATCCTGCCTCTACCATCATTTCCCGTTTTCAGCACCAAGGCTGGGTACAGCCCAGCTCTGTCAGTTTCTTGGCTTAGGTGGCCAGCCAGCTGAAGGCCCATTTTACAGATAGGAATGGCGGCACAGAGAAGCCAAGTGATTTGGCCACCGAAGTCTGTGGTGGAGCAGGAACTGAACCTGGTCTGTCGCACAGGTCAGTGCCCTCACCACTGAACTATTCTTCCTCTGCACTTTTCCAGGGCCACAGCTGGTGCTGCGGTAATGCAGATCATCATAATTCAGAGAATGAAAAGGCTGGCAGCCGCTCAGGAAGGGAGTGGAGGTGTCAGAAGGAAAAGATCAAATGGAAGGAGAATGATACACTCCAGAGCTTCGTTCTTGGTGCCTGAGGGAAATTTCCCCCTACACACATTGTTCTGAGAGGCTTGATTGGTGGAGGGGAAGAGAGCAGCAAAGGGGAAGAATACGTGCTGTCCAAATCCAGAACAAAACGAGGGCACCTGGCCTGGAGAGATTCAAATTTATGAATAAGACAAGAGATGACAGGTGGAGACAGGCAGACAGACAGGCGGGGGAGTACAAGGAAACAATGAGACTACATTAATAAAGGCAGGCTGTGCTCAGAGCCCATGTCTGGGATCTAGAAATGCCAATGTTTTAATACTGACTCTGGTATGGACACCCTACAGCATGGTTCTCCATATACACAACCCTGAGGAGTCTCTCAATAACTCCACTTCCCTTCCAATCTGTTGCCCTGACCCATCCACCCTACAGCTGAGACCCATGGCAGTCATTTTTTGTGCATGGAATCACAGTCTCCAACAGAAAAATTGATTTCCATACAAGCACGTTTCCAACGGCCTTACTATAGCATACAGCTCCTGGGAGGAGAGTGTGCCACTCGATCCAGCCCTGGCTAGGCCTCAGCTGAAGTAGTGTCCATCTTTGGTCACTGATATAGAGAAAGGCTGTGGAGGAACCAGAGAGGGTCCAGATGCAAGTGACAAAGATGATCAACCAGAAGGAATGGAAGCCATATGGGCAAAGGGTGAAGGAACTGGTTATGTTTAGTTTGGAAAAGAAGTAATTAGGGGGACGACATGACAGCGGACTTCAAAACGCTTGAAAGTTGCCATGGAAAGGAGGGAGAAAAGTTTTTCTTGCTACAGAGGGCAGGACAAGAGGCAATAGGTTCTGAGTATGGCACAGCAGATTTAGATTAAATCTCAGGAAAAACTTCCTAACTGCAAGAACAGTGTCATGGAAGATCCTTCAAAGGAGGTTTTCAGAAGGAGGCTCAGTAGCCATCAGAGTTGGATGGTTTAGAAACAAGCCACGTGCCACCAGCCCACTTTGCAATTTGTTCTTGTGCGTTCAATGTAAAGCCTGCTCAGTCCCAGGCCAAGTCTACATTGACTGTGGCAAATTCGCCCTGTCAGTTCAATCTCTCTGGTTTGACTGAGCGATCAGTGGAGACCCACTCAATCGATCCAGAATTTGACTCAGTAAGTCCACCCCCTCAAGAAGAGTAGCATTGAGTCAAAGGATGATATTTCCCTTCAACTCAGCACAGTGGAGACACCGACGTAAGTGGGTGTTAGAAAGTCAAAGGGAGATAGGCAAGTTATTTTATATAGCTTGTTTACCTCCCTTCGACTGCTGCCGAAAACGGTGGCAAGCACAGACCAGGCCCCAGCTCTCAAGAGTCCCCATGTGAATACAGAAGGATAGCACTCCTTCACCGCAAGAGGACCCCAAATAACCCTTGGTGCTTGCCTGATGTGGTCAGAACTGAACTGGGGAGTCAAAGCGCTGAATAAAAATGACGGTTCTAAAGCTTAAAAGGGTTTCTCATTTGCTCCCAGGCTATAGTTTGCTTTTTAACAACATAATTGGAAGCCAGGGAGGTGGCGGCAGCAGAAATCAGATCAAGCATTCAAGGTAGGAGAGGCAGGGCTCTGAAGGATGTTGAAAGGACAGAGGCTGGCTGAGACAGTTCCTGATGTCAGGGTAAAAGGCAATGGGAATAGGTGGACCTCTCAGTCTGAGGGATCCAGTACCTCCCAATAGGCTGCTTTGAAAAAGCATATGGTCATAAGAGGCTGGTGGATAAAAGTGGCTTGTGTGGTCAACCCACACGGAGGCCGGTTTACTATGACAAGTTGCCAAATGATAACTGCTAAGAGATTTCCCTCTAGATCATTTTAAAATACATTAGGAATCAGCATTGTCCAGTCTTGGGTAGGCCAAAGGCAGGCACCTAAATGCAGATTCATAGAATCATACAATTGGAAGGGACCATGAGAGGTCACCAAGTCCAGGCCCCTGCACTCATGGCAGGACCAAGAACCATCTTGAGCCATCCTTGACAGGCACTTGTCTAACCTGCTCTTATTAAGATCTTCCAATGATTGAGATTCCACAACCTGCCTAGGCAACTTATTCAAGTGGTTAATTGCCCTGATGGTTAGGAATTTTTTCCTAACATCCACCCTAAACCTCCCTTGCTGTAATTTAAGCCCTTTGCTCCTTGTCCTATCATCAGCGGTTAAGGAGAACAATTTTTCTTCCTCTTCTTTGTAACAGCCCTTTAGGTACTTGACAACTGTCGTCACATCCCCTCTGAGGCTCCTCTTTTCCAGCCTAAAGAAGCCCAGTTCTTTCAATCTTTTCTCATAGGTCAAGGATTCCAGCATCTGAAGAAATGACCGGTAGTCCAGCAGTACTGAGCCCATGGAGCTCTATCTAGCTGCTTGCATCTGGCTTCAGGAACACTGGTAACAGGCCAACATGTGTATGGGTAATGTTGGAGAATAAGGTCCTCCAGGTACAGTGTGGGCAGCAAACAAAGGGATGCTATCCTGAGCAGGCAGAACAACTTCTAGTCGAGGCAGCAGAAGGCGGCCTTTTCTACACCAGGGACATCAGCTAGCCATGGTCAGGAACCGGTGGAAACTCCTGCCTGCAATCATGGTGGGCTGCCCCTGTGCAAATTGTGGCCTAACTTGCAAACACAGAGAGTTGCAGGTACATAGGTGGCTGGGCCCCCAATGTCTGCAAAGAAAGCAAATCCCTGCTACAGATAAGGCCCAAATGAAATTCTGGGGCCCACTGTCTGCACTTGTGCTGGGATTACTAACAAGGGACTGGCCCGATGGATTTTAACATTGAGAGCTATAATTATGTGCTGGACTAAGACAACCAACCTCTTGGCACATGGGCCAAAGCACTGCTTGATATCAACTCCAGATAACTGTTAGATGTTCAGCCTCTGGTGCCCTACTGGCGTGAAGCCACATTAACTCAGTCTCTTCCCAGTGGGAGGAAGAGGAACTTTTGACTGGTAGAAGATAAACTCTGTAAGGAAAAAATTACAATCACTACAAAAAGAAACAAGGCTGGAGACAACAGAGAGCTTCCGATCAATCCAAACAAGAAGTTACTGGTGTGGCCCTTTAAAACACACCTGTGCAATAACATAGGGAATTCTGCAAACAAGAAAGCTAAAGGAATCATATTTAGAATTAGTAATATCAAGCGTACTGGGGCTGGCTTATTTCTAAGCACAGCAAGTTTCTCTGAGTTCTGGAGCACAGTGATTAAGCTCCCTTCAAGAGATTTCTGATATTTAAGCAGTGAACAAATTGTCTTCCTACAGGTGGGAGTAGATCCTGTTCTGCCCAGCGCCCCCAACCAAGATACAAAACAGCCTCTTGACTGAACGTGTTATTACATGCCCAGCTAACCTCGAGCTGCCCAGGGAGTGAGGCTCTGAACAATCTGAACTGATGAAAAGAAAAATTCGTCTCTTAAAATCAATATACATGTTTGGTACAGCTTTTGCATGGGAAGGGGAAGGGTAAACATGATTTGGCTCAAGCCAGCAGCTGCTGAAAACAAAAATGTGATTTTGGTTTTGCTTCAAGATTAAGATCAATGACATGGGATCTTCAACTTGTAACATAACCAGTACCACGCATATATCATAGCGAATCTGCCTCCTCCCAAGCTTCAGAGCCAGCCCCTTGGTGCACATTCATAATGGCACGGCAACAGCATAGACAGAATTCAGGTTCTCCATCTTCCAGACAAATAAAACCCAAAGAGGCTTCTACAACTGAGCTGAAGGAGGATCTCCATTAGACGTTAGTGATATAGGGTCTATGAGACACAGTGGATTGGTGGCCTGAGGAGATGAAGCAGAGGTGCTTGATAAATACACACAGCATGGCTCTGTTCTTTCACCTGGCTGTGTCACCATTGTGAGTGTGGCACAGTCACATGTCAGTCACTGCGACTATGGGGCTTTATTTACCGGCAAGCTTTTGATCGGGCAAGAGAACAAACATGGGGCCTTGGACGTAGTGGCGAATTCCTTGCTTTTGTTTGGGGCAAGTTATAGCTGAGTTGGCATAAGCCCTTAGGAGACCTGCCGACACAGGCCCCAGCAAGCCTGGCGACAATACTTCAACATCAGGGCTGGCCAGCACCTACACACAGCCTGTTTACCAAGTGTTTCTGGGCAATGACAGCCGCCCCAGCTCACCCCACTTTGGGAGCACACCTGGCAGCAGGCACATTGGGCCAGGGCCCCCTGGCTTTGCAGTACCTGCTCTGGGAAGCTGGCGTCCAGACAACTCACCGTGAGAGGAAGCAATGGTCAGACAAGGGAAGTACCACCTGCTCGCTTCAACGGACCAGGGAGTCAGGCTATGCAGGGGCTCGAGTTGCACCTGCTTTACCTGGGACAGAGGGTTGTGCTATTACAAAGCAACATATCCAACAACCCCCCACCCCACTCTTGCCTCCTTCCCACTCTAGCAGCCCCCCTCTTCCTTACCCTCCAAGCCCTAGCTCAGAGCCCTTCCTCTTTCCTGCCCACCCTCTGCCCCCAAGCTCCATGCTAGCTCCCTTTTTCAAGCAAAATTACAGGACACCTCCTTGCCTGCTAAGGTGGCACCCATGAGAGGATGAGCTAAGTGGCTAATCTGCCATGAGCAATGCAGCAGCTGCACCAAGGAGGTACATGCTCCAAGCAGCCAAGCCCCTCTTTCCTACAGCGCTCAAATCCCTGCAGCCGGTCCAGGCCAGCTGAATCAGGCCAAACAGGTGGAAAGGTGCATTGAAGCAGAGCTGGGGAAAGAACCAAGGCCTTCTTTGCTCCCAGACTGAACCCTGCCAAACACAGCTGATGGACTCAGAGGTCCAGGTCACATTAAACAGCTGTGGTGGAGCAATCGAGGCAATTGATTGAAGGTGCTCCCAGTAAATTGGGAGTAATAAAGGGAGCAAATGAAACCAGATGAGACAAATTGTCACCGGCTGCTTCCTGCAGCCTTGGTATCCAGGGGAACAGCTGCCCAACAAAAGACTTTCAGCTTGGAGATGAAACAGACGGAGACATTTTTTCCTGGATTTCCTCTCTACCTTCCCTCCCCAGTGGTCACTGAATCCACGGATGCCGCAAAGCACTCCCTCTTCCACCCAGCGCCTCAGGCTTCACTTAGCTCTTCAGGAAGGGCCCCTAGCATTTCCCCATCCCCACTTGCATTTCCTATTGTTTGGTGCACTAATGCCTCACTTGTGCCCTTGTCTGTCCCCTGGCTGTTGTTCTCTCTCTAAGGTTCAGCTGAGCTGATCTCCTCTTGCCAAACAACCTGCAGTTCAGTTTAATCTGGAAGTGGCAGGAGATGGAAGAGACTGCTCACAGAAGTGATGTAACCTACTGACGTCTTCACCATTAGCTGTAGAAGAAGAGGGGCTCCCATCCCCTGAAATAGCCACTAAATACGTACATAGCCCTGAAAGGAATGTAGCCACCAAGCGGGCCCCAATAATCTCCTGGCAACAATCACGTCACAGCCTCCGTTCTCCTGCAATGGAACTAACTGGATGGCCCTACAGTGATCGCCATGCACTGTTTGTTGTACGTGCACCTTTTTTTATAGCAGTTCTCAGAATTGAATGCATTTCCTTTCCTGGGAGTGAGGCACAGCATCAGAACCAGGGCCCAGGTTGGGGTTACGACTGGTCTGTTTTCTGCTGCAGGAGGAGAGGTAGCGCAGAGCCCTGGCTGCGGGCACGCAGGCCAGCTGAGACCCTCAGGGACAAGGCAAGCAGGTTGCCTCAAGGGCTCACAATGAACTACTGTCACAGGCTCCCCAGCCACGTAGAAAGAAACATAAGGTCTTTTATTTGGGATGTTGGGTCTCCCCCCGACAGGCAGGGCATTACCTGCATCAGACAACTTATTCACAATCAACCAGCAGGCTGCTGGTGGCCAATAAAACATCCCCACGCCAGTCTCACTTGCCTCAGTCTCTCAGGCTGTTCTGGGCCCTGGATCTGCTCTTCTTCCCAGTCAGCTCGCTGCTGAGCTGGGTGCTCCCCTTTGAACCCCTTCCTCAGTGCCTGGCACCTGCTACAGGCATAGCGGAGAGGGGTCAACTGAGCTCTTAGAGGCTAGTTAACGCTTTCTCAGCCACCACCATGGACCCAGCAGGGTAATAACCCGTCCTATGCATGCAGTTAGCGTGACAAACGCCTCTTGCTCATCGCTCCCCGCCTTTTATCCAGCAACCGTGATGTGCTTTGCAGATGCTAATGAAACCTCAACCCATTTGCGTGGTATCGCCTCCATTTTACAGCTGAGGAAGCTGAGGCCTAGCAGGGTGAAATGATTCATCCACAGTCACCCAGTGAATCAGTGGGACAGCTGGGAAGAGAACCTAGGGCCTCTAACTGCCCACAGCTTTGGCTGTTTGTCTACAACAGGTAGCAATCTAGACTCATATGTCCACCCAACTTTTAGCTGTTATCGCCAAGTCATGCTGTTAGATGTGGGCAGCCTGGCCGCAGCTGTGAGCTGCACATAGAACAAAACAAGAGGAATGTGGAAGCAAAAAGCAGGCAACATGGCGGTTCAATAGCTCTCCAAAGGAGCCCTGGCAAGGCTGCCTGGTGATGGAGTAACAAAGGGCTCAGAGTAACCTCTCTTGTTTTCCCTCCCAAGTGGCACTCCATGGGCAGCAGCAATGATATTAATTACCAGAAGGGGGCTTGAGAAGAGGAGGCGCTTTGTGTGGCATAAAGGAGAGATTTAATTTCATTCCCCCCAACGAGCTTGCTGCAATGAAGCTACTACATTAGCTCATCTTTGTTTGGCCATGTCTCTTCCCCACTGGGTGGCTGTTTGCTGTCTCCTGCCTCACCCCTCTCTGCAGCAACCCCTCTGTGCAATGAGCCAGAGGACAGGGAAGTCGAAATCAATTCAACAGAGGCTCTTATTCCATCTCCATCACTGAGAAATACAAGCCGGGAGCACTTTCTAGTGCTGTAACAAGGGCCGTGACTAACCGGTTGCCCGTGTTCATTCTCTTCTAGGGGCAGAGGGGGGTGTATACTGAAGCGTTTTTCTGTTGTTGTTGTTTTTAAATGCTCACTGGTTATACTGGAGAAGCGTGCCAGGCACTTGGAGCAGAAAGTGGGAAGGTTTGGGATGGTCCCCACTGCCTGGGAGAATTTCCACAGGCCAGGTTAGCCCAAGAAACAGTGCCATCTCCTGCAAAGACAAGCTTTCCCCTTATCGTAGATAGGGGATGCTGCAATCTACCCATGCCCCTGCCTGTTGGGGAGGGATTCCTGACTCTTTGGCTGGTTCTCACTTCAATGGTATTGTCAGTGGGAGATGAGGGCCCCATCCATTCCTACATCTTGGTTCCACATTGCCAAGTCCAAGCGGCACTACATTCCACCCAGTTTGCACTGATGTAACTACAGAGAGTGCAGCAAAGTAGCCTTTTGTGTGCAAACTTTGTCTACAGAGCAAGTTAGACCTGCACAAGGGGGCACAGGGCCAAGGTTGCTAGAGTGCGAGGTCAGCCAGTCAGTGTGGGTGTAGCTACAGGCTTCCATCAGCTGACAAGCTGATTGTGAAGTTAGAAGATACAGGAATTTTTTTTCCTCTGTGGTCCCCTAGTGGAGAGCTGCCACCACCACCAGTGGGGTCACAGGTGCATCCATTGTGGGGTCTTTGGACACGGTGTCCATCTTGCAGTAAGAGCATTTGGTTAAGCCCCATCATGCTTCTTTCTGTCATGGCTGCAGGAGAGACCAGCGTCCCTCCCTAGCCTGCTGCAAGTCTTGGGGTCTCAAACAGCACAGACTTTACATTGTACCTGAAAGTAGTATGCACTCCTGTATGGGCTTTACACACCATGTACTCAACTACTTAATTCCTCTTTTTCCTATGCTGCATCAGGGAAGTGTCAGAAATGTCCCCATCCTATCACCACAAACCCCAACTAAGGAGTTTTAGGCCAGTTATTTGTGCAATGACTTGCATGAGGGTACAAATGACACAGCTATCCCCCACCCCTGAGGGAACTTTTTTTGCTGCTATTTTGCTCCACCCTTTATTTGGTCAGTAAGTCCAACTGTGTAATGTAACCTCCAAAGACAAGGTCTACCTCCATGAGCAAAGCTGCCTAGAAACTTTCAGGGTGCATTTGGGAATCTGGAACTGGGGAGAAAAACACAGAAAGGCAAAAGCCAACACAGTGGGCGCAGGCAGAAAGGGACGTTCTGTGCCATGCAGGCTGACTTCGTTCAATACACTAAGTGGACCCATTCCATGACATGAGAGAAAGAGTGAGAAGTAACAACTAGAAAATTACAGACTTAGGTCATTTGTGTAATTCCCCAAGGCCTGCATTCAAAGGATGCTGCAATTTACCTTCCTTCATCCCCTGGAACACAACAGAGTTCATGCTTCACTTCAGATCACCTGTGCTCTGCCTGCCCTCCTACACAGAAGAACAGAGATTGAATTCATTTGAAAAAGCCGTGACCCAGCTCACCTTCTTTAAAAGCTCTGCTTGTTGGTTATGTCAAGCTGCCCAAGCACAAGGTCAGCTTCTTTTTCTTCCATTCTTTGTGGCAATTTTATGGCTCATGCACATGAGGGACTAAAAGCTGGAGGTTCCAGCCAGGTTCATTGCAGCTGGGTGCTGTGAGTGCTCTAACCCAGTGGTTCCCAACCTTTTCTCTACTGTAGCACACCTTGATACCTTCACATTTTTTGAGGCACACCACTATTAAAAAACTCATGAATATTCAGATTAACTTAAATTACTTATGAATATTCATAAACCATGGCACAGTGTTTTGGAAATACTCCTATGTGGGGTAGTAGGGGTAGCAGAGCAGGGGTGGCAAAACAGAGGAGGTCAGGAGTTGTGTGCAGTGGCAGGAGTGAGTGTGGGGAGCAGAGCAGGGCAGGGGTGGCAAAAGAGGACAAGGGCAGCCATGTGGGGAACAGCACAAGGGTGGCAAGAGAGGAGAGAGGAAGGGAGAACAAGAGTGGCTTTGTGGGGAGGCAAGGGGAACCTGGGGAGTGGGAAGGTGGGGCAGGGGAGCATGGCACAGCACCCTTCCCCCTTCTCCACAGTGGCTCCCTGCCACCCAGGGCAAATCCTCACCCCACTGCTGCTCCCTCCCACCCCAGTGGGTCCCATCCTTCCCACCCCCAGCCCCCTGCTGCCTGTGATGGACCCTCCCATCACTGCAGGGGCCAGAACTAGGCCTCCAGCCCCCAGCTGTACACACTCCCAACTAACCAACCAACCAACCAACCACCCCACAACCCCAGCTACACACCCTCTGCTACACAGCCACTCCCACCCACCTCTGCTCCACATACACACCAGCCCCACACAACCCCCAGTAGCCCCCCCCTCCCCAAGCCCTTACCTGGGCTGTTTGCAGGCTGCCTGACACAAGCCGCTCCACCCTGCAGCGGGGAGATTCACGCACTCCCAGCCTCCCTCAGCCCTCTGCTGGCTGGGCTCAAGGTGGAGCAGGGTTTAAGGTGGAGTCACCTGCAATTCTGTGTTCTGGCTGCTCATGCTATTTTTATGGGGGGCTCTGGAACTCAGTGTTTTGGTGCCTTCCTCTATTTTAGAGGGGCCAAAAGGCTGCCTGTCTAAAAATAGGGGGCCCCAGAACTGTGTTCTGGTGCCTACCCCCTTACTTTAACCCCTGCCTTTTCCCAGCCCTGCACAGCCCATGTGGCTGGGCTAAGCAGGGAGGGAACTTTAACTTAAGCTCGTGGGGATGCTTGTGGCACACTTTGGGTGTTGCCACGGCGCACTGGTTGGGGACCACTGCTCTAAACACAGGGCTCTGGCCAAGGTTCTCATGTACAGCTCTGCAAATGCACTAAACGACAGCAGGAAACTTGGGCACAGGACTCCCCCCCTGCTAGGGGCGTCACTGCCCCGGGGAAGCACACAGGGCACCAGGCCAGGCCACACTCCCTGCCAGGAGGCCACGCCACGGGATCAGGCTGGGAGTGGCCAGGAGCAGCTGAGCCCTGGATCCCCAGCCGGGGATGGAGCCAGAAGCAGCCTCCACAGCCATGGATGGTTGAGCCCCAGATCCCTGGCCAGGGACAGGGCTGCCGTGGCCACGGGTGGCTGAGCCCCACATCTCCAGCCAGGGATGGGGCTGCCGCAGCTGAGCCCCAGATCTTCAGCCCAGTCGGGCCGGAGACTGGGAGAGGTGGGCCCTGCCAGACCTGGGGCACTGGCGCCGGGATTCGGGGAATGTGCCCTGCGTGCCTGGCGCCAGCAATGCCCCTGCCCCGGCCCAAATCATCCTTGGTCCTAGCTGAAGCCATTAGAATGCCAGGAAAACAAGATCTGCCCCCTTTCCTTGGAGCAGATGGGACGCAACACACTTGTGCTCCTTTCTCTGCTCAGACAGAGGGGAAAGAGCAGAGCAGTAACCCTCTCCTTGCCTCCAGAAGGTGGAAGACACCTAGTCACATCAAGAGATGGAGGTCATCCCATGCTCCTGCAATCAAATGTAGAAAGGGGTGAGAGTCATCACGGAATCAAGCCCTTGCATAGCACTTGTGTGGAAATCCATCCAAGGCCATCTCCTGATGGGTTCGTAAACACCTTACCTGTGGAACACTGGTTACTCCTTCACCTGAAGTCAACAAGGCTGCATCTCTACGAGACTCTTCTAAAAGTTCCCCACCACTGCACAGGTTGGTCTAGACTAACCACGAGTGTTTGGAATTTATGACCCAAGACAGCATCTGAAGCCAGAGGAAAATCATTGCCATAATCTCAGCTGAGCTCCTGCATAATGCAGGCCAGAGAATGTCCGTTGTCCATTAAGTTAATTGAATGGCCGCCCCTTCCAGGCCATCAGTTAAGTGTGTTAAGTATGTTAAGGGGAGCAGATGGCCCCTTCAACTGAACTAGATGGCCGTTGACACCCAATTGAGTTCTACAGGGCTTGGCGTAGGTGGAGACTGCCCAAATTGCAAGATCTTTGAAATGGTGAAGGCATGAGTCATGCTCGCCCCAATTTCCCGCCTACCTGTAATCAGTAAACTGGCAGGAAACGAACAGTTTAAAAGCTCGGGGTTTGGGGTGATCAGCAGGACGGTTCCTGACATCCTGCCTGGCCTGATCACCCAGACGCTGACCTCCTCTGCTCACGAGTTCTCCCCCGAGCGTACCATGATTGAACTGCCGGCCGAGTAATGAGTCTCTCTCCCTCCTGCTTGTAATGCTGCTGGTGGAATTGGTAACAGCCTGCCCCTGAAGCTTTCTCTAGAAAATAAGTTGCCTCCTCTTTGGCTGCTGTTTTTGTCACTATTCTCTCTCAGCTCCAATGAGCCCACGCTCCTAAGGGCAGGCTTGTCTTCCGCCTTCTAGCTTCTCCCCTTTAAAATTGCTGCTTCACTCTCCGCTGTTTAAAAAAAGTTCCCGTGCCTCCAATTTGTTTGCCACTGCTGTATTGCTTGTTGTATCTCGCCCCCTAATTTGTTTGAACCTATCTGAGAAGTGTTACTTTGAGTTGCAACATTGTTTCAGTTTGATCTGTAAGCTTTCAAAGTATTAAGATAGATTGTAAGAGTGTTTCTTAGAGTTATTAAGTCATTTGGCCTCTCCCTCTGTGACCCCCCTTGAGTTAAATAACTTTTTTTACCCAAATCTTCCTTGTCCCCTCTTTATTTTCCAAACTCCCCCTTTCCTGCAGCTCCTTTTTCCCAGCTCCTGTCCCTTGCCACCGCTTCCTGTGGCTCCCCTTTTCCTAAGGCTCCCTTCCCCGTGGCTCTTCTCCCAGCCGCTGCCACCGCTGCCAGCTCCCCACTCCCTGCGGCACCTCCCCATGCTGCTGCTTCCCATGGCTCCCGTGGCCCCTCTCCCCGACGCACAGCCCCCTTCAGCCTCCCTCTGCAGCCTCCGAACCTTTCTGCTACTGTCTAGCCTTGGGATTTCTGCTCCCCTGCTTGTTTCCACTCTGCTGCTGCTGCTGCATACTGAGTCTGTATTGTACCCCCCTTTGCTTAGATGGTGTTAGGACACCTTTTTAAGTCACTGTGATTTGGTTTGTAACTGTAGGTTGGGGTAGTTTGAGAACCCCCCATTGTCCCCCAACTCATTCCACCCCATAAAGTTGTTTAACAAAACCCCCTGTGAAAGCCGTGACAACCTCCATACACTCCATACTTCATTGTGCACCAATACCCGTTTTTAATAAAGATTAAGTTGTACCCCACTGGTGCGGTAATTGCCCCCCAAGATCCCCAAATTATCGAACCTGCTAGCAGGGTCAGAGAAGACCCTCCAAAGAGTAGATCTTTTAGAAAAAAAGAGCTAATCTTGATTTTGAAATGGCCAGTGAAGGAGATTACATTTCCTTCCCTTTGGTATCCTGTTCCAATGGATATTTACCACACTGTGAAAAATGTACACCATATGGCTAGACAACATGTATTTAATTGAGACTAGAGTGGCTCTAGCAGACCCAACTGTTCTCAATATTGGCAATGACCAGTGCTTTGTCTACACTATAGCCCCCTTCATTGCCACCACCATTGGGACATTTTAAAGTTGTGCAGTGTAGACAGGTTTCCTGCAAATCCAGCTGGTTCTTAGGAAACCAATTCTGGATGTCCACAATCGCACAAACCCACTGCCTGGCCCCAAACCTCCCATTCCAAGACAAAAAGCAAAGAGCATAGCAATAAAATCCAACTTCTGCCAATATTCTGGCATCCTTAGGCCAGGTCACAGCATAGAAAAGATTTTGGTAGCACACAGGGATAGTTTCCCAGCTATGGCAAAAGGTCAAGCCTCTCTGCTCAGCTTGCCTGAGGCAGCTGCCAGCCTGCAGCACTATGAACTACAAAGGTCCCACTGGCTTCACTTTATCTTGGAGACATCCCATTTACCATCAGAATCAGTAAGGGGCAACTGCTCTTGTTCTTTCAGAGCCCCCCAATGGTCTACTCTGCCCCCACTTCTTTGTAACACACACCACAGGCCTGCAGGAGCTGTAGCTGGATGTCACAGACCTCACTGCAAGTATCACCTAGCTTTTTATCACCTGCCCAGCAGATGATTGAACATTGGGTGCTCAGCTGAGGGCCCAACCCTAGTGGAAAAAACCCCCCACCCAACCAGCCAAGCAGGAACTCCTCTCCCACTGGTCATTAAATTATCAATTCAAGGAGGGTCCTTTCAGGCTGGGGTCTGGAGCAGCATACCAAAAGAAGAGTGTCTTTGGACAGGTGAGATTTAAGCAACACGTGGGATATTTCTAGGTCCCATGGTCTCCTTTCCACCCCCAAATAGACGGGTTTCTAATACCAGCCTCACCTACCCCACCCTGCAGAGGCCTTTTAACTGGACTAAGCACACCACAGCTCACCAAACCCTGCCAGAATCCAAAATTTTTTCTCTGCTACGGAGACAGAGAAAGGGGAAGGTTTTAACCGTCTCCTTACCAGTCCCCAGGTGGGTCTGATACACTCCCATCAGAACCTCTATTGCTGATCTGCACATGCAGCCCCCATGCTGTGGGATGCTCCACCACAAGTCCTCCAGCTCATTCAGGACTGAAGCAGGTGGCTCTGGTCCAGCCACAGTCATGGTGGCCATGCAGTTGTCCTTAGAGCAGAGGTCTCAAACTCAAATAACCATGAGGGCCTCATGAGGACTAGTATGTTAGCCCAAGGGCCGCACCACTGAAACCTTTCCACAGAATAATACGGAAAGATCAATAACAGTACTGTTGTCGTGGGCCGCAGGAAATAGCTTTAGGGGCCACATGCAGCCCCTGGGCCATGTGTTTTGAGACCCCTGCCTTAGAGCTTGAGTAAGGGGCTGTCTTCCAAAATCTGCCTTGGGATCAGACATGGTCAATGCATTGCACCCCAGCTGGCCTCAGCGGAGGCAGCTACATTGCTGAGTCCCGTTTCCCTGCCCCCCCCCCCCCCCCCCGCACCTCGAGCTATTTACTTAACAGCTGTGACCACTGATTGACCTACCGTGATCAATCACCCTCCAGGAAGCCATTGTGCTGTGCAAGTCTCCTCAAGCACTTCCCTAGCTCAATTTTATCGACTGCAGCTTGGCTCCTTGCTCAATCAGAACAACAATCCAGCCCTGCTGCATGTCACCTGCCAAGCAGCAGGGTAGGCCCACCTAACCTATATTGCCATAACAACCTCATGGAGAGAGATCCCGGACGACATAACCTGCCTATTTTCCCTGCTGCTTCCACTCACCAGGCAACTCTTGGGCTGAGTTAGTACAGCCCTGGTGTAAGCAGACTTTACTCCATCGAGGTCAAGAGAGATGCTCTGGCACTGGAGATGAATTTGGCCCATCATCTGTTGGATGCTCTAATCCATTGCCCTTGAGTGAAGGGATACAGGGAAGCAGAGGTCTGTTGGCCTTTTCCCTAACTTTACGGGAGACCTAAAGTCTTTGCCATTTACCCTACAGCCAGAGGCTAGCCTTTACATTAGCCAGAGGACAATTCTGCCCCTCAGGTGATCAGTGCCTTATGATTTCCCTGGATATCCTGCCAACTTGGTACTAGACATGGCCTACCAAGATAACCTTGAGTGGTTTAGCTTTTGAGGTATGTGCTGTCTACAGCTGGGGCATGAGTTTAGCCCAAAAGCAGAGGACTCACCCTGTTCAGAGTTACTTGGAGCGTATGAAGCATGGACAGTCTAGAGTAGCTATGGGCCTTGCATTATTAGGCCACGAACAACTGCTCCCTGCACAATTTAGATCAGCCATGCATGATCCTTCCACCTTTCAGCTGGGGGAAATTTGAAGATGGCTTGAGAAAAAGGTCCCTGCCACTCTTCCCTTAGGGGTGGAGGTTTGGTTTCATAACAGGGTATTTGCAGCAGGAGGAGAGCAAGGTGGGCGTGCATGCATGTAACCCAACAATGAAGGCTTGCACCAGAGCAGAGCTGATACAACCACCTGTTGCAGAGTAGCAGGGATTTCTGTGCTTCGGGAGCCAGCTGCTTCCCTGCTTGAATTGGACAGGTTGTGCACAGGTGGGAGGCACCTAGCTTATTAGCTGGCATTGAGGCCAACAGGCTCTGGAGAGATAGGCGCCATCCCCAACACATGCCTTAGATCCAGTTAAGTAGCTTTGCACTAGGTCAGCCAGGTAGCTAGAATTGAACTTTTTCTCTAATGTCTCAAGTCAGCAACATAGAGAGCAGACACCTCTTCACTTTGAGCCCTGACAGACGCATCTGTCCCCCCCCCCCCGACAGATCAGCTGCTTCCATGGGGCATGGAGACAGATGACACAGTAAGGACTGTCCCAAAAGACAGATGGCCAGTGAACTACCAGCTCACCCTGGATCTGTTGATTAGGGGCTGTGCATTATTCCAACTCACCAAATGCTTCCCCTACCTCACCAACAGGCTGCACCAAGCCAGCTTTCAGACACAGGGGCGGGGGAAGGCTCAGACATTGAAACAAGTGTGTTCTCCCAGGGGGACACTGGGCCAAAGTCTCCCTGGTAGTTAAAGAGACTAAAGATTCACCTTATTGGGATTTTTAAATATGTAGAAGCAGGTTATGTGCATAACTCCCCAGGGAAGTTGCCTTTTGAGTTTAATGGGAGTTAGGCATCTACAAAGCTTAGGCACTTTTGAAATTTCCAGTATGTGTCTAGAATCACCTAAACCCATTTGGAAATCTCACAGAATGCTGTCTTCAGCGGCAAGACAACTTCTACCACTGTCCTTAGGAAGACAAGAAATGCCACACTGGGTCAGACCAATGGATCATCTGGTCCAGGATCCGTCTCCGACAGTGTCCAGTACAAGATGGGAAACAGAAAGTTGCACAAATGCCTCCAATAGAGAATTCTGGAGTAACCTACCCATGGGGAGAGTTCCTTCCTGACCTCAGGCACCTAGTGACTGACTTATCCAGTGAAGCACAAGGGCTTAGATCACATATGGATTTCTTATCCTCTCTGATACAGCTGTGGACAGTCTTATTCATGTAAATGTCCAGTTCTCTTTTGCAGCCCTGTAAGCTTTCAGCTGCACTAATAGATTGTGAAAATGAGTTCCACAAAGTTAATTACACACTATTATAATCTTTCCCTCTTTGTTCAGTTTTATATGCCTTTTCCTCACCTGTGTTTGGCTCCGTGATGTGCAACGCTATTCCTGTGCAGGGTGATAGGCTACAGAGGCCCTGCACAGAGGTTTCCAGCAATCAAGGAATTAACCCCCTGGTGTAGGTTTCACACAAGTGGATGTGGCTGAATAACCAGGCACTGAAATTAATTCAGGCGACTGCTAGTAGAGTGAAGTTATTCAGGACCATGGACAGAGCACATGGGGCAGAACAGCTTTGCAGACTTGGGAGTTTTGAAAGCGACAGGGGATGTGAGTCATGCAAAGGCATTAGAAGAAGAGCTTGTGGAGAAAGCTTCCAGTCATGGCAGCACTGACTGGGCCTGGTGTTTGGCTCAAACGCCAAAGCAGGGCAGCAGAGGGAGCCACCCCAGTGCAATACATTTTCAGGGAGCCATGCAGCTAGATGGTTTTGCCATCCTCAGCCTGTGTGTTTCTAGTGACCTTTCCATCTTCACAGAGCCCCGTGTTCATTAAATGACACAGCCCTCATGGAGGTAGGAAAGTAACATGACCCCCACCTTGCAGAGGGAAAAACAGAGGAAGAGAGAGGCCATCATTCTCAGACTAGGCTCATCTTGGGCCCTGTATTGAAATAAAAAAGTGGCCGGAGCTGCTCCTCTATTAGCACTGGACCACAAAACTGAAGTTGATCCTCAGCGTTACTCTACAAAATGACCAGCATCAATTGGCCCTTACCTAGCATCTACTATTTGAGGATCTCAGAGAACACTGTGGGGAGTCAGGCTTCAGAGAAGCAGTAGCCCTTAACCATTATGGCCACATGCTTTTCCCCAGATAGGACCAGGGCATGGGGAAGAACAGTTACAGATGCTTTATGGCATAACAAACAAGAAGTCCTGTATCACTTTTAAAGACTAGCAAAATTTATTTATCATATGAGCTCTCGTAGCAGAATCCTACTTCATCATGCATCTGATGAAGTTGGATTCTGCCCACAAAGGCTCATGCAACAAATGAATTTCTTAATCTTTCAAAGTGCCACAGGACTCCTTGTTTGCTTTGCTGAACTAAACTGACCTGGTTACCCCTCTGGAACTTGTCACTATTCCTGGCACAGTCTATTCTGATGCTGCAGTCCATACCGCATAAAACCAGCAGCATCCCAGCTAACTGGGCACAGGCAGCTTGATCAGCCTCATTTTCCTGCAAACATCTGTAGCTGAGATGCAAAATAACCAAATCAACACAAAACAAAACCCACAGAGACATAGGGTGACAAGGTCTCTGGTGTCAAACAGAAATTGCAGTGCAGCTCAGTGTTCCTCCACTAGCACCATTTCCACACAATTAACAGCAAATCAAAGAGAGGTGGAAGGCAAGCCGCCAAGGCTCCTTGCAAAGTTACAGCATGTTCTCAGCGGTTTGGTGCTTAATACAGGGCTGTCTCCCTCTCCCACGAAACCAACTAAGAGGATAACCTGCTAATCATGGGCCCATCTGCCACTCTGCCTTCCCACTCAAGTCAGAAGCAGAAAGCACCCTGCTGTGTTCCAGGGGCAGCCAGCACTGGCTTCTCTTCCAGTCCCCGTTTCTCCTCCTCGCTTCATTTCTCAGAACAGATTTCAGAACCATTTGACTCCTCCTTAGTACTAACCTGGTCTTTCACAGGCAGCATCTATGAAAGGCCTGGGCCAAGACCTTAGACTTCTGTGGCTTCATCCTCCCCAGGAAGGGCAGTGCTGCTTTACCGAGCTGGCTAAGTGACTTCCCCAAGATCACATGGGAAGCCTGTGGGTGGAGCAAGGGCTTGAACTCAGGCCTCCCAATTCTGAGGTTAATGCACTAACCACTGTCCTCTCCTTGTGTCAGGTCCCTATCATGTTTAGATGCTGTGTCTGCTGCTGACAGCATTAGCCTCGCTGCCTGATATGGAGCTAAACCAGTGCAAGGTTGGGACTGAACCCAAGCTCCCAGTGACTCCAGAATGCTTAAGTCTACACTGGTGAAAAATCTCCTAAGAGCACACATCAGGCACCACAGGTCTGGGGCAGGAGGCTTGTTCAAGCCCCAGGGGCGGCTGTGCTCTGATGCAGAGGAGGACATTGTGACCCCCCCCCCCATAGGGGGCCAGTCCTTCTTGCTGGCTAGCAGAGGTTCAGGTCTGCTGCATTTCCATAGCTCTGCTGCCCTGATGTGGCGTACCTGCAGGTCCCCAGCTTGGAAATAGCTCGAAGAAAATTAGTGCAGAAACATCATCCTCTTTCAAAGGGCCAGGCAGCCAGTGATGTACATTCCCCATCCCTTCCGGCTCTCCATTCATGTACAGAGCCCTGGACCTACATCTCCTCTTCCACGGGGTCAGGGATAGGCAGGGCACATTGCGTGAAGGAAGCATCCCCCTTCCCTCACATAGGAGGCGGCAGAGTGGCAGCTCACACAGACGTCTGGGGCTATGAGTGCCCTTCCCTCACGCTATTACTCAGCCTGACTGAAGTCAGAGTGGGAATTATACTGATTAATCACAGTGGGGGCTGGCCCAGGAAGTGGGATTATAAATGTTCCTGTACTACAGGGGGTTAAAATGGACATGCCGATCTAACCTGAAATGGAGCCGTCTCCCTGGGGGACGCTGGAGAGCACATTGCTACTGTTAATTCAGTGCTACTGCCCTCCCCAAGGCTTGGTCTAAAGAGCTCCCCCAAATCCCCAGAAACGCTCAGTTTGAGTCCATTAAAATTAGCTTTTCCGGCTGCGTTCCTCAGGTCAGGAAGGCGAAGTTTTCCCATTAGTTTCAGACATCAACAGCATCACAATACATTCTTCAGCAGGAATGGAGTGGCCGCAGGACAAAACTCTGAACAGCCTGCTTGTTTGGGGGAAATGCCCAGGGTCTTTTTCCCGCAAGATGTTCGGCATGAAGCCAGAGGCCAGCTCCTGTCCACACTGTGGGGCCTTCACAGCTGGCCCTGGACCAAGCCAGACTGGCACAGGGACACCATGCTAGAGAAAAAAGACCATGGGTAGCACAGAGCAGACCAAATAGGAAATTGGCAGTGTTCCAAACACACCATTGAACTCCAGGAAGCAGGGGGATTTTTCCCCCCTTAGTAATGGAAAATAAATGTGCAAAGCAAAGAAGAGGGGGAAAGCTAGGAAAGATGGACTGAACATTGTTAAATGAAAAAAAGACTTCAGAGGGAAATTGTTATGGTTTTCTGAAAGGCAGGGAGGAGAGCTGGCTCTTAACACCTGGAACAAAACCACTTAAGGTCATCAGATAATGGCACTGGGATTGTTGGAGAGTCACAAGGTGTTCATCAGGTGCCAACTTAGGGGCTGCTGCTGACAGCAGAGATTAAAATGGTGGTTGCAAGCCCCATTCTTGCACTCTCAATTGGCATCAGGCATAGCATCTTTCCCAGCATAAGTGGTATGGCCTGGGGGAAGAAGCACAGCTGAAGTGCCTTTGTGCTTGGTTAATCCCCAGCTGCTTTGATATTATTTGCTTGTATAAGAGCAACCTGGAGGTTGCTCTAATTTGTGCCAGTCCCCAGCAGACATGAGCTTCCAGAGAATGCAAAAGCAGGTAGACAGCCACTTTTGCCCCATCCCTTGGGACCACCAGCACCACACAGCTAGCGCCCTTGTTGGCTGAATCTTCACAGAGGCCAGTGCATGCTGTAGAGTGAGCTCCCTAAACAGCAGCAGTGGCCTCTCTCCTCCTTGAAGTTCTGAAGTACAATGATTTAATCAGGTGTCTGCAAGCTGTCCAGGTGATAAAGAGGGTTTTGCTTTCTAGGGCTGCAAGCTTGCATCAGCCATGAGAAAACATGACGGAAACCTGTTACCATAGAAGTTGCAGATGAACCTTAATAAGCTCAGCTGTGAGAAGCAATTATCATCATTCACTCGGCACCACTCCTAGTCAAACATCTCACCGCTGAAGTGCGGGAATGAAGCTTGCATTCAATCAACTCAAGAAGCTTTTTTAATGAGCCCCATTGAATGTTCAATCATTGTTCGATGTGGAGTTAAATAAAAGCAGATCCACTGGGGAACAGAAAATAAGTAGAACAAATTAGCCTTCCATCAGAGTCCAGGGAGGTTTAGTCTGAGAATGGTCATTAAACTGGGACCTTGCTTTACTAAAATCCTTCTGAAGGACAGTGTCTTATTAGATTAGATGGGCATTGTGCATTAACAGCACCAAATTCACTCTTTGATTTCACCACACATTTATAGTCAAGGACCTGCAGGAACTTGGATTCTGAATTCTTCACAATTAATGAAAATTGTTAGAGAGAACCACAAAGCAGAGGCGGGGAGTAGGTGTCTGGATGAATCTCTCTGGATCGGAGCCTCCCTGAGCAGACTGGGTCTTTGTCAGAACGTAAAGCAGAAGGGGGCTCATTTCCCATCCTTTTTAGGATGTGGCAGAAGTCTCCCCAAACCAGGGCATGGTGTGAGCAGAAAGCTACCAAGATTAACCAGTCTCTCAGCATTTCTGTCAGTGAAGGCCAAAGTCTGGTGAGAAAAGTTTTACAGAACTTGGTACCAGTGCCCAAGTCCCACCTCCTCCCACAATATTCCTGGTTTTTTTTTTAAATTTGTTTCTTTGAACAGCAGCAAACATAGGTCTCAGCCTAAACTTTCTCCTGAGCTTGACTGTGCCTAGGGCTTCACTCCTCAGTTTGGGGCCCTAGTTCCCTCAAACCCAAATATCCTTTTATAATCTGGGGCTTTTGAACACACCTGTTCTGGCTTCCAGAGTAAGTCAGCAGAAGAGCTCTGCAGTTCTCTAAAGAGTCCTACAACATGGTGCCCTCTTACTTGGAAGACTTATGACATGGGCACTTTTCAGTTCCAAACTGGGCATGGAGCCAGTTCTTTTCACACAGGTCCTAGAACAGTCAGCAACTGGTAATAACCGTCAGTCACTCCCCAAGTTCTGACGGCCTATAAAACATTATTTGTGGTAAGATTTTGCCCTGCAAAAGGCTGGAGGGAGGGAGAAAGGAGGACGTGAAGTATACAGAAACATGAAGAGTCAAGGCTGGAACATAACTCGGGTGGGCAACTGCCCCTTTGCTCCACAGGGAACAAACATCCCTGCTTCTCCCCTGGTCCTTCCATTTTCCTTGATGGTAGAATAAAGAGAAGTTGGATTTTGGCTCAGAAATATCCCAGTTATGAAGATGAGAACAGTTTGGCTATTGCATGGGATTCATCTGTAATAATGTCAGGGGTGTGTGTCCTCACATGACTGTCCTCTGGTTAAACCAAAGGAAAAAGAAAAAGTTAGCCAGGAAAAACACAGTGATGGAAATAATGCATTCATATATTTACCATGAGCTTTTCCTGTATGAAGTCCAAAAAAACCCAAAACCGTTACTCAGATTTCTGGTCTTGTCCATTTCTGGTACATCTCTCTGTTCTGTTGCTTCTGGTGGCAAGGTTCCAGCTGCCATACTTGTGTGGTTTCCAGCAACACAGACATATCACGTGCAAACCATTTGGAAAAAATCCTGTTTGGCAGAAGGTGGGGTGGGTGATTCCCTGCTCAGAGCCAGGATCTTTGTCAAAGCCGGAAATGATGATTGTTAATTAACAGGCTCTGTCATGTCAAAAAGACATTCCTTACCATAAAAGCCAAGGAACATCTGAGGCTGTTACCCTGAATGTTGCGCACTGTTTGATCAGACCTGAGCAATCAGGGTCCATCTGCCGCAGCCTGGAGTGTGAGTATCTGTCTTTTATTCCAGCTCCAAATAAAGTTGGGGAGACATGCAGAGAAGGACACCGTGGTTCCAAAAGCAGGCCTGGCTCGATCAACATCCATTGCTGGCTGTCAGGGGAAGCAAATCTCTCTACAGTACTGTAGGTGATTGTGACACCTGACCTGCCTGGAGGGAGCCTCCTTGCTAGTGATACTGGGGAATTACCCTCGCTGTGTACTCCCTCCAGGCAGTCAGTGCTTTGCCTCCTACATGCAGGACTCTTGATGGAGTCCCTCCCTGGATCTTAGCCCTCTGGCCAAGACCATCAGTCCTCCCCTTTCACAGTGTCTGGGTACAAAGGAGACAGCAGCCCTGGCCCCCAGGTGGGGCAGGCAGGCTCCAGAGTAAGTGGCTGCAGCCCCCAGCCAGGGCAGGGCAGACACCAGAGTTAGTTGCCCTCTGCCTTATCCGTTAGACCCTTGGATTAGTTAGGGCTAGCTAGGGGAGAGGAGTCCTGCATGTAGTGAACAGGAGCAGAATTGAGCCATGAGACCTGAATACAGAAGGGAGCTGATGCTGCAGCTTAGCCCTTCTTCTGGTCCTCTTGACATAGCTGTGACCGTAACAGGCCTTCCCTCCCAAGCACTTAGCAACATGGATCACCTGCACCCTCCGTGACACACATCTTGGGAGCTGGCCTGTGATGTCTACAGGGATCTGAGCTGGTACATCTTGCATGCTGACGGACCAGGAGAGAGAAGGGAAGCAAGAAAAGCAGCTAAAAGCAGAGACTCTAAAGGTCTGAAGGCACCAGTATGACTACGTTGGATCTCCTGTACAATGCAGGCCACAGACCCTCATCCACCCACTCCTCTAATAGACCCCTAGCTTATGACTGAGTTATTCAAATCTTCAAATCATGATTTAAAGACCTCACTATACAGAGAATCCATCAGCAAGTGAGTCATGTCCCATGCTACAGAGGAAGGTGAAAAACCCCCAGAGCTTTTGCCAATTTGTCCTGAGGGAAAATTCCTTCCTCACCCCAAATATGGTATCAGTTAAATCCTGAGCATGTGGGCAAGACTCACCAAACACCTAAGAGAGAATTCTCTATAACAACTCATATACCATTCCCTCCATACATTTATCAAGGCCAGTTTTGAAGCCAGCTAGGTTTTTTGTTCCCACTGCTCCCCCTGGAATACAACTGCAGAACTTCTCTCCCTTATAGTTAATTTCAAGTCTAAACTTCCCGATATGTTAAAGGAGCCCCCATGGCTAGAGCAACTTACTCTTTCTTCTAGCTGCTCATTGCATCACTTACACCAACTGACTCCTTTGCTTTCAGAACATATTGCTAGGTGGATTAGAGTAAGTGGACGATTTACACTCCTCTTGTTGTGCTGGCCCTTAGCAAAGTTTTGGCCAACATCTGTAGACCTGGGAAATTGGTTTTTTTTTTGTTGTTTTTTTGTTTTTTTAACCTGGAACTGAACATCATTAATCTCTAGGGAAAGAACATCAAGGGGCACTGACTGTTTATCTGCAGCTGCTCTACAAACAGCAGGCACCAAACTCAGCTATCAACAAGGCACTTTGTACAGAGCCAACAGCACCTCTGGAGAACAATAAAAGAACCACACTCCACAAAATAAAATATGAAGCACTGAACAAATAAAAGCAGCAGCCGCAGCCCACACAGGAGGGCTGATGTACAGTAATTGGCAATAACAAGCCATTTCCCACATGGCGCAGAGAAGCAACTGCTCAGAGAAAGGGGAGATGAGAGAAAATGGATGCAAGCTCCACTTGAACCTAACCTTCCCCACCACAGAATAATAGAAAACAAACAGCATCGCAAGAACTAGTAAAGGAATGGCCGGGAGCCAGCTTCCAACAGAAGATCTTATAGATAGATGTGCAGAAGCAGTTGAATCCTGTGCCTAGAGCACGGACCACACCTTCCCATGCTGTGAATGGCTAGTGGTGCCTTTTGATCCTGTCACTGAAGCCACTTCAGTTTGGAAGCTAGGTCCCTGACTATTCCTCCTGGCTTGTGTCTAAGTCAGATGAGACAAAAACACATCTGGGAGTCATTGATTTAGCCACCATTTCTGCATGGTCCACAGTTGGCAAAAGCCATCCAAGTTGCTGGGGACTAACTGGCTGCATTCAGGCTTGGTCAGGTTAATAGTGCATTTGTTGTCCCGGCTGCCCTGGCCTGCCTGGAATGGTACAGAGCGTTCCAAGAGCTAATCTCCCGTATAATGGAGGGGGACAGTGCCACGGTCTTGACATGCAGGCCCTGTCCACAGCGAACCAGCCCTGCTTTTCCCTGCCAGTCAGGCTGGAATGAAACACTACTTTTCATCTTCTGCTCTGCTATGTTCTCAAACGATCACCTCCATGAACACACATGCCTGAGCCTCCGGGAGCACTGACTGGCCCTTCTGATTGCACAAGCAGAACAACTGTAACCTTATCAGACACAAAGGTCACTGAGCACTCAGCTGCTAAGAGGCAGACCTGAGACACATGACAGAGCAGAGAGGGAGCTTGAGCAGAAAACATCCTTGTGTAACTCCAGCCCAAACTCCCAACCATCCCTTGGTGCAGATCCTGCAGCCAGACACAAACTGATACCTTACCAGTCTCTGCTGATCCCATCTTCATCCACCTCCCCCTCCTCCCATTACTCAACATTAGGCAATGCTGCAAGTCCCCTGAGACTGGAAAGAAATCCCAGGGTGACCCATGCTGGGTGGCAGCCAATGGCTATCCAGGAACATGACTGGATATTAAAAAAAAATACAGCAGGCTCACAAACTTGTGGCTCCAAGGGGTCCAATACCCCTTGCAGCAGCCTTCTGGCTGTACCAGGCGGCTGCACGCACCCGATTTGTGTAGCCACTAGTCAAAGGCACATGGCAGTGTCTCCCCATCCCTGGAACGTCCCAGAGACATGACAGAGAAAGACACCAAGAAGGTTGATAGGCAGCAGATTTCTTAAGAGAAAGAACATGCTGCCGTGCACCGCAGGGGCCAGCAATAATTTTTGCTCACCCTCCTTCACAAAGTGGGAGTCTGCCCACCCCATCAGCCAGGAGCTCCACTCTGTTTCGTAAGTGGGGACAAAACTACAGCTCAGGAATCCAGCTGTCGTAAAAGTAAGGGAGTAATCGAAAGGCCCTGCTCTGCTCACCCTTGAGGGGATGACCTGAAAACCCAGAAGCCCACCCTAGAATCAACCGAGTGGGCTGAGGAGGAGGCTTGGCTGGTTAAAAGACCTGTGCATCAGAATTCCTCTCCTGGCATACAGGCAGCAACAAGCAGGGCTGTGCTGATGTCAGACTGATTGATCTGAGTTAAGGCAGCACATTTATTTTTCTGGTTCAAGCACTGACCTTCCAGTTTGGGCTGCTTGCTAGCAATAAAGAGCTCAGTCTCCCAGTATCTACTTTCCCAAACTGTCAGTGCCCCATGAGTTTCCCTACCGCCACAGTGGGGAGAAAAGGAAGGTGGCAGGACATAACAGGAGGGAACATATACTGGGCTGGCAGATCATACAGGACCAGAAAGGGATTGAAGATGGAGTAGGAAAGGCCAACGCCCCCTTCCTAGGTCAGTCGGTCATCCTGCTATGACTCCATTAACCTTGGTGCAAAATTTCTGCTTGCTGGCTCTTCCATTGACTCTTAAGGTAATGAGCTGGAATGCCAGCCAGCATCTGCAATGAAATTCTGAACATCCAGAGCAAGTATTGTGTGTCCTGAATGTGAGCATCCCCACCTCAGCAGAATGGCTCAGTCCCTCCTTTGTGATGATGGCAAGCAGATCATTCTGCCTCTGGCTCCTCTAAGTCCTCCTTGCCCAACAAGGGAAGGGGTAAAAACAGCTTGGGGAAATTGGAAGTCTGAGAAGAGAGGTTTTACAATGTTTTAGTTCCTGATTTTTAAGCCAAGGAGCTACTACAGCATCAGAATAAGAGTCCTGCTCTTGCTCGTGCTCCTCACCCCACCCCACTCAGTCCTGGATCTCATCCCTCCTCTCCACACTGGCCATTCCACCCAGTCCTGGACAACTTCCCTCCCTGATTTCATCACTGACTGCTCCTGTCCCTAGCACCTCTAAGTCTTCTCACCTAGCATCGACAGGGAAGGAAAAGAGAAGGAAAGACCAGTTGTGTGGTTAAGGCAGCGTGGAGTGTGATTCGGGAAATCTGGGTTCCACTTCCAGACTATCACACATCTCCTGTGTGTTATCTGGGCAAGCGACAACCTCTCTGTGCTCGAGCTGCCCTGTGAAATGGGACTAACCCATCTTGACCTCCCAGGAGACATTACAAGAAACCAAAAGGAAATGAACTAAGCCAGGTGTTCTTCATTCTGCATAGCTCTTGGTTACAGAGGCCTGATCAGGCACTGTAGCTTTCTGCACAGCCTCTTTGTATGACTGGCTTTTCTAAAGTGAGGCCCACTAAAGGGGCAGTTGCGCTAATCTTGTAATGGAAGAACCAAAAAAGACATAAGTGATGCCTTTTACTGGAGTATGTCATATAAATAATGCCTGGATGGCATGAAGCACTGGTGGCGGGTAGAACTTGGGTGCTTCAAGTCCAGCCCGGGTCAGTTGAAATGGAAATTCATTGCCATCTGGTGGACTCTGAAAGGAGAGCCTGGCTGCTCACACCACCCAGTTTCCAGTGGACTCATCTTTACATCAGACTACTAACAAAACTGACACTCTCAGTGGTAACAACTAAAACAAAATGGACTGACACATTTTACTCTTGTGAGGGGTAAATATACCAGGCCCACGTGGGGTGGAGAAACACATATCCATACTGAACTGCTCTGTAAACAGAGAACTTGAATCCAGTATCTTTGGCAATATTACTGTAAATTCAATTACACATTCAGACTAAGCATCTAAGCCTTTTTCACCCTGACATGGAGCTTTCCATTTCAACAGTTAGGCCACAGACTTCTAGAAAGAAACTAAAAATGTATAGCAGAAGTTTGCAATTGTTTCCACTATATAGCAAGTGCCAATGTAATATCCTAACACTTTAAGGTACTTGTTCCATCACACAAATGATCTCCAACCACTTAGCACTGAGTGTCTTACCAGTGGAAGAGAAACGCTGCTGGGCTTTAAATTAACTCTCCCCAATCCTCAGTAACTAATATATTTCGTCTGCAACATATGGACTTGAGTGCAGCAGTGAGAAAATCATTAAAGAGCCACTAGAATCCCACAGGGGGATCTGATGTACCTTGAATGCTTTCCCTTAGAGCATCAAAGGTGCATTAAGGAGGCAGACAAACCTAAATACGCAGCATTTGCTCTCTCCTAGGACCAAGGATTTCACCCTGTTGAGATAAGGATTTACAGAGCTCACATGGCTTGTGTCTCCACTAGAGCCATGGTCTCAGGGAGAGAAACCGAATGCCTCTGGGGAGACACGAGCACAACAGAAACCACTCTGGAATGTGTCACCTGTCATCTAAAAGTTCCTCCGTGATGTGCTGTAAAAAGGCAAAGGCGGACGGGATGGAGTGTTCTCACATGTTTATAAATCCAATAAATACAAGTGTAACACCAGCCCACACAACAGGGCAGGGAAGGAGGCCCGAGGTAACCAGAAAAGCACTGACTTGCAGATAGGTGCGTACGAGATAGTCAGTGGTTCATGCTGATGTGTCAAACAGCTTCTCAATCATCTCGCCCACCTGGTCGACTCGGTATTTGATGTACTTCTCAGGGTTCTTGGTGAAGGGCACCTGGCCATACCTACCGAAAGCAAGCAAAACAATCCTCGTGTGACACACTGCAGATGCTGCACAAAGCCACAAATCCACTTAAGACTTCCCTTTCCAGTACTTCAGATGCTACTCTGCTTCTGCCCTCCCCCACCCAGAGAAACAACATTCCTGCCTCCACATCTTCTATCTGAGAGTGTGACAGACCCCTGAATAGAGCTCTTCTTGGCAAAAGCACCACTCCAGCAGGGCTGGTTACAATTAATATTCCTGTGTTTTCATTGATATCAATAGATTTCTCAAAGCAGCCCAGATGCGCACTAGCTGCAAGAACATAGCCACTACTTGTGATACATTCAGAAGTCATTCACAAATGCTGCAACCTAACTGAGAACAGGCCTAGCTCAGAGTGCAGACTCTCATGTGCATATCACGCAGAGCTGAGAATGGCTTTGGAAAGCCAGAGTCTAGGGAACTACTTCAGTTTTGCACGTCTGCTCTGGGCCCCAGAGAACTCAGCATATCCTCGGAAGAACTTGGACAGAGGACACTGTTCCCACAGAAGAGTTATCACCTGTGCAAGAAGGCAGCATAGGCCTCTTTCACTTCGTCTTTCTGCTTTTGACGGATTTCGTCCCTCTGCTCCATGTCTGGGATGGCCCAAGCTTTCTGGATTTTACACAGCTCCTCCAAACCATCATTGAAACCCTTTCCATTAAAACAGGAGAAAACAGTTAGAGACATATCTGTGGCCAAGTTTCATATGGTGCATTGTGCCTGACAAGCACAGCTCAGAGTTACACTGATCCAGGCAGAGTTCTCCTGGCCTCCAAGAGCTTCTAACCTTGAAACGCTCCTTTATCATCTGCCTCTCCTTATCCTTGAGCTGAAAGGAGAGAAGAGATGTTAGTGTCCCCTTCCATTATAAATGTCAATATTGCTGCTCATCCTCTAAATGCCTGTTTGTTTTATGGGAATGCTTAGATTAGCCCTGAGCCCAAAGCATTTCCAACAAGCACATAACATACAGGAGCCCACTCTATTAACAGACATGAGGTCTCCACCTGGAGTAGCCAGACTTCAGGAGAAAAACGCCAAGATGTTTTAACTCAAGAGCCCCTGAAAGGCACTTGGAATCCCACTATCTTTATTATTGCTCGCTGGCTCCTACTCCCTACACCAACTCTCTCCTGGATGTTTCTCTTACACCTAAGACTTCCATTTCCTGAGGCAGGAACAAGAAAAATCCCACTTTCAATGAATGTCACTCATCCAAAGGCTATTTAAGAAGGGAATTTTGGGCCAGGACAGGTTAGAAGATATTACTGGGCATGTAGAACACTTTCCATGTTAGGATCAAGAGTTTTACAAGATGAAGTCATATCACTGCTCCAGGGATACTGAGGCACCAAGTGATGAAGGGATTTGCCCATGATCACACAGCAAGTCTGATAAGAGACCAGACCCAAGCCCATCCCCCAATTGTACGCACCCCGTACAGTATAACTCAGTCTTCTTGTCGGACTACTTTCCAGAGAAATGCTTCCTGGATTTTCAAAATATAGATCCATACGTAGTCAGAGAAATGCTTTAGCCAATTTCCATTACCCCAACTCATCCTCATCTAGCATCTCACCTTGACTCCCGCTTTATACTCAGGCAAGTTTCCATCTGAGAGGTACTCTGTTACTTTTAACCAGCTGCAAGTGACATGAAAGAGGATTCATTACAGACATAGGAACTGCCATACTGAGTCAGACCATTGGTCCACCTAGCCCTGTAGCCTGTGTTCTAATAGTGGCCAGCGCAAGGTGCTTCAGAGGGAATGAACAGAACAGGTAATCATCGAGTGACCCATTCCCCTGTTGCCTACTCCAGGCTAAGGATACCCAGAGCATGGGATTGCATCCCCGACCATCCTGGCCAATAGTCATTGATAGATCTATTCTCTGTGAACTTACCTAGCTTTTTTTTTTTTTTTTTGAACCCAGTTATGATTTTGGCCTTCACAACATCCTCTGGCAATGAGTTCCCTTCTCCTTTTGTTTATTTTAGATCTGTTGCTTATTAATTTCACTGGCTGACCCCCTAATTTTGTGTCACATGAAGCAGTAAACAACATTTCTTTATTAACTTTCTCTACACCAGGGAAGAGAGTTTATCATATTCCTTCAGAGGGTAAATCCATGTAAATTATGTTATGCAGACTATGAAAGACACTTCCTTGAGCAAGGTAAGTTATAGCAACCTAAGTGCTGTCTACCAGCTCTGTGTTGGCAGGGGACGTTCTACCACCACCAGAGCTTCTACCTCTCACAGAGACGGAGCAACTATGTCAATGTGATAGTGCTCTCCCATCAGGACACAGATTTTCTCCCACGAAGGCTCATGCAATAAATAAACCTGTTAGTCTTTAAGTGCCACAGGACTCCTTGCTTTTTTTGCTGGACTAGACTAACACAGCTGCCCCTTTGGAACTTCCTCAGATGTGCTCCACTGGGCAACTGTAGCTGTGCTGATGTAGCACTTCTAGTGTAGATCTGCCCTTAGAAATCTCTTGGCCAAGCTGAAAAGCCCCAGTCTTTCTAATCCCTCCTCATATAGAAGCTGATCCATACCACTAATCATTCTTGTTGTCCTTTTCTATATCATTTCCAGTGCCATGGTATCTTTTTTGAGACAGGGTGACCAGATCTGCAGGCAACATTCAAGATTTGGACATGCCATGGATTTGTATAGAGCAGGGGTCAGCAACCCAACAGAGCAGAAGAGCCCCCCCCCAACAACATGAGACTGAGCCGGCCCAGCAGCCACGCTGTGGCCTCCTAGCACTGGCGGGGGGTGCATGGGCAGTGCGCGCTCCCTCCGTCTCTCCCTCCGCTGGCAGGGCAGATCAGTACTGCCTCGCTTACCCCTAGCCAGCCAGCCATCCCAAGAGTGACCGGTGGAGAGCTGCAGCTTGTGGCAGCGGGACCCTGGAATGACCCACTCCCATGGAGGGCTGAATGGGCCTGATCCAGGGCCTGGGGGTGAGGTGGCTTCTGTTCAGGTCTGGAGTGGCCAGGTCGAAGCGGCCTGAACTCCACAGAGGGGCCGTTCTAGGGCCCAGCCTCCACAAGCGGCCACTCTTAGGTTCATGCAGTTCTGGTGGGAGGGTGGGAGTAACCCCAGGACCCTGGAAGTGGGGGTCTGCACCAGCCAGGAGCCCCCTTATTAAAGCCCTGATGCTGGGGCCAACTGGGAGTCCCCAGAGCACACCTGGCTCCCCAGAGGAGATTGCCAGGGAGCCAGAAGGGGATGCTCAGGAAGCCACAGCTGGCTCAGTGAGCCTTCATTGCTGATCCCTGGTATAGAGACATTATGATCATTTTCCATCTTATTATCTACAGACAGTGAGTTAGCCAGCAAGGAATCTCAGAAATCTAGTCTATACTTCATTAGGGCTAGAAAGTGGGCAATTTCCACATCACATGTCCAGATATCTCTCCTGGGGGTGTTCTTCCCATGCTAGGTAGCTCAACTCTTTCACGTCATGCTGTTTGTGGTTCCCCTTTATATTGTTCTTTCCCATCACCCAGTTAGGTCCAGACATTAAGGTCTACAAAGAGAGCAGAAGGTCTCTCAAGCCATAATTAGGGCTAAGGCAAGAGACAAGAGAATTCTTCCTGACCTGCGCCGGTAGGTCTTGATCTGCTGTTTGATGAGCTCCCTATAAGATGCCTCTGCTGTTTTCTGAGTCACAGCCACCAACTGGATTAACTCAGACCTGGTTGGAGAGAAGACTTCATCAAACCCCTACAAACCAGCTCATCTCCTGCCCAGCCATTGATGCTAATTGGGCAGTGGGGTTTTAAACTTTCATTAACCAGGCTGCTTGGCTTTTTCAGAATTAACAGCCCCCCCATTTTTGAGACAGAGCAGTCAGAATGCACAAACCAAGAGGCAGAATTCTGGACACAGCTCATTGCTTCCAGAGCTGGATTCTTACTGTTGAGAAGATGAAAGAATCTGATGCTCTTAAAGGCCTGTCAGCTGCTCTTATTCTTCTCTGTTCTGCATAACGTAAGGAAGACTTCAAAGGGCAGTATCAAAAGGGAGAAATATCAAAGAAGATAATGCAGGGAGGAAATGCATTCAATGTTTTGGAGTTAGAAGAAGAAAAAAAAATCTCACTCTCAGACTGAAGCCCCTACAGCAGAGAAATTCTGTCCGTTTGGAATGCATGGGAATTTGCCCAGAGCTGCACTTACTTTTCAAGGGATTTAAGGATGTAATTGTAGTTGTTGTGCAGGAAGATGGCACTCAAAGCTGGGTCCTCATAGACCTTGGATTTACTGAGAAGGTTTAGTTGCAAGTTGCCCAGTACTTTGCCTTAGTGAGAAAAAAAACAAACAAACAAACAAAGAAACATATGAACAGGGGACCAATGACTTTTAACCAAGACTGTGGAAGACAATGACTCACTATGCTTTGTTATTACAGGAAACACTGCATGCAGGACCCCATTTTTGAAAGATGCAGTTGCACAACTAAGTCTACAGCTCTTACTTGCAAATCTGCTTAACAATTAGTGTGCATAACAACTGTGCAACTGAATTAGGCATGTGATTGTGTGCATTTTGCATACTTACCTGGATCTGAAATTATTAGTACTTATGCAACCATTTCCTTCAAAGAGCAGTGAGATCTCACCTGCATCATTTCCTACAGTGGCATTCCCCACGTATTGTGAGCAGTCACTGATTCCTTTTGCGGCACAGAACCAAATTTGGCTCTGGTGCCAGCAGCCCCTGCTACCAGTGAAGTCAGTAAGGGTTGCACCTGCTTATGCCAAGGATAAATTTGGCCCAGCAGCTCTCTCCTGACATCAAGCTAGCTTAATGCTGACATGCCCCATCTTAGTAGCTGTTGCAGGCTAAAATCAGTAATGATCTGGTTCTCCAGTCTCAGGCCAAAGTTACTGTCAAGTAACTTTAGCCAGAACCAGTAACTTTAAGCAGAACACAGCCCTAGCTTTATCATCCATCTGAAAAGTCCAAATGCTATACCAGAGAACATGCCAAGCGGAGGTGCAAAGAAAGCAATCAAGAGAGCTGACCATGGTACTCACAGATGTAGGTGCTGAGCAATCGTCTGCTAAATTCAGAACTGTAGCTGCTAGCTGAAGAGCTGGTCTCTGGAAGGAAAAGAACATTAAACCAGTTAACATGCCAGCCAGGGATCTGGTTTGGTTAGTTTGTCCCTATTCAAATAAGCCATTTTGCTGTTGCTATGGAATTACAACACAGCACTCCAGCTGTCGATGAAATTCACTCTCCCTCTTGCCCCAGATATGCATGAGATTGTTCAGAATATCAAGGCACAGACTGCACTCAGTTTGACCCCAGTATTTGCATCAACTGCTAGAAACTCTTGCTAGAAGACAGACCTACTCCTTCTTTACTACCACTTTCAGATTAAGAGAATAGAAACCAAGATATAGGAGACATCCTATTAATCAGAAATTCAGCAATTAAACATAAAAGTTCTTTTTTTAGCTCTAGATGTTCTCAATCAAAGAACAGATGAGTTAATTTTTGTTAACAACAGGCACTTACTGTACTGTACTATACCTGCAACATGAACCCAAATAAGCAGTACCATTCTGGAAAGTTACGGCTAAACACCATCCTCACTGATAACCAGCTGCCCGGACTTGGCCACAAGGACTGTTCAAGCACCATAACCCACCCACCTCGGTGATGGGTTTGGCTAGTGTAAATTCTGTCTCCTGCACAGGTGACTGCTTTAAAATCATATGCACAAGCATTTGGTCTGTGGGCCACACAGTCAGAAAGTGTACGTTTGTGGGCAGAGTCCAACAGAGGCCACAGTCGGAAAACTTGCACAGAAATTTGCACAGCCATAAACTAGTCAGAGCTGGCTTGAAAGACTGACTTTTGAGTTAGTAACAAAATTCTAAACTGCTTTTTGATTGAGGGAAGGTGGTGCAACCAGTGAAGCAAAGAGGGTCTTTGCTGCCATCAGAAGACTAGACCATTGTCAAAAAATGAGCTGGGTCTGTGCAGGCCAGTATGACAGACCAACTGGGCCAACTTCCCCTGGAAAAGCCACTTCACAACAGGCATCACAGAGAGAATTCAGTACAATGATACAGACTTTCAAGCTCATGAGGCATCCTCCCCACAGCGTAGCAGCTACATCTACATGTTCACTATAATACAGCGCTGACTCCCCTCACCCATTGAATCAGGGAGCTTTGAGTTTAGTTTTTAAAAGACATCTGGTTTTTAATCATTAAATACTGGTTAACGAGTCGACAGAAATATAGTCACAGGTGAGATAACAAGTAGAGTGGCTGATGCACACACTCTGCTTACCTCTGGGATCTAAAGGAATATTGTATGTGTCCCCAAGAACTACAAAGTTTAAGGCACAGCAGAGAGAAAAGGGGAGGGAGGAGAGAGAGAAAGAAATGCAAAGGGCAAAAAGACAGGTTAGAGACCAGCATCCCATCAAGAAGAACAAAGCAGATATTAACACAGAGCAGCCACAGAGGTAAAGGTAGAGCAGGCGGGATTCACTCCTTTAGAACCACACAGATGGTACTGGGGAGAAAGGACTATGTAATAAAACGCTCCCATCACACTGAGAGGATTAAAAGTGTCACCAAAGGCCTGATAAAATTCCCGTTAAAATCAATTATTTCAGTGAGACTGGTCCCTGTAGCAAACTGGGTAACAGAGTATGGCTGAAGAGAAGTGAGCAGCACTGGCCCCCACCCTTTGTAGGATGCATGTGGTAGTTTAGAATGATATACAGGGTGCCTGGAAATTGTTCAGTGCAGGGGGAAGGCTGGTATTGCTGCTCACTGCACTCATTTGTTCTCAGGTGAGCACATCTGAGGTTTGAGTGAAACTTTTCAGCAGAGCAAACACAAACCTCCTCAACAGCTAACTCTATTCAAACAGAGCTAGGAGCATAGTCATAATACTAGAAAATCTACTGAGATGAACAACTCTGCGCTAGCAGGATGAGTTACCCTATGCTGGGCTAAATAACATAGCAGCAGGCCTAATTTCTTTGATTCAGTAACAATTCCCTTGTATTGTTAGCACTGCACGAGATCACTACTGGCAAAGGGAGACGAGTGCTTCTGATGCTGGGAGATCTTGGATACCAAGTGGTAGGAGGAGAAAGGATGGTTTATAATACTCGGGTCTTTATTTAGCTCATGTGCAGCAGATGCCAAGGTGAGATCTGGAAAGCCTGTCAAGTCCTGTAATTATACTGACCTGGCATTTGACTAATTCAACTAACTGAAGAACTCAACTCACTGCTGACTTTCACCACATCCTTCTACACCTAATGGGACAATCAGCTGTATTTAAAAATTGAATGGACTTCAGTCCAATGCTTTCCCAGGCATTTTGGTATTTAAACCATGCTGAAGGCCATTTTAAAATTTTCATATTTTCTCCCACTACAGTTGTCTTCCCTGTGAGACACCTGCACCTGTCCCCCCCTTTAGTAAATAATATGGGCCATACCTTTTAGAAAAGGACACAAGAAAAGGATAGTTTTCTTCAAGAACTGAATCTGCACCATCTCTTTGGTCAATGAAAGAGTTAATTCCGCACATGTCTCTCATCATACACATAGTTTAGTAGGAGAAGATGGCAGGTGTAAAAGTGGAGGAAATGATGGTTTTGATGAGGAAAGACACAGTGAAATGGCTGCCTACCAATGTTGACATTCTGACTGCTGTTAATGAATGAGGATGGTATGGGGGGGGCAGCATAACATAAATACGAGAGGTAAAATACAATTCCTCATGGTCAAACCTCATTACCAGTAAACTCAGCTGGACCAACTGTTACTCTCTTATTTTCTCTAGAGACCACATCTGCATTGGCGATTCTTTATTGGACAGGCCATTTGTCAGCCATCTTTCTCCATCACACTAGGCAGTAAGGCTAGGCATAGCTAGGCAGTAAATGTTATCCAGCTGTGCATGATGACTGAGTATCTGGAAAGCAATAAGGGAGCAACTACGGATCCCCATGAGATCTGCAGGTACCCATCTTTTTTGTCATGCCAGGAAAAGACAACCTATTGCCCAAGGGGAAGGTGGTATGCTAATGAGAGTTCTTGGTAAGGAGGTTTAACCTTAAGGGAAATGACAGTGTGGAGGGAAGGCGCCCCTGCAGTTAGGTAGTCCCATGCATGTACCTTGGGATGCCAACATTGCACCAGCTGTTTCCTGGAAATCCAGCAATTGCTGCAGGAAGAGAATGGCCTGCAAGAGAGGGGGAAACAGAGAGAAAAAGTCAAACATTATTCACATTGACTTTCTTATCCTTCATTAATCAAACACAGTAAAGATGCTCTCCTGCACATAGTCAGCCATAAACCTGCAAGAAATAACAGATTTCAAGTGACACTTAATACTATCTTGTACTTTTCATCCTATAGGATGTCAAAGCACTTTATAACCCTACCCAGATACCAACTATACAAGGTCACCTGAAACACACCTGAAACCACCACCACAGTTTGGGACAGAAAGTGAAAAGCAAGAGTATATTTAGTTGTAAGTGAAAGGGAAATTTTAGTAGAAGGATGTAGCAACAGCTGGAGTTTGGCCAAGGCATTGAAATTAGCCTCCCTTTCCTTTTATGAGAATTACCATTTAATGTTTAATATGTAAGAGAGTTGGGGGGGGGGGTTGGTTTCATTCCATCTCCAGCAGAAGCATCCAGACTTCTAAGACCATACTGAGACACTGATTCTCTAAAGACTTCTGGGGCAGAGTGCTCCTGACTGAATCATCAACATTTATATCCTGCAGTTCTGTTTTTCCTTGAAGTCTCCCATCCACATGCTGACAGTTACCACCCTGCTTAGCAATAAAATAGCCATTTTCCAGGTTGTTGGCTGAGTATGGGGTCTATCTCTGCAGTGACAAAGGACTGTACCTTACATTCAGATCTCCCGTGTTTGGTAGGATACATAGAAATCTTTATTTGCACCCCCTGCCCCTGCAGCAATGTTCCCTGTAAGCTGCGCTGGCGCACTGCAGCGCAGCCCACCGCAGCCGCCAGCGCAGCAAAGGCTGCCGGCAGCATACCGGCGGCAGCCAGAGTCCCTGGATAGAGCTCCTCTGGGGCTGGGAGTTTT